>JAOTON010001147.1:297500-695000 GCA_034440635.1 Lepas anatifera
GTTAAATATGACAGACGATGTAATTTAAGAGCTGCGCGCTTCATTTTATCGGAGAACAGCAGAAGGAGCAGCGTCACCTCCATGCTCCGAACACTTCACCTCGAAACGCTCAAAACACGAAGAGTGCGAGCGAGAACGACAATGCTATTCCGGTTAGTGGAGGGCCTAGTAGACCTGCCAACTCTTCATCTGAGACCAGCCAACACCAACACCAAGAGTCCACACTAAAAGATTTGTTAGACTGATGTGCTACGTAAACTCGTACAAAGACTCATTCTACCCTGCAGTAATCGTAGTCCTCATGTAATCCTCATGGAACCAGCTGCCTCAGTCCCTTGTGGACTCTTGAAGCTTAGAAGAATTTAAACGCGGCCTTGAATTGTTCAAGTTAAATTAAAATTCAAACCCCAGCAAAATTTTGAGTATTGTCTTGAAATTGTATCAGTTGTTGTGACATTCACCATCACCCATCGAATGTTGTACATGCCATTCATTTCTCTGTGCGAAAATGTTCGTATGAAGAGACAGGCACAATAAAGGGAGAGAAAGAGAGAAAGAGAGAGAGAGAGAGAGAGAGAGAGAGAGAGAGAGAGAGAGAGAGAGAGAGAAAAGATAATAATTTTCTGTACCCAATATATAACGTTGGTGGTCTGAGGTTTTTCAATCTTGTGTTTAATCCTTAACCCGAGCCCCGGTGGGCCTCCGAACCACCTTCGCCCCGGTGGGGGGTGTTTGAGTACCCCCTCGTAGTCAGCCCCTATGCGGGATAGCGAAAAAAACGCAAATGCTAGTGGATAGCTCATAAAATTTCTAAAGAAACTATATCAGTCACCTTTTGGCTCAGGTCAATATTGAGGTCATGACATGTCAAGGAAAGTTGTATTTTGAGTTAAGTTTTTGGGCTCTAGCATCTGACAGAGTTGAATTAGGACATTCGCTTCCTCTCGTTACGGCGAATCGAATGATGTACAATATGACCATGCTAGGTCAAAACACAAAAATGACCTGATCACAGGTCAAGGTCACTTTTTAACCTAGCATAGCCAACATGCATATCAATCGACTCGCAATAGCAATCCGAACGCAGTGTTTTCAAAATAAAAACTGTATCACCATTCCATGCAAAGTTATTGACCTAAGTCTGAAAACTGCTTAAATAGCCCCAGATGGCCTCTCAGAGGTCACAGGTCAAAAATTGCATCATGAACCTGGAAAGGGGCCCAGGATACTATGATTTGAAGAATATGAAGGTATTCTCACCTGTATCTACACAAATACAGCCCGCCCAATTTCGGTTTTTCTCGTGCATTTCCGATGGAGAGGTCATGGTCCGTACTTGACCTTAGGTCATCGATATGAAAAATCCAGGAATAAATGTTGTAGCACTCGGTGGGCCCATTATGTGGTATACGTTTCAATACGATAGGTTAACCCATTTCTTACTTATGTTACCTTAAACATTTTTATGTGAGGTCACTTGACCTGCACTGGTGACCTGACCTGAGATGAATTAACCTTAAAATTTTGGGGAAAGTTTCAGAATTAATCAAGGATAAGGTGTGCCAAGTACGTTTTTTCGTGTCGCCGGAAAAACCCGAGGTGGTGTTCAAACACCCCCATCGGGGCGAGGGTTAAAACTGGCATTATTTTTGGGCGAAAAACTTCGCTATCGAAATTCAGTTGATAAATAAACCCCCAAAGATGATTAGATAACCGGGCGTGACCAGGGGGCGAACGCAGACCCTAGGTTTAGGGGACCCCTGTCTGCCTTTCCTACTGGGGAGGGGGGGTGGGATGTGCGATTTGGGCACTCGACAGACCTAGTATAAGCCACCTCTCCAAGTACATGATCGCTCTCCTGGGAGGGGGAGGAAGGTGGGGGGGAGGGGGTAGGAGCAAAGATTTGGTCGCTCAACAGACCTAGTAGTCCAGTCAAGTTAGCATTTACACGTCATAAAATTCTAGCCCCCCAAGATATACACAATTGTGTTCGCGATTGAGAGGGGCGTAACATATCCAAAATCCGCAAAAATCTACCGAGCGGATATTTTATAACAGGGGTGCAAAGTCCACGTGCCAGAGAAAAATCAGATGTTTCAAAGTATAACGTTGTGGTGTGTCGAGCCTGCAATATCATCCCAAGGGCTATAATTTTTGGGAAGCAGTTACATATGATGCTGGTCAATTCAAACAAACTTAGCTGACCGGTGGCCTACCCTCGGTTTGCACGTGCTGCACGTGCAAAGTCAAATTTTGAATTTGTCCCTTTTACATTGCTTCCGTTAGTTCTCTTTTCGATGTTTATTGTCAGATTACTGTTTTTGTTTGTCATGTCATTAGGCAATATGTTTTAAAGAGACACACAAAAATTAGGTCTCTAACAGTAACGGTTTGCTGCTGAAGAGCTTATTTGCTAGGGCATGTCGGGATCCTTCAGTTTATGGATTGCGCATGCAACACCCATTTTGAGGCAAATTAAGCCTTGAAAACGTTTAATCCGGCTGCATAATTACGTGAATTGGTTGCTTATTCATCACACGTCTCATTTTGAATTTGTTGGCAATGAAGTAAGAACCACCAGGCCAACAGGTCCCTGGGTTTACTGTAATGATCGCTCCAATGTGAAAATATATTTTTTTACGGTACCTTCAGGGTGGGGATCGATAAGTTCGTTATATAGCCCTGACAGCTGAAGGGCCCTAAAACCCCAAGATTTATAAGTTCTGGATTATTATTTTGTAGCAGCTAAATAGTACAATTTGACGTGCCGGTGTGGTCCGGTTCGAGGCAGTTGGGAGTCCCACGATGTGAGGTGGGATACATTCTCGTGATCTCGATCGTGGTACTAAGGATTCTTGGTAACAATTTGCTTTAATTTGAAATCTGAAATATAAGTGATAATATTTGAAAAAGTAGCGACCAAAACATTACTTCAAAATTACAAACTTAAAAGAATTTCCCGAGAAATTCATCAAATCGCTGTCAATTAAGGCTGGGACCCTTTGGTGGGTAGTGTAAATCACGGACACATTTTTTGGTTTGTAAAATTAGAATTCGGTTGATTTTGATTTATAAATTTGCTTTTTTCAACTGGTGACAATAATTCCCGACCATTGATCACACACATCAGGTCAGGCCAAGGTCACATCTAATCTAGCATAGTCAATATGCACATCAATCGACTCGTAGTAGCAATCTCAACGTAATTGTATCAAAATAAAAGTTGTATCGTCATTTCCTGCAAAGTTATTGACCTGAAGTCTGAAAATATGCTTAAGTAGCCCAGATGACCTCTCAGAGGTCACAGGTAAAACATTGCAACAGAAACCTAGAAAGGAGCCCAGGATACTACGATTTGGGGAATATGAAGGTTTTCTCAGCTTTATTTACGCAAATAGTACAGCCTAATTTCTGTTTTCCCCATGCATTTCCAACGGAGAGGTCATGCTCCATACCTGACCTTAAGTCATTGATGGGAAAAAATCCCGGAATATATGTTGTAGTTAACACTTAAACAAACACAGCAGGTAGATGAACGCGTTTCGACAAAAATTGTCTTCTTCAGCATCTATGGTAGGAGGGATAAGGAACCCGTCATCAAGACATTCAGCAGTTTCATCGTTTAGATTTTTGTGCAAAATTATCGTGCGATAGAAATATAAAGACACCGTTTTTGAGGATATTCCAATAATGCTTCTTGAATTATTCTAAAATGTATACAAGCAAGCTTCGATATGAGACAATCTAGCCTTATCACTGTTTTAAATAATGTTCTATGTTTTATCATCATTATTGTTTTTGTTATTATTATATTAAACTTTTTCTCTCTTTGCTTAACCAACTCCTAATACAGCCGCAGATTTTGCCCATTTCATGAAGCCTGGCCTAAGATTAAAAGTATCATTTTTAGCTATATGTGCTGCTTCTGTAGCTTTCCTATTATCTTTGTTTTAACAAACTGCTATAATTTTAGCTCTATCCCAGTTTGGTAGATGATTTGTCTTCATGGAATGTATGACAAATGCACTGAATTCTGAGTTGTTTCGAAGGTCTCTTCTATGTTCTTTTAATCTTGTTTTTAGACCCCGTCCTGTTTCACCTATGTACGATTTCGTACACGACCCGCACGGCACCTGGTACACTACACTTTTTGGATCTAAGTCATCTGATCTTTCTTTTTCGCTAAGATGCTACTAAGTTTTTTACCGGAACAAAATGCTACTTTGCAACCCGTTTCTTCAAGTTTGTTTGCAATAATTTCAGCTGGTTTGGAGTAAGGTATCGTAACACATCGTATCTGCTCCTTTTTGTTGGATTTCGCGGATCGTTTTCTTATATCTAGAGCTTTCTTTTTCATATTTATCAGAAATCCTCTCGGATATTTTAGCTTCGTGAACGAGGTCATAATATGTTCTATCTCTTCTTGCAGGTATTCATCACTACAAATACGGAAGACCCTAAGAAAAAATCCTAATACTACTCCTCGCTTCACCCTATCACTGTGACCTGAGTAATAATGTACATAGCATTCCTTGTTCGTTGGCTTTCGATATACTTTGAATTTAACTTCGGCACTCCTAACAATCTCTGTGTCAAGGAAAGATAGAGTTCTCTGATGTTCTTTTTCAATGGTGAACTGGATTTTCGGATCAACTGAGTTTAGTTGATTGAGTTTAGTTTCTAAGTCCATATCATTGGGGACTACAACTAATATGTCATCGACATATCGAGCCCAGATCACATTTGACCCCATTATCTCTAGGTAATGATGTTTTTCAAGCCATTCCATGTATAGGCATGCAGCAACTGGGCTTAACGGTGAACCCATCGCAAGACCACTGTGTTGGAAGTACTCAATGTACATAGCATTCCTTGTTCGTTGGCTTTCGATATACTTTGAATTTAACTTCGGCACTCCTAACAATCTCTGTGTCAAGGAAAGCTAGAGTTCTCTGATGTTCTTTTTCAATGGTGAACTGGATTTTCGGATCAACTGAGTTTAGTTGATTGAGTTTAGTTTCTAAGTCCATATCATTGGGGACTACAACTAATATGTCATCGACATATCGAGCCCAGATCACATTTGACCCCATTATCTCTAGGTAATGATGTTTTTCAAGCCATTCCATGTATAGGCATGCAGCAGCTGGGCTTAACGGTGAACCCATCGCAAGACCACTGTGTTGGAAGTACTCAATGTACATAGCATTCCTTGTTCGTTGGCTTTCGATATACTTTGAATTTAACTTCGGCACTCCTAACAATCTCTGTGTCAAGGAAAGCTAGAGTTCTCTGATGTTCTTTTTCAATGGTGAACTGGATTTTCGGATGCCTATACATGGAATGGCTTGAAAAACATCATTACCTAGAGATAATGGGGTCAAATGTGATCTGGGCTCGATATGTCGATGACATATTAGTTGTAGTCCCCAATGATATGGACTTAGAAACTAAACTCAATCAACTAAACTCAGTTGATCCGAAAATCCAGTTCACCATTGAAAAAGAACATCAGAGAACTCTAGCTTTCCTTGACACAGAGATTGTTAGGAGTGCCGAAGTTAAATTCAAAGTATATCGAAAGCCAACGAACAAGGAATGCTATGTACATTGAGTACTTCCAACACAGTGGTCTTGCGATGGGTTCACCGTTAAGCCCAGTTGCTGCATGCCTATACATGGAATGGCTTGAAAAACATCATTACCTAGAGATAATGGGGTCAAATGTGATCTGGGCTCGATATGTCGATGACATATTAGTTGTAGTCCCCAATGATATGGACTTAGAAACTAAACTCAATCAACTAAACTCAGTTGATCCGAAAATCCAGTTCACCATTGAAAAAGAACATCAGAGAACTCTAGCTTTCCTTGACACAGAGATTGTTAGGAGTGCCGAAGTTAAATTCAAAGTATATCGAAAGCCAACGAACAAGGAATGCTATGTACATTATTACTCAGGTCACAGTGATAGGGTGAAGCGAGGAGTAGTATTAGGATTTTTTCTTAGGGCCTTCCGTATTTGTAGTGATGAATACCTGCAAGAAGAGATAGAACATATTATGACCTCGTTCACGAAGCTAAAATATCCGAGAGGATTTCTGATAAATATGAAAAAGAAAGCTCTAGATATAAGAAAACGATCCGCGAAATCCAACAAAAAGGAGCAGATACGATGTGTTACGATACCTTACTCCAAACCAGCTGAAATTATTGCAAACAAACTTGAAGAAACGGGTTGCAAAGTAGCATTTTGTTCCGGTAAAAAACTTAGTAGCATCTTAGCGAAAAAGAAAAGATCAGATGACTTAGATCCAAAAAGTGTAGTGTACCAGGTGCCGTGCGGGTCGTGTACGAAATCGTACATAGGTGAAACAGGACGGGGTCTAAAAACAAGATTAAAAGAACATAGAAGAGACCTTCGAAACAACTCAGAATTCAGTGCATTTGTCATACATTCCATGAAGACAAATCATCTACCAAACTGGGATAGAGCTAAAATTATAGCAGTTTGTAAAAACAAAGATAATAGGAAAGCTACAGAAGCAGCACATATAGCTAAAAATGATACTTTTAATCTTAGGCCAGGCTTCATGAAATGGGCAAAATCTGCGGCTGTATTAGGAGTTGGTTAAGCAAAGAGAGAAAAAAGTTTAATATAATAATAACAAAAACAATAATGATGATAAAACATAGAACATTATTTAAAACAGTGATAAGGCTAGATTGTCTCATATCGAAGCTTGCTTGTATACATTTTAGAATAATTCAAGAAGCATTATTGGAATATCCTCAAAAACGGTGTCTTTATATTTCTATCGCACGATAATTTTGCACAAAAATCTAAACGATGAAACTGCTGAATGTCTTGATGACGGGTTCCTTATCCCTCCTACCATAGATGCTGAAGAAGACAATTTTTGTCGAAACGCGTTCATCTACCTGCTGTGTTGGTTTAAGTGTTAATATCTGTCAACCACTGCTATACAATATGTTGTAGTATTCGATAGGCCCATTATGTGGCATCAGTTTCAATCCGATAACAATCCTTTCAACAATCCTTCAATCCTTTCTTACTTATGACATCTTAAACATCTTTTTAGGTTAAGTCACTTAATCGGCACTGGTGATCTGACCTGAGATGAACAAGCCTTAAAGTTTTTGGGAAAACTGAAATTGATCAAGGATAAGCTATGCCAAGTACTTCGCGCCGCCGTTTTTTCGTGCCACCAGTAAAACCCGAGAGGGTGTTCAAACACCCCCACCGGGGCGAGGGTTGAAGTATGAATGTGTGAACAAAATGTTGATATCGTAGTACGATCATTTCTACTAAATCCAACGACTCGTCACACAATACCCCGCAAAACGGACAAAACACCATAAATATGATTAAAAACACATCAAAATCGGCACCCACAATCTTGCAGACTACTGTAAACAAGAATGTACTGGAAAACCATAACACACACTTTCGCAGACATATTACGCAGTAATGACTGCTGATCTCGGCACCTTCTACGTTTGCAAAGCTCTTATTCCAAGAAAAGCTCCTGAGCATGGGTGGAGATCCCGGGAGGGGGGGTTGGGGGGTCAGGAACCCCTGATTTGGAAATCGAGAGAACCTGGGGGGCTCAGCCCGGTTCCTACACCTTCTGCTCTCACAAAATATTTTCTGATCTATGAGTACTGATAATTCTATTCGCAGCATTTGTGAGATCGGCTAAGTCATAATTTGACCTCTGTCCCTTTGCATCTCCTTTGTAGAGGGTTACTAGAGACCAGGGGCGGCGCCACGGCTTCCCGTCACGACTATGCGTCAGGAAAGGTATATTTTCACTGTAAATAGATTTTGCAGAAGGTTTCTGACTTGATCTCGGGATCCCTGAGCAAGTAAAGGGCCCCCTGAGAGACCACCGAATTGGGCGCCTGTACCCACAGTCAGATTATGCCGATACAGATTATGCCCACAGTTATGTATCGGAAAGAAATTGTAGTTGTAATTGGTGTGTTTGCAAGAGGCCCGCTCTTTTTTATTCGCTATGATTTAGTTCTCGGGACAACGTAATGGAACCCTGCGTGAAAAGTGGTGGGCGGAGGGGGGACAACACATACTCCGTCCTCTAGGGGCGTAGTCAAGGGGGGACGGCAGGGACAGCCGCCCCCCCCGATGGCACGAAGCCCCCTCCCCTGAGGACACGATTATGTAACAAGCAGGGCTTTTTTACCCTCAGGGCCCTTTCGGCGCTGTCGCAGGAGACCTTTTCGAGGCGCCGCCCCCCTGAGCGAAATCCTGGTTACGTCCCTGCCTTCCTTTCCCAAGTGGGGGGACGCATCTCCCCGTCCCCCAGCGGCGGGGTCCATGATTCTATAGACGAAGAAGCATCAAGAAAGTAGTTAAATGAAAGCTATTGAATTTTTCACACATTCAAGGAACGAATTTTCGTGGCATGGTTTATCTTTATAAGATTCCCTTTGATGTATGGTGCAGTTTTTGCCTTAGAACTTTAGGGAGGAAACCATCGAGTGAGAGAGGGGGAGAAAGAGCTTAGGCAATGAGCCAATTTTACGTAAGCAGCATACAGCACCTAGCTATCGCCATACTGTAGCATGCTTCAAAATTTTTGGGTGATTTATTTATATCATCAAAATATTTATATTGCAATGATTGTTTTTGGCTATAATGATGCGCCGACTGCTGGGGTCATACAACTTCTCAGAAGGGAAATACCCTAGACTTGAGCATTTCAAGGTATTTTGATTTCTTACGCTAATGTTGTCTGCTGCTAACACGTTTTCATTGATAACTAGATTAAAAAGCGCGCGGTACATTATAAGCACTATCCTTTCAAAGACCGAGTGAACGGCATAGGTTTACACCCGTATCTCATTTTGGGTTTCTAGAAAAAAATCTGAATAAACGCTCAAAGTGTGTTGAAATGTGCATGTCAGTTTTACCTCCCCAGAATGTCATGATCCGGCTCGTGAAAAATCCTTCCATCATGCGGTTTCATATGGTATTTATAGGCATTGCCCGAATTTTAGTGTATTCATTTTCTTACGAAAACATCCACTCCCATGTGGCCCCGACCAGACCGAGACCCCCTCGGTTTGAAAAGAGATCTCCACCCCTGCTCATGAGTAACACATTCAAGAAGAGTCCATGAAACAACATGAGTCACGATGGCAACCCTGCGGGAAAGCAAAGCTCCATCACTTATAGCGAATAAAATATGAAGTTTTATATACTTGCAATGTCAGCATACGCCAAATGTTAGCATCCACATTATTTCATCCAGTTAGTCCGTTCCACAAATATATTGGCGGACATTATACTGTCCTAGAATATGACCTTAAAAGGAAGTTTCGTCCCATTCTATTTCGTTATAGCTGGAAAGTTTAAAAAACCGATCCAGTTCGGAATTAAACCAGGAAAACATATCTCATCCCGTCGAATTCTATGCTGTTTTGAATAAATACCAAAATCTGCTAATAGGTTTTTGACCATGATCAACTCCGATTTTTTGTTGATACCTATAGCATTTTTAGAGCTCGCGTTGTGGAGTATATAAGGGACCTAAGAGTGTGAGGTCACCAAGGTATATGTGCACCAAATATATGAAGAGGGAATGAGCTCAAACTATTTTAATAACTTTACTTTTATAGCACCCATTTTACTCATTTGTATGTTTTTAGCACTAGGGTGTTTCGGACATGTTTATGTGTATGTGTTAGTTTTTGGTGAGAGAGTTTTAATACCTGACTTCACCTGTTAGTGGGCATCAGCCTGTTGGTGATTATGTTTAATAAACAAATAAACAAAATGTGTATCCCGTTTTCTATTCCGTGTATATTTTTACGGCTTTGGCTGGCCCAAAAGCCCTTGTAGCATGCAGTATCCCCGAAAAGAAGGATCCCGACATGTCTCATAAGTTACGCTTCTCAGCAGCAAACCGTTACCGCTAGAGACCTAATTTTTTGTGCGGCTCTTGAGCACATGCTGCGTAATGAAATCACAAACAAAAACAGTAATCTGACAATAAACATCGATAAGAGAGCTAAGGGAAGCAATGTAAATAAGGACAAAATTGCAAAATTTTGACTTTGCACGTGCTGCACGTACAAACCAAGGGTAGGCCACCGGCCAGCTAAGGTTGTTTGAATTGGTCAGCATCATATGTACCTGCTTCCCAAAAATTATAGCCATTGGGACGATGTTGCAGGCTCGACACACCACAACGTTATACTTTAAAATTTCTGGTCTTTCTCTGGCACGTGGACTTTGCACCCCTGTTATAAAATATCCGCTCGGTAGATTTTTGCGGATTTTGGATATGTTACGCCCCTATCAATTGCAAACACAATGGTGTATCTTATGGCGGAGTCCGAATTTCATGACATGTTCCCATTATAAAAATGCTAACTTGACTGGACTATAGTGTATACACCTTTTTCTAAAATTTATCCGGCCTTTGGGGGCCAAATGATAGTTTGGCCCCCAACCAGTGCTTTGGGGGGGAGGGCATGGCCGGAATATCCCCTTTGCGTCCGCCAATGGGCATGACTCCAACGGACGGGGGCATCCCGCCCATGTCTATCTACCAAAACGATTAGGAGAAGGACAAATATATTTGCCCCCACTCCCCAAATTTTTTTCGGACAACTTGTGTTTCTTCTATCGGCTAAGCCTCGATGATCACTGTTCCGATTCCTTGTATTTGGGCTTTAACGACGTACAAACTGCTGAGGTCATGTGGCGTGGTGAAAGGGGAAGAGCAATGAGCTATGGCTTGGGCTAGGGCAGAGCGCCGAATCCTGCCTCTGGGTGGGCTCAAGCCCGCGACACCCTGCCCCTACAGGATGTCATTGGCCGAGCCGAGCGCGCGCACTAACCGGCTGCGCGGCTCCGACCCCAATTGTTCGGATTTAACGACGCACCAACTGCAAAGGTTATATGGCGTCGTTAGCTCGCACACTGTCGGGACCGACCTAGGAGATTAGATCAACTTTTCAGAGGCTCTGCTGGGACTTGAAGCCGGGACCCATGGCTCAGAAGACAGAAACGCTATCCACTGAACCACGCACCCCCTGAGAAATCTGGATCGACGTTTCTGTAGTGAATTTTAAGCTTTCTTGCTAGTCCCGGACCAATGCTAACTTGACTGGACTATAGTTTATACACCTTTTTCTAAAATTTATCCGGCCTTTGAGGGGCCAAATGATAGTTTGGCCCCCAACCAGTGCTTTGGGGGCATGGCCGGAATATCCCCTTGCGTCCGCCAATGGGCATGACTCCAACGGACGGGGGCATCCCGCCCATGTCTCTCTACCAAAACGATTAGGAGAAGGACAAATATATTTGCCCCCACTCCCCAAATTTTTTCGGACAAATTGTGTTTTTTCTATCGGCTAAGCCTCGATGATCACTGTTCCGATTGCTTATATTTGGGGTTTAACGACGTACAAACTGCTGAGGTCATGTGTCGTTGTAAACATATATTGTTAAAAGTCACAGCAGCTTTTGCGTTGATGTATCTTAATCGCTTATTTGTATATTTATGTTTTTATTTTGTTTTTTGCTTGACTGCAGCTAAAATGCTCACGATAATAACTTATTTAGCACTGGTACACGTGTTACTAGATCGGTGTAATGACTCAAAAATGTTCTATTTAACTCAGCCCGATGTTATCTTACTATAAATGCCTCGCTCGAATTATGTAATGGAGATATATGTACAATAATATAATATAATATAATAATAGTATAAACACACACATACACACACGTATATATACATATAAATATATATATATATATGAATAGTTAGGAAGCAAGTTATTTTCTAAACATATATTGTTAAAAGTCACAGCAGCTTTTGCGTTGATGAGCTTTCTTGAGAGTTTTTCGATGTTTCTTGTTTGTTTCCTTGCCTCTGGATGAAGATTATTAAGGACCGATCCGAAAGACATAAGTAAGGTAAAAATAAGGTATTTCATGGCTCCATTTCGTTTATATTTATATAGCGCGACGTTTCAAAAGTTACACACTTTTATCCTCAGGCATAAATGTAGTCTATGGTTTGGTGAAAAGGTGAAGAATGAATCATATTATGATCTCTTCCAAGTTTGAAAATGATTCCTTCAAAATGTTAACATGTTTTCCACACGGCACTTTCAGTTGTAGCAGATCGCAAATATTAGTTTTGAATAATGTTCAAACTAACAACTAACACAATAGGTATGTACACGAATCATGAACTAAAACATATCACGAATCACACTCTCAATCTGCTACCTTCATATAATGTGAGTATACCTCGTGCGTGTGTCTGAAGGTTTATTGATGGTTGTTTTTGTCTAATCAGAATGGTTTCTAAAACTTCAAGTCTGCGTGGGTTATGTTCTTTTGCGAGGATGGTCGTGTTGTTTACTAGTGTTCTTTGTGTGAGTGGTTCGTCGTGAAATTTATCGGTGTGCGTTAGTGGCCCCCTGATTGTAAATGCATTGTTAGTCGTCTGCTGAGTGTGGTGGTTGTTTTCCCAATGTATCCACTACTTGGCTGGAGCGCACAGTCTCCTATGTTGCATTTATAGTAGTAGAGGACATTGGTCTGTTTGATTGGTGTCTGGTCTTGTGTTGGGTTGTTTCTCATGATGAGAGATGATGTTTTTGGTGATTTGTAGTAGATGTTAAGCGATATGGTGTCATTGGGGTGTCTGGGTTTGCAGTTTCTGTGGATGATTGTTTTGAGTGCCTTTTCGTCAGCCTTGTATCCTGGTGACATGGTGTTTTTATAGAACAGGTTATGTTTAGTGCCATTATTTTCTGTGGTCTCTGCTGTCTGGTTGTTATTATCATTCATTTCTGGTGTGCCATTATTATCTGTGGTTTCTGCTGTGGGTGTGCTCGGTCTTTCTTTCATGTATTTAGCTAGCGTGTGTTTGGTTATGGTGTCGATAAGTGATAGTGAAAAACAATTATTAACAAGCATTTGCTTCACTCGCTTTAGCTCTTGATTTACAAGGCTCCATGAAGAGCAGTTTTTCAGTGCTCTGTGTACGTAAGCCCGGATAACGGACTCCTTATACCTCTGGCGACATTGGCTTCTTCCATGGAGACATTTTCCAGCATCTGTCTTCTTGCGATGTACATCAGTGACGTAGCTGGAATCGGAGGCATCGATGGACACGTCAAGGAAACAGATCTTATGGTTTACGCTTTCTTCGACGGTGAATGTCAGGCCTGAAACAGTCTGTAGCTCCTGTCTCAGTTGGTGCAATACTGATATGTCTTTTACGTCTAGTAGGATATCATCTACGAACCGGCAGTAGAGGGAAACTTGGGGTTCGAAGTTAGGAAGAATTTCTTCCTCCACAGCGGCCATAAAGGCCTGTGCGAAAAGCACTCCGAGAGGGGAGCCCATTGCAATACCGTCTGTTTGCAGGTACATGTTACCTTGAGGACACCGGAAAGGTGCTTTGGTTGTACAGAGCCGTAACATCGCACGGAGTATATTTTCGGGAATTTCTGGTGCATTCAAGGTGGGGTGATGGTAGGCATACTTAGATAGTATTTCAATCGTTCTCTCTATCGGTACATTCGTGAAGAGGCTACTGACGTCCAATGAGGCGAGGAGTCCTTTTCTCTTCCTGCACTTGATGATATCTATGAGATCTGACGTAGAGTTAAGAGAATAGGTGGTTGGAATATACGGTAGCAATAGGTTGTTCAGCTTCTTAGCTAGTTGGTATGTTGGAAGCGGGATCTGTGAAATTATTGGGCGCAGTGGGTTTTCCGGCTTATGTGTTTCGGGTTCCCGTAGAAGTACCCAGGCCGGAAATCTCCTACAATGCGTTCTAGTTTTCCTACAGTTTTTTTGTTAGATGCATCCATGAGGTTGTTGGCCTGTTTTTTCAGGTCGTCAACAGGGTTCCGAGTTATTTTCTTAAACTTGGTTTCATCTCCCAGACATGTCTGTACTTTATATATATATATATATATATATATATATATATATATATATATATATATATATATATATATATATATATATATATATATATGTATAAATACGTGTGTGTATGTGTGTGTGTTTATACTATTATTATATTATATTATATTATTGTACATATATCTCCAATACATAATTCGAGCGAGGCATTTATAGTAATATAACATCGGGCTGAGTTAAATAGAACATTTTGGAGTCATTACACCGATCTAGTAACACGTGTACCAGTGCTAAATAAGTTATTATCGCTAGCCGCTAGCATTTTAGCTGCAGTCAAGTAAAATAATAAAATATATGATAAGAAAAATATACAAATAACCGATTGAGATACTCCAGCGAGGTCTAGTTTTGCTGTATTGACGGCATTACTATTAGGTTAGAAGTTTCAAGATCATTGTCACGACATCCTCTTTTTAAACAATACATTCTAAGCAGCATTTTTGTAAAGCTCAATTCGAGGTCTGGCTACACTATGAATAATTTTTTATAATTACAACATGATTCTGACGAGAACCTGTGTCTGAGCATACAACCGCCAGTGCTTTTTATATCCGGATTTCTTTATATTTACATATACTGTTATATTTTTATTGTCCTATTCAACTACTACAAAATACGGAAAGCACGAAATTCTGTAGTTGATTAGACTGCTACAAAAATATCAGTGCCTTGCGTACTTATTGCAAGTTTCTCCTTTTCCAAAAGATGCCAAACTGCTAAGTGTTTGCATGCCTTATGCCGTCTAGATATTTATGAATCTTTAATAAAGAGTCAAGAAATGTAAATATCCCTTATCTTGCTAACGTGAGCATCCAAAATCCCTCCCAACAGGGTGAGAGTTGGCGACGCCGTATGACCCTGGCAGTTGGTGCGTCGTTAAACCCCAACAATTATTATTAACGTGAGCATGTGTCTGAGAGAGTCATGTGGCGATATACTGCTGCCCATGCTCGATCAGGCCGGTATTCACTAGCGAGAAAAATCGTCTAATTTCATTAATCAAGTTATGTGAAGAAAGTAGCGTAGCAGCAGCAGCAGCAGCAGCAGCAGCAGCAGGTTAGGTTAGGTTAGGTTAGGTTAGGTTAGGGAAGGTTAGGATGTTTAGGTTAGGTTAGCTTAGGTTAGGTTAGGTTAGGTTTGGTTAGGTTAGGTTAGGTTAGGTTAGGTTAAGGTTAGGTTAGGTTAGGTTAGGGTAGGTTAGGTTAGGTTAGGTTAGGTTAGGTTAGGTTAGTTTAGGTTAGGTTGGGTTAGGTTAGGTTAGTTTAGGTTAGGTTAGGTTAGGAAAGGTTAGGATGTTTAGGTTAGGCTAGGCTAGGCTAGGCTAGGCTAGGTTAGGTTAGGTTAGGTTAGGTTAGGTTAGTTTAGGTTAGGTTAGGTTAGGTTAGGTTAGGTTAGTTTAGGTTAGGTTAGGATAGGTTAGGTTAGGTTAGGTTAGGCTAGGCTAGGCTAGGCTAGGCTAGGGAAGGCTAGGCTAGGCTAGGCTAGGCTAGGCTAGGCTAGGTTAGGTTAGGTTAGGTTAGGTTAGGTTGGGTTAGGTTGGGTTAGGTTGGGTTAGGTTAGGTTAGGTAAGGTTAGGTAAGGTTAGGTTAGGTTAGGTTAGGTTAGGTTAGGTTAGGTTAGGTAAGGTTAGGTTAGGTTAGGTTAGGTTAGGTTAGGTTAGGTTAGTTTAGGTTAGGTTAGGTTAGGATAGGTTAGGTTAGGCTAGGCTAGGCTAGGCTAGGCTAGGCTAGACCAGGCTAGGCTAGGCTAGGCTAGGCTAGGCTAGGCTAGGTTAGGTTAGGTTAGGTTAGGTTAGGCTAGGTTAAGTTAGGTCAGGTTAGGTTAGGTTAGGTTAGGCAGCAGCAGCAGCAGCAGCAGCACTAAATAAGGTGTCCTTTTAATAAGGTGTCTTCCCTTCGCGTGAAGGAAACTCCTGATCACCTGGCTCTCGTATGAAGAAAGCAAAATGATAGCTGCAACACGACAATTTGTAGGAAGACGCTAAGGAAAGCACGTATTTACATTGAATCTTGTGATTCGATTTCTAAGCGTTCCCTTCGCAGTTAGGAGTTCCAATTACCCAAAATCATTATTAACAACCGCCCCATTGTGCCTCAGATCCACCTTCGCCCACTTCCAAATCCCAGGGCGCTGGGTGGGGAGCCGCAACGGAACAAGTTGGTTGATCCATTTAATTCTGTGTTATTTTTTCCTTTTTTCCCACTCACTTTTCAAGTGGTGCTTTTTCAGCCGAGTTCATTAGCCCTGGTTTTTATGAACTCATCAAAAGTATGGAACTAAGAACAATTTTCGTGGAAAATGCATTCCTATACTGTAAATAGGTAAGGGATGTAAAAGGTTTTTTTTGTTTTCTGCATGACTCTCAAAATATTACTTGAAAATTCCACTCGGCGGCTATATTTCCCAGTATGAATTTTACACTAGGCATCATGTCGCAAAACCAGTTTCTGGCACACTGGTGGGGGGGGGGTGTTTAACACGCGCATTGACGGAGGTCTCAGCCACTTTCGCATTGACAGGGGTACCCGCCGCCCTCCTAAGATCTCAAAAACCACGCTTGATAGCGAAAAAGTAAACAGCGTTGGATAGTACATTCAAGTCTCTACAGAACAAATCGACCTTATTTCAGGTCATATTCTAGGTCACTAGAGTCAAACATGCCACAATAGAGATAACAAGTAAATAAAGGTTTTCAGTCATTACATCTGAGCTGGTAAAGTTAGAGCAAAAAATTTAGGCTATTGGAATCCTCGCAGCAAGCCGAATCGAATGATTTGCAATATCACCTTGCTACGTCAGATCAGGGCAAATCTAGAATTTGTCAGATCAGGGCAAATCTAGAATTTGACCTGATCTGAGGTCAGGTCAAGGTCAAATTAGGTTACATGCATATTATTTGAACTGAAAGGATGATACAAACCTAACGCCGTGATAAAACAAGCTATGTCACCATTTATTACTAAGTTATTCTGTTTAAAACATTTTCCCGTGCATTTCCAATGGAGAGGTCATGGCTCATACCTGACCTTAGGGTCATCAATATCGAAAATACCGGAATATTTTTAAAGAATATGGTGGGGCCATTATGTGATACGATTTTCAATCAGATAAGTCTACATTGTTCTCGGTTCTGACTTATGCTATCCTAAACTTTTTTAGGTGAGGTCACCTGGCCTGTACTGGAGACTTGAACTGAGATGACCTAACTTTAAAATTTTGAATAAGTTGTAAAAATGATCAGACACAAGGTATACCAAGTATGGCAGTGCTGCGCGCCGCCGTTTTTGTTATATCTCCGAAAACCCATGGGGGCGGGAACCTGCCCCCGTCACTGCGCGTGTTGAATACCCTCTCGAACTCGGCTCCTCGAAGAAGAAGCAAAAAAAGAACGAAAAAAGCGCTGAAAAGTCCACGAAAAGTTATGAGGATGCTATGTCAGTAACATGTTTTGCTCATGTTAATACTGAGGTCATGATAAGTCCAGCGAGTGAAAGTTTTGAGAATACTTTTTTTAATATGGCGCCTGACTGGGTTAACTTGGAGCCAATATTCGAGCGCCATTCCATTCCTCTCATTACAGCAAACCGAGTGATACTACCTTTTCAATAAAAGAAGTCCTTTTAAGCCGTAGGTATCTTCAGAAATAGAGCCATTTTTTCGACTAACTTGCGTTTTCTACATGCATTTCCAATGGATATGCATGACACGCATTTGACCTTAGATCTGAGATATAAAAAAATCCCGGAATATATTTCCTAGCTCCCAGTGGGCCTATTATGTGATAAGTTTCAGATCGCCAGTTTTCAAACATTTTATGAGGTGAGGTCACTTGACCTGGCCTGGTGACCTGACCTGAGATGACACCAAATAAACATTTTCAGGGAAGTTGCATATTTGGTCAAAGATAAGTGATGCCAGGTACGGCGGCGCCTCGCACCGCTGTTTTCCGGCAACGTTGGAAAAAAACCCGAGAGGTGTTCAAACACCATCTCCCCACTAGGGCGAGAAAAGTACAGTGAAATTACTCACATTGCCCGTAACTTAACCCAGCGAATGATAAGGAAATGATTTCATGGCCCTTGTCTGTACTTTTATTTTGAACTCCCCATGTCATAATATGAAATATGATAAGCACATAAAAATACTTGGTTGGTGGTAGGGGGTCAACCAATTTTTCCCAATCCAGTATAGTTGGCAAGGAATTCTGACCAGAGAATTCCCAATGATATGCAAACATTCCTAATTATCTTCTCAGATTCGCATAATCAGCAGCATAGGAGCTCGAAAGCAATCGGCATACCGCGTTAAGCAAGCAATTAAAGATCCTTGACTTCTTTAGAATTTAATTTTACAACAGACGAAGTCAAACGCTTTACTTGAATATCAAACGTCATTAAATTATCGGTTTCTGAACACCAACTACTTGAGGAAGGTTCAAAGTGTACCATTCAGAAATGCCACTGTTCTGTTTGCTCAGTCAGCAAAATCGACGAACTGCTTACTTAGAAATTAGAGGAATAATCAGCTTCCATTCATGATACTGGACAAAAATATATCAAAGGCTCAAAGCAGACGCATATTCAGACATTGGAACCTGAGTGCCCGTCAGTACAGAAGAAGAAAGGATTTGGCAATGCTTGAAACCAGGCTGATTTTCTAATCTCACCTTTCCACGTTTTCAGTGACGTTCGTCTGGTACCTACGGATTATGATTTATCACTTTTGACATTTTCCAGTGTTTTGGGCGTAAGCTGGTTATTCATAGCATTCTGAACCATGATGCCTACAACATGAGTACTTGCCTATAATAAGATACCTAGAAGATGATGCCTAGAATCGAGTATCTGCCTGAGTAGATGCCTAGAATGAAATACCTGCTTACACACCAGTCTTGACCAGAGACCATGCCAATGCCATCATTTGCTTCACATTTACAACTGTTCTTTGACCTTTAAAGGGAATGTGGCACCTTGGTCGAATCCTGGAATTTAGTGAAATTAGGCGTACTTTTAAGCCAAAAATAATGAAACCACTCATTATTTCTGTAAAAATGTACAATAAGCTCAATATTTTGTTCTTAAAAAACTCCTCTAGAAAAATAAATAAATATCAGCCTGTGGATGATGTCACAATCTGGCAGCCACTACCATGCTTGAAACGCTTCAAGGGCTTCGATTGGCTGATGCTCATCGTGACGTCAGCATAGGTCGTCACACCAACAGCTCACAACAATGGCCGCCCGGGCGACGGGCTGTTGGGGGGCTGGTGTCAGGTATGTTTTAGCTTTTTTCTACGGAAATATCGAGTCCCAAGACAAATGAAATATGGAGTACCGGGTGATTCGACTCGCTTTACAACTTGGCTGTCTCAGTTAAAATCACGTTGTGAAGGTGCCACATTCCGTTTAAATGTCTTTCTGGTCTGTCATTGTCAGTTTAAAGGTTTTTTTCCAGTTTTGCCACTTTTTCCTGGTAAATACCGGTATTTACCAGTTTATGCCACTGACTGGCATAAACCTAGTTTTTACCGGTATTTTGCCAACCCTGCACAGTAGGTATAGTCATTGATGTGGCTGCTTACTACAGATTCTGAACACTGCCACCACAGGCTGTGGCCAGAGACTGCTATGCTTATCCCATCTGCCTATGTTGATGTCTGCTACTGGTGGAAAGTAGTTTTACCAGTTTTTCCAGCGCCTCCTTAAACCTGATCTAACATCAAAGCTTCTCCAACTTCCTCTCGCCCGGTACAGCGCCTCCTTAAACTTCCTCAAAGCTCGTCTAAACTCATCTCAAATCTAATCCAACCTCCTCTCAAACGAAAGGTGATTTTTCAGAGCAGGTTAGAGGAGGCTCAATTGTGGTGCATGAATTTCAATTGAGAAACTAAAATAAGTTGTTTTACAGAGAGAAACAACGTTTGTGGGCAGCTAAAGGTTTTGCGTTGTTTTTCTGCATACCACTTTGACTGAACTACATTAGATGAGCATCAGAGGCCTTAATCAAATTTGATTAGTTTCTTTGCTCTGCCACGCCCGCCATATTGGCGCTGATCAGGCGTAATCAGCTGATATCTCATCCCAAATCGTTTCAGCGGACACCGGTTTTTGCGCCTGCTCCGACTTACCTACTCTAAGCTACTCTCATCTTTTTTGTAAAGAGGCGCTGGAACTAACCCCAGGGTTGGAATATTTGCTCGGAAAAGGAGTGTCTGCCACCAACTGGTTTTAATTGGCAAAAAGTGAAAAAGAACTGGGAGACTGAATTTCTCATTTTTTGGCACAGCTTTTGGCATATCCAATAGATTTTGCAGACAACGTGCCTAGTGTGCAAAGTATGGCACTTTCGACGAGACCTTGTCAGTGTGAGTGCCCTTCGAGACAGGAGCATGTTCTCAGCCAGTGGCAGATATAAAGGGAGCTACGATGGCTCAAGCCCCCTCCCCCCGAAATTTACGAGTGCCTATAGTTAATACATAAGCGGAGGCTGATCTGGAGGCAAAGGCCCTAGCCCCCTCCGAAATGAAGTCCTGGATCCGCCGCTGCTTTCAATCCTTTATTTTATAACCGGGTGATGTCATAAGCGTGCTTCGGCACTGTAATTAAGGGGTTTCACGCAGGTGCAGTTTTTTTCGCAGCCCAATGAATAGTACTAGTATCTTCGGTATACATTCGGTTTCAAGACCGAATAGACAAAAATTCACCCAAAGACGGATCAGAGAGACAAGACTTACGTTCACCCGGGTTTGGCGTTGGCAGAAACAGGTCAGGCAAGATGCAAAGTATCAAAAGTTGAGAAAGACATATACTGGTACATGGTTCCCAGACATTTGCAAAATGAATCTTACCCCACTATTTCCCTTTCTTTCTTTCATCTCTGATGACTTTTTGCATTGTACCATATATCCCAGGAAGGGGCGAAATTTCCGCCCCTCCCCGTGACAGGAAAACGGACTTCCAGAAGTCTGACAGAGCAGGGGTCATACCCTTTGCCTAAATTGGGAGCGGCAGAAAATAGAGAATGCCAATCTCGCAAGGAATAGGCGGATCCAGGGGAAGAGCACATGCCCCCATCCAATTGATCTTCGACGCCCCTTTGAAATTTCGGATCTCTCCCTAAAAGGTCGTTCCCGGGATGCGAGTATCAGCGCCCTGCGGTAGGATTTGGCACCAACTTGATAGGTTTTGCCGACCAAAATTGGCGCCCGCTGATCCGGATGCCCCCATCACCCCAATTGGAAACCCTAGATCCTACTATAAGAAGATGGATGGGATCAATAGTCACAACCCTTCCCTCAAATGCATCGCTCGGCATCCCCAATCCATTGTTTACCCCCCTCCCCCTCCCGTCCCCTTCCTCATATACACATAGACATACAATGAGCCTTCCAGGTCAGATGAAGGCCACAAATCTCCTCCCCCAGTATGCACACGCCTCATAAATCTCTCAACAAAGTGAAGAAGTGAGATTGACTCACGAACCACAAGCCCTCATATGAACTTCTCACCCAGCGTCCCTAATACACTATGAACTCTCTTTTTTCTATAATGTTCATTATTCATTATTGTTCAATATTTATTTATTCTTCATCCTATAATCCACGCATATTCACAGATGATTGAAGACAACAGTATGTGAATTTCTAATTGCGAAATTTGACACATTGACTATTATGACCTGCTTGCAGTGTTGACATATTTTATAACTTTCAAATAGGTGTACTTAATAAATATGAATCAATTGAGTTTATCTCTATATTCAAATCATGTGTTTTTGTATGTAAAGCCTTTTCATCGCCACCTTGCTTTAATAATTTTTGGGGTTTAACGACACACCAAATATCAGGGTCATACGGCGTCGCCCACTCTCACCCTGTTGGAAGGGATTTTGGGGATCAGATCAACTTATTTAGAGGCTCCGCCAGGACTTGAACCCGGGATCAGTGGCTTAGAAGACAAGGGTGCTGTACACTAAGGCACCTCATCCCCGCCACCTTGCTTTGCTCCACCTGAGCATATGTCTGACTTGGTATTATTTGTGACTTATTAGGACTTTATCTACAACCACCAACTCAACAAAACAAGGAAGGAAACACCCTTATGCATGGGTGGCTATGGACATTCCCGAGAATGTTCCCAATGTTCAGCGACCTGCAGCTCCCTAGGCTTTGACCTGACCCGAAAATCATTGGCATTTTAATGAAAGAGCGACTCAAGAGCTTTCGAACAGTGTTAGAAAATTTTTCTGGCTATCATAGTTTCTGAGATATATGAGTTTTTCTTAGTACACCTCATATTAGCGATTTTGACCTAGTTTCACCTCTGGTGACCTTGATATTGACCTGACGAGAAAAATGACTAAGTATTTTTTTGATATAATTCTTGAAGAGCTTTCGATTGCTGTTTTGTGCTTTTTCTAGCTCTCTTAGTTTTTGAGATCGTGGGGGTCTTCTTTAGCCCCCCACCAGGGCGAAGGTGGCTCGTACCTGGGCAAGGGATAATCCGCGTTCAACCAGGGCTCACTCGTCACGACAAAACCAGTGGGCATAACAAATGAATTTTCGACTCCAATATGTCTTATCTTGCACATAGTGACAGATATCACAGACTTGCATGAGTTGGCTGATTTGTCCTTAAATCTATCCCAAAAGTCGTATTCTGGCTATTTTCATGAAATTTCGGTGACATTTCTTTTTCTGGTTTTAGTTCAGTTTTCCTTCTCCGGCAATGCTCGATTTGCATTTTTCTTGGACCAAAGGTACCCAAAAGTTGATATTAACTAAGATATAGCAGGTTTTTAGGTTACGTTAAAAGTGCCCTTTCTCTCCCGGGGTGCCCCTCAAAGGTGGTGTGCCCAATCCCACCCCCCCATACCAAAGCTCTGGCTGCGCCCCTGATCGTGGAAAGATTTAAAGCTCAGATTGGATTATTTTAAGACGTGCATGTAGGTTTGGGATGTCACCTAAAAAGCAAACACGTTTGCAAAAAGCTGTAGAATACCTGCCCAACATTAAAATTGAATGTCCACTGTGCTTTTAAAAGGTGCAAAACAACGATGAATAACAGATTTGGTGCAATGAAGGGGTGCCGCCCCCCCCAACGCCGCGGCCCCTATGGAGTGCCGCCCCCCACCGGCTGAGCACCCCCAAAGATTTTGGGAAAATTACACCCCTGCAGGCAAACTGACTTCTCGACTGATATAGCCAGGAATCAGTCTCCGGGACTGCCGGTTAAATGAGCCGATAAGTCTGTTCCCGCCGCCGGTGCATAAATAAAACGTACTGAAGCTGTTCATGTATCCATAATATATGCATTTTTCTGTCAGTACCATTGCCGAGACGTAAGTAAATGATGCCGGGGGTCAATCCAATATGTTGATGCGAGAGTTACAAATCTGAGAGAAGGATAACTTTTTCTCGATTTTCTCCAAGTTTCTCTGTAAATGGAGGGTGTATATGTTGGGAATTCCCCAAATAAATGAAACTGAAATAGCCGCAAAGACATGCCACATTAGCCCGAACCTTTGAAGTTCGCTGAAAAACGAATCGACGGCGGAGAAGAAGCTCTGGCATTCCAGCCGTAAATCATGTTTAAAAATGGGGCATTTCTTGCCTATCTTGACATAAGTCTCACCATATATCTGATGCTGTTTATATTTTTCCGTCGGTCAGTTTGCAGTGGATAATAGACATAGGTGACGGAACTAGGGGGAGGGGGGCACCGGTGCACCGTGCCCCACATTTCTCAAGCAAATATGGAAGGTCTGTGGAACACATGCAGATATATGCCTCCTAGTCATTGTCAATATGAATCTTGCCCACTGTTTTTGCTTTACTGCATCCACCTGTGTTTCTTACATCAAACAATTTGTCTATATGTGAAAGATGTCACACAGTGTCTAAAATGTGCCAATCTGGGCAACAAAAAAACTACCATGAAATTCACCCTGGATCCGCGCATTGAAAACATATGTGAAATATATGACAATTGTCCCTCAATTCCTGTCAACACGTCCTACTAGATTTGAGTAGTTTTCTGTCCACAATTTTCAAAAAGTTGATTTTTTTGGGATCCGGTTCAGCCTGAGAGGAATCGACCCCACTCGAAATTGTTGAAAGCGAAGGGGAATATTATGAGATCTTAGGGGATTGAATCGCCCTCCCCGTGACAGGAAGAGGGAAAGTCACGAGTCTGACATGAATATGTTAAATGACAGACCTCACCAGACCGAAAGAGCAGTTAGGAGAGGTCAGCTTGTCGAGTCACGAAGTTGCCTCATATGAAAATTACGAGACATGCGTCTAAGAAAAGTTTATAAGATCGTATATTTTCGTCTATCAACTCACTTCGCCACACTGCGTTTTCCTGTCGAGCCGGCTTTACCCATAAGCCTATACTTTCCTACACCCTGCTATACTCCTGACCAATGAGAGCAGCCGACACATCCGCCCACCAATGATGGCTCTCCTCGCTGTCTGCAGCTGTGCCGTCCTATAAAGAGCGACGACACCGACGCTGTCCGCAGATTGGAAGCCGCTGTCGAGACAGGCAGACCTCCAGCCTTACAATCCTCTCCTCCAAAAAGCTTTCCAAGGTGGCAGTCAAAGTGCGCCCTACGTCAAGAATCGAGATAGTCCCGTTTAATACTGTGCCGGAGTCTCGCAGCAGAATTCACATCAGAATCGAGCTGAACCCTCCAGGCAGCCCTCGCCAGCAGTGACAGCATGAAGAACGACCGGTCCATGCCCAAGCATCGTTCTCGGTCGGAGACGAGGGGTCTTCCAGATCCCGACCCGGCCCTGGGAGGCTGTTCCAGTCAGAACCCAGCCCTGAGAAACTACCCCGGCTGTTCAGAGGACGTCAGCCGAGACCGCGTCCGCCGGACATCACCACGGCCCTGCCTGCAGAGGAGCAGGAGCCTCCACCTGCCCGCTGACAGATCCCGCAAGAGAGGAGTGTCGTTCCAGCTGCCCGAGGCGGAGGCATCGCGAGGTCGGCTGTCCGCGCTGGCTCAGAACCTCAAGCGTCTCACGCTGGCCGCCGCCGGAGCGCAGGCCACCAAACCGCACAAGACATGTCAGCGGATCCTGCGGCGACCCGTGCTGCACGTGTACCTGCCGGGCGTGTCGGGACTGCCCACGCGGCGCGTGCCGCTGCACCTGGTGCAGTCTGCGCATGCGCGCACGCACCCGCGCTACGGACGACACTTCTCTGTGGCGTGATTGTCGCGTTATGCTCGGGAGTCAGAGCTGGAGGAGACCTTTTGGTTCAAATATTCTCAATGTTTAAGGAAGGATTCAATTCTGATCGTGATATTGTGGTACTCAGTGTGGCTGCGGTTAACAAACGAAGTGTTACGGATTATGCTGAAGCTCCCTTGCTGCGGAACCCATGTGTGTCAGTCATCTACGTAGAGCGAGAGGTGTTTCTGAACTGCATGTGCATTGCACAAGCTGTGCAATTGAACGGGTGCCATGTGATAAGCGTATTCTACTCGCGTGCTGTGTATGTGTTGTACGTACGTTTTGTATGTACGTATGTATTGTACGTACATTAAAATCTGCTCAAATCTGTAATGGATCTTTCGGGATGTTTTTGAATAAAATATTTGGACCCACGGATATTTACGGACATTTTCTGAAATCGTTTACGAAGAGAGAAAACTCGTCCAACCATTATTTTTGCGACTGGATAGGGGGCCGATGTGGATCCAACCCAAATGTTTGGGGGAGGGTAGAATCGCCAAGGTTTTTTTAAAGAACATTGGTCGAAGTGGGTAACACTTGGTCTCTTTAGAATGACCATGGTCGGATCGGACTCCCAGTATCCGTCCCGGGGCAGGGGCCAGGCGTCACCAGTTCCTACATGTACTCAATTTAAACGGCATCAGCAAATCCAATCCAATGGCAAGCGGACTGCACAGAACAGCTCACTTCGGAAAGTCACCTCTCGACTCTCGCGGCAAACTTCTCCCGCGGAAACACCTCCCAACGCAAACCAAAAGTCAACGCGATCGAACGCTGTGTATTGTTTCAGAAGAGTACAGTGAGCGACAGAAGACAAAATCTCGGCAGATTCGTGAACAAAACTACTACACAACGATGCACAGGAGGCAGTTGGACAGTATGATTTACCGGACATTACAAAAGCGACTGAGATCGAGCCCAGGCCGCGCACGGTGAAGCTTCGCCGTTTGACACGGCCTAAGAGCGCGGAATGACACACGAGGAACGGTAGTGAGCGGCTGTGTATCGCAGGGGGGCTACAACTGGTACAGCGTGACCACACAGCGCAGAGAGAGCTCCGAGATCACGGCGAGGCGCGGCCGTACAACACGTCTACTGCGACGCGCCTTCTCACACAGAACACTCGGGCACACCGGAAAATGTATATAAAACAAAACACCTCACTCCTGGGATACAAAATATACAGCGTGGCGTTACCCCTGTGGAGCGCCGGCAGTCGACACAGGCTGGCTAGATACGGCTCCGGCTCCGTCGGAGGCGTGCGTCAAACCTGGCTCTCACGACAGTGCTGGCTGCGCAGTCGCCCGCTCCGCCACTGGCCCCGCACCTCCAACACACCCTCCGACAGAGCAGCGGGCGTCCGTTCCACCATGGCCTGCCCGCGGCCGCTCAGAGGGAGACAATGCCGCGCCTCGCTAACGGTCCAATCAGAGCACGACTATATGCAAAGACGATTATCTCTCTTCTGCAGAGAGACCCAATAAGACGACTTGATATAGATAAGGCCTCCAGCACTGCCTGCCACAATGACGTCAAACGCAATAAATACAACTGGGAGGCTGGCCACTGACCGCATCAGTGAGCACCCAATACTCCGAACACCGCTGTGCGAGCCGGCCGGCTCGATACGCCAACTACGTCAAAGCACAGACACGACAGTCCACATTCAGTCCACGCAAATTCTCCGGCCGCTACTTCTCTACAGCGAACTGCCACACAGCACAGGCCTGGACCACGGCCCTTACACGGTAGTCCTCAAGAGAACGTCTCCAACACCAAAGCATCCGTTGGGCACCTATGGTTTCGTTACATCAGATACATCCGCTGGGCACCTATGGTTTCGTTACATCAGATACATCCGTTGGGCACCTATGGTTTCGTTACATCAGATACATCCGTTGGGCACCTATGGTTTCGTTACATCAGATACATCCGTTGGGTACCTATGGTTTCGTTACACAGACACATCCGCTGGGCACCTTCTGCTTTCGTTGCATTGATACATCCGTTGGGCGCCCCTGCTTCCGTCACATACACACAAGTGATTCGCCCCGGCTCAATGCAATACATATAAGCGCCATTAGACCCTAATAGCAAGTTGAATTCAGAGCGAACGTCGGAGACCGTTCGGAAAGGAACCCATCTTTTTCCCACTCGTTCCGTTCCACTGCGACCGGTTTCAAAATTCGAATTGAGACTAATCGAAACGAACCACATGCGTCTGTGAAACCGAGACTTTAAGGACCACGTTTCAAACATTTCTGTGAGGAATCTTACGGACCATTCTGTAAACGTGTTTGTGCGACTGAACCCCCTGAGAACACTCTCCAGAGGTGTCTGTGCACCTGAACCCCTGAGAACACTCTCCAGATGTGTCTGTGCGACTGAACCCCCGAAAACACTCTCCAGGTGTGTCTGTGCGACTGCACCTTTAGAGAACACTCTCCGAACCTCCAGCTGGCCACAAGGCCGAACAAGCAGCATCCAGCGACCGCAGCGGTTGAGACACAGCTATAGCATCGTCACAGTCTCCAGTTCTCAGAAGAGCGGCACGGCGACTAGCATGTATTGACAGTAAACAACCTCTTCAACCATCGCTCCTACTGGTCTGGGCCTTGCAAGGAGTAACGAAACGCGTCAACTTTCCGAGAGCTCGTTGATTTCCCTGAGACCGACGGCTACTTCTGAAAAGGCGGATCACTCAAAACTGGCAGTATTCGAAACTACGCACAAAAATACACATATTAAACCGCTATCTACAAAACGCGCATGTCTTTTTGTTCGAGGTTAGTCATTCTATTTTATCTAAAATATATAAGTGGCTTCCCCATCGTTGAAAGATAGGACATCAACACACCAATAATCTCTAAACACACAAAACCACGAGTCAAGTTGTGAAACATACTCTGGTTCGAGGCGTGAAGCCCAATGTTCTAATGCACAATGCACACCGAGGTGTCATCTCCGACCATTAGCATAGCTCAGCATCTCACTACGGACACGTGTCCGTCCGTCCAGCCACTGCGGACATCTCCTTCTACATAACCACGCCGCATCCGAATCTCCAGCACCTGACCCAAGGCCCAGAAGCCGCCCCGGTCAGCAGCTCTGGGCCGGCCGGTCTGTGAACCCGAGCCGCCGCTTCGCCCGGTGAACTCGGTCGAACTCGGCGCGTCGTCTAGCTGTAGTTGTCGTAGTCGGAGAGATCGTTCATCTGCATGAGAGCCGCGGAGTAGGAGGGTGGGGCAGAGACGGCCTGTGGAGGAGGGGCAGGTCAGGGCGCGGGGCCCGGCGGCCTGGCCCGACCCCGGCAACTGCCGAGGGCGTCCCTATGTCTGTGACTCGACTCCAACTCCAGCTCTCAATGTTAAACAAATGAACGATGGGTGGCGTGCAAGGCCGGAAGAAAACGACGCGGCAGCGCGGGCTCAGTGTTGATGTCTGTGCGAAGTTACCAGGCATTCTTAGCTGAAGTTATTTGTAGCTAGAACACTTCAAAAACTTGACTTTTCTGTAACACATTAAAGAAACATTAACACTGCCGGAGGAAGCATGCAATAGAAGCCCACCAATGCATGCAAAAGGCCATCCTTGGGTAGCATGCAGCACTGGTTAAACACAAAACACAGTGAGCTATCCCTGAAACATGCACTCAGCTAAATGCCTGCACATCAACAAAGTATGTATTCCAACAAGCCAGACGGTCACGCAAAAGACGAACAAAAAAACATACATTTTGATTTGACACCTTGGTTTGATGCCGACTTCAACTACACGTTGCCCATTTTTGTACACGCACTAAACAAGTGTGCCCAGAACCTCAAGCAATCGGCCAAGAGACTACAACACCCTCACCTTCAAGTTCGGCGTTGCCTTCTCGCTGCACTGAGTTACGGATTATAGGCATCAAAAGAGTGGAACATTTCTCCTGAGCAGAGGTGGCCTCAGGTAAAAAACCACGCGCGGCAACGGAATAATTATGCGAGCTTTTTATTGACAAGTGGGCTAGGTAAGCGAACAAGAACCACTGAGCAGTACACGCAAATGAGATCAGAGTCGACACTCAGTCGGGATTGAATTTTCGGAACCGTTTGTTCGTAGCCGGAGCTCCACAGTTCATCTAACACCGACAGACACCGTCACCGCTCCTATGAACAGTGGTGCGCTCACACAGTAAGTGATTGCACACCAGCTGTTCGGCGAACTAATCAACCGCCGGCGCCGCCAGCTAAAAGAAGCCTAGAACACACCACCGCCAAACGACACCAACGCTACAAATCCAATGTCACGGTGTAGCGTCAACAGCGTCTGACCGACCGACACACGCTCACTAAATGAGATCGACACTGCCCCAGCAGGCTGCACCGGCTGTAGAATCCGACACCAAATTAAAAAAGCTGGCCTTAATCTACATGTATGACAACCCAGAATCGTCGGTAAAAAATCGTCTTCACACCGAGACCTGACGCGCTTATTCAGCTGGTGACGATACCTTGTCTGTGATGGCAGCAGGAGCTCTAGATCTCCTGACGGCGGCGTGAAGACACGACACCACGTTATGGAATAAGCAGATCCTGCGCCGAGCTGGCACTGACCAGCTCCCAGGCTGACGTGAAGCGCAGTGTAAACACTACACGCTACAGTGAAAAAGTGTGCCGTACAGGCCCGGTAACTATCCTACGCAGAGCCCGCGAGATGGTAAACACATAGTACCAAACACGCACCACCGCTCCCCAGCGGCCCTCTCAGCAGCACTACCGCAGTCTCTGCCGCTACAGCGGGACCCACCACCAGCTGAGTACACCGGTCCGTACCTGCAGCATCAGTACCGAGCGTGATCGCCACAGCCCCGGACTCCGGTACCGCGCGGTACCGTACTCTCCCGACGCTCTGCCACCCGGTACCTGGCTTCCTGGGCCCGGAGCAGTCCACTGGTACGCCGAAACTCGCACACACCAGACGCCAGCAGCGATAGAGATGCCGCAGGCCAGCAGCCGCCGAGCCGCAGGATCGGGATCGGACTGCCCCGGCGCCGCAGCAACACGACAGTCAACCGGAGGAACCTTAACTCTACAGGCCGGCTCCTCCACACCTAGCCTCAGCAGCCGTTCAGTCGCGGTCGCTTCAGAGTCTGTAAGGATCCGGCGCGACGTCCCGGCGGCGCAGATCTCCCTGCTGAAGAGGCTGCTGTACCGGTAGACACTCAACTGACCGCTCCCTACCTCAGACGAGGAGCAGCTCCGCCGCAGATCCCCGAGACCGACACCACGCTTGTCTATATACACGAACACTCGCGCGCGCCAACATTAACTATTACAGCAGAAGATTCACCATCATGCACACCCTTGGGCCGGTTAGAAGTAGACAACGGCTGAGATCGGGAACACACGGAAACAAATCCTGACGTGGATTATCGAATCAGCCCCCAAAGTGAAATCTGACAAATGCTGAACGAACCCTTTACCGAGTAATCCATAAAGTATGAAGAAAATGTCAGGTAAGCAAGATATACAGATACCGATAATAATTTCGAGTATATCTGGCGGACCTGTCTCTCCCACTAGCACCACTGGAACAACCGTCATGAATCAGGTCTGGAAAGAATCGATCTGCACGCGGCACGACACTATGGCCAGAAACTATTGAGAACCACAGTTCAAAGTCACAAGTTTGTACGTGTTCAGTACGACAGCGCACGCGACGCACTAACCCCTTTTGATACAAACACGGCACCCAAATATGTCGTACAAAAGTCTCACAAAACCAAACCGGCTCAACAAAACGTACCCAACCACATACCTATTACAGAAGCAAGCTACACATGTGTGTGCGCATCTAAACGCTAGTGTCATGAGCGGATGACTAGATTATGAGCTGTGTAATGTTTCCTTAGTAAGAAGTACAAAAGCTATTTCCAGCTCCATTATGTGAGCTGTTACCAACCCTACCCACTTCAATCCTAACAAAGCCTTGACTCCTTGACCTCGACAAAAACTATGCGTTATGTTCTAAGATATTGACAAGAATGTTCCGGCAAACGTGCTCGACAAGTCAATCCCGCCAAACACCGTTGCAAAGGACAGGTTCGGAGACGATTCTCGCGATGAGAGCCAAAAAAGCGACTAGCGAGAGCCTTCCACCGTCTCTGGCATGCATTGAGACTGGTAAGAGAGCCTCAGAGTGATCCCATCGCGTTGAAATAGCAACCATGTCTGACTTCACCACATGAAACCGACTGGCTTCTCCTGCACTGAGAGAAGACGCACCAGGGCGAAGCAAACGCCGCTCAGAGACCACGCGCCGGGTCAGAACGCCGCTCAAAGGCTACGCGCCGGGTCAGAACGCCGCTCAGAGACCACGCACCGGGTCAGAACGCCGCTCAGAGGCTACGCGCCGGGCCAGAACGCCGCTCAGAGGCTACGCACCGGGTCAGAACGCCACTCAGAGGCTAGGCACCGGGCCAGAACTCCGCTCAGAGGCTACGCGCCGGGCCAGAACGCCGCTCAGAGACCACGCGCAGGGACAGTCCCGGCGGGGTGAAGCAAACACCATTCAGAGAAAACGCACCGAGCCGGTCCTTGCGGAGTGAAGCAAATGCCGCTCAGAGACCACGAGCGGCCAGTGCCGGCAGCACCACCGACACTGTGATGGCGCTCAGCCGCCAGCGCCAGCGTTCTGCCACTGACAGAGCCGTCTGTCGCCGGGCGCACCTCCGGCAGACCGCTTCGTTGTCAGTGAGCAGCTCACACACTCGCTCCTGTGCCAGTGACTGTACGCGGTACCGGAGAGGACAAGGCCTCCGCAGCACCGCGACAGACCAGTACCTGTACTGGTTACACCCCGCCGCACTGACACAGCAGCCAAGCGCAGAAGGAACCCCCGCCACAGGCGACTTCCATGCCACTGCCCACCACCCGAACCACACACGCACACACGCACACACGCTGTTAGAGAGCAGCCCCGCGCAGGCATAGCAGCCGGCCTCCCGTAACGGAGCCGGGAGCTGCCGCTGATGCAGACAAGCTGTTAGTCACCACCCGTCAGTTAATAACGGGCTGGCCACCACCCGTGAGTTGGTAACGGGCTAGCCAACACCCGTGAGTTAATAACGGGCTAGCCAACAACCGTGAGTTGGTAACGGGCTAACCACCACCCGTGAGTTGGTAACAGGCTAGCCACAACCCGTGAGTTGGTAACGGGCTAGCTACCACCCGTGAGTTGGTAGCGGGTTAGTCACCACCCGTGAGTTGGTAGCGGGTTAGTCACCACCCGTGAGAGTTGGTAGCGGGTTGGTTTCCACCCGCGGGCTGGTTAGCGGGTTGGTTTCCACCCGCGGGCTGGTTAGCGGGTTGGTTTCCACCCGTGGGCTGGTTAGCGGGTTAGTGGGCAGCGCGGGCGGCAGCGTTAGTAGAAGTCTGCCGACTCCAGCGTCTTGCACTGTCGCGACAGAGTGGCGTACTGAGCGCCGTTCTGGGCCGTACTCACAGGGGCCGGCGAGTAGCGGCGCGGCAGCGTGCCGGCGCGGGCCTCGTCCATCCGGCCGTTACTGCCGACACAGGGGAAGCGTTACTGCCGACACAGCGTTACTGCCGACACAGTGGACAGCGTTACTGACGACACTGACACAGGGGACAGCGTTACTGCCGACACAGGGGACAGCGTTACTGCCGACACAGGGGACAGCGTTACTACCGACACAGGGGACAGCGCTACTGTCGACATAGTAGACAGCGTTACTGCCGACACAGGGGACAGCGTTACTGCCGACACAGGGGACAGCGTTACTGCCGACACAGGGAACAGCGTTACTTCCGACACAGGGGACAGCGCTACTGTCGACATAGTAGACAACGTTACTGCCGACACAGGGGACAGCGTTACTGCCGACACTGACACAGGGGACAGCGTTACTGCCGACACAGGGGACAGCGTTACTGCCGACACAGGGGACAGCGCTACTGTCGACATAGTAGACAGCGTTACTGCCGACACAGGGGACAGCGTTACTGCCGACACAGGGGGACAGCGTTACTGCCGACACTGACACAGGGGACAGCGTTACTGCCGACACAGGGGACAGCGTTACTGCCGACGCAGGGGGACAGCGTTACTACCGACACAGTGGGACAGCGTTACTGCCGACACTGACACAGGGGACAGCGTTACTGCCGACACTGACACAAGGGACAGCGTTACTGCCGACACTGACACAGGGGACAGCGTTACTGCCGACACAGTGGGACAGCGTTACTGCCGACACTGACACAGGGGACAGCGTTACTGCCGACACTGACACAGGGGACAGCTTTACTGCCGACACAGGGGACAGCGGACAGCGTTACTGCCGACATATTCACAGAACATTATCACTGTAGGGGGTGGTATTATTTTCTCAGAATAGTTTTCCATTGTTTCTGCCCCCCCTCATTTTATGTAATCGGCCATGCTGAATTCGAAAATCATAATTTTATCCCTCTCAAATAGCGGCAACCACCCTGTACATACCCTCTGAAGTTTGTAATGTAAAAAATAGACCAGCTCAACCTAGCGCACAAGCAAAAGACCGACACTGACAGCTATTTTGTGGTTCCTTATTCACATGGAGCTTAAAAACAATGACTAACATGTAGATAATAGCATAGGGAATGACTTCCCTCGTTCTGCTAACCTGTCTGACAGGGACGGAGCCAGCTTTTCGTGAGGATCGAATTCGCGCGGGCATGAGTTGTACCTAAGAGTCGGCGGCGCTAGATCAGGGAACCAAAATCAGATGGCGGTTAACGGCGGTCAAAACAACATAAGAAAAAATAATGTCCCTTTCCCTACATCTCTGAATTAGCCTACCCCGATAGGTAGACTAAACGCAAATTAAAAATTTTGTTTTGGTGCGGTTTTGGTGCGGAACGGTAATTAACTAGGCCGGTAAAGTTCAAGTTGTGAAAGCAGCATGCACCAGTTACTAGCAGCAATACTTTAACTTTAAAAGTTAAAGTCCCGAGTCTGAGATACTTCACAGGATTTAGTTTGATAACTATTGCACAACATTGCAGAGTAGCAGAGAGTCTGGATTCCACCCACACTTTAGCTCACGTTTTTTGCAATGATGCACCCATCTCTGATGTTCAACCGTACCATAACAAAACGTTGGGCATAAACAGAAAACAATCTAGGATGTAAGAAGATATACGGCAAACTATTAGTGAATGCGACCACAGAGTCTAGCACTGTCACAGAACAGGCACTGGACTGCATGACAAGGGTCATCAACCACGACTTTGATCATAAGCCATGGAACAAGGCGCATGAGTTTGACCTGCACATAGAACCTGCACCTGCACACGAAAGAACGAGTCCGGCAGCCTAAAGGACGAGCGGTTTGTCCCCCTGACACTAACGTGCGCAGTGTCTCTAAACCACTCTGAAGATTTGACATCATTTTTATAGAAGTATAAGCACGTCACCAATCAGCTAGCCGGCATTGTGAGGTGTTTCCTAGAGCTTGACTTTTTGAAGGTATCGTACTGTGCCGGTGCCCTCATTGGGGTATATCTGATCGAGCCCTTCCTTTGTCTAACAATGTCATCAGAAACAACCTACTGCAAGTTAACACGCGCATTGACGGGGGTCTGAGCCACCTTTGCATTGACGGGGGGGGGGGTACCCGCCCCCCTAAGATCTCGAGAACCACGGTAGGTAGCGAAAAACGGTAAACGGCGTTGGGCTGCCCATCCACTTCTCCATCGAAAACATTTGAACTATTTTTTGTCAGGTCACATTTAAGGTCACGAGAGGTCAAAATATGCCGTCATAGGGATAACATGTAAATTACATTTTTCGGTCATTACTTCTGAACAAGTAAAGATAGAGCAAAAAGACTTGAACTATATGAATCCTCTCAGCAAGCCGAATCGAATGATATATAATTTGAGCTTGCTGGGTCAAAACAAGGATTTGACCTGACCTGAGGTCAGGTCAGGGTCAAATTATATAAAATGCATATCATTAGAACCGCAAAGCCCAGGCAAGTCTAACGCAGCTAAAACAAATGCTCTATCACCATCCGTTACTGAGTTATTCCGTAAAAACCATTTTTCACATGTATTTCCAATGGAGAGGTCATGCCTCGTACCTGACCTTAGGTCATCGATATCAAAAATACCGCAACATATTTTAGAGAACTCGGTGGGACCATTATGTGATATGAGTTTCAATCGGATAAGTTCACCCTGCTCCGATTTATGCTATCTTAAACTTTTTTTGACGTCGGGTCACTTGACCTGTACTGGTGACCTGACCTGAGATGACCTAACCTTAAAATTTTCACAGAAGTTGTAAAAGTGATGAGGGAAAAGGTATGCCAAGTACGGCGGTGCTACACGCCACCGTTTTTCTGTTATTTCCGAAAAACCCGAGGGGGCGGGTACTCGCCCCCCCCGTTAATGCGCGTGTTAGTCCCAGCGTTCCAGCATCTATACCAGGAACTGAAAGACGCAGATCCTGCTGACTTCCTGCAGACCAAGAGGCCAGCGCTCAACTTCGTGTCCGAAGAACGGTTCCGTCAGACACGATATCCGGACGACATATGCGATGCAATCCACCAAGTGGCAGTGGTGTTCCAGCCTGAGGTAGTGTCGCTGCTCAATATGCTTCTTCCCAAGCTGGCCGATGATTTTCAGAAACAGAAGTGAGATATATTCGGATTCGGGGACTGTGACAAGTTTTTCCCGGTCTCAGTCATAAACATGAATCAACAAAAGCTCGAGAAAGCTCAAATCAACAACCTAGATGCTGAACGAAGTGCTGGATTTGTAAACTACGAGCTGAAGAGAATAGGTTCCACACAGCTAAAGAGTGCTTCGGCCGCGCAGGTCACAGTAAGAGCCGCAGATCTCACCGACAACATTCAGCCAGGCAGATCTCACCGACAACATTCAGCCAGGCAGATCTCACCGACAACATTCAGCCAGGCAGATCTCACCGACAACATTCAGCCAGGCAGATCTCACCGACAACATTCAGCCAGGCAGATCTCACCGACAACATTCAGCCGGGGGGTTTTAAAAAGTACCGAGGACTTGTGATGAAAGGAGGAAGAATCCCAGAGATTATGATGGCCTGGAACGCGAAGCAGGCTAAGCTTCAGAAGCAAGGACTTCTTGAGAAGGAAATTGCCAACCTGACAGCGGACCGCTGCCTGAATAAGGACTTGGAATCACTGAGAAGTATGGGAGGCCCCTTTACACGTGCCGATTCTGTAAGTGACTATTTGGAGGACACACATGTGGACGAAACAGCAAAGCAGGGACGGCTCTACTTGGAAGTGCGCTATGCGCCTGACACATCACTCTCTCTCCCCAAAACGAGTGATTTGTTTAGATTGAAGTGTGGCCACAAATGTCTTTCGTTGGCGACTTGCGCCACCAACCTAAATGCTTATCTGTGCAACATCTCTTGTAGAAAAGATGTTACGTTTCCTGAATTCAGCAAGACCATCAATCAGATGACCTCACTGGGTTCGGTCGTTTGAGCTCCGTGGAGTACTGAGGTACTTGAAAGAATAAACTGACAAAAAACGTTTTTTCACGTTCGAATGTTATTGGCACCTTCGCAGGCTATCAATTCCGATCTGATGGTCCACTCGTGATATTATATTTATAAAAATTCAGGTGGTATGGGGTAAAAAACCCACAAATTATACAAATCAAGAGGCACTACGCTGCAAGCAGAGGTCGGCATGGGACAATATGCCTTCTTTAAAGCTTACTGCAGCTAAAGTGGCCTCCATCTCTGGAGGGCTAAAGTTCTTAAAAGAGACAATCAGCTGTATCAATTGCATGTACAAAAGGGACAAAAGTAATCAAAACGCCAAGTTTGTTCTGTATTCTCTGTTTGGTTTATGGCTTTGGTGAACGATATTACTGAAAGTTTTAGTGCTACGCAATGCCAAAGGTTGTATTTGTGATTTGTGATGACAAATATCAGATACAACGAAACCGGTCGTATAACAAATACAACCTTTGGCTTTGCGTAGCACTAACATTTTCCGTAATTTTGTTCTGTATCATTACAATGTCAGTGGCTACGGTTGATTCTGCGCGAAAAAACATTTTCCTCTCAAAACGTGGTCATTGTATCGACCTGCGAACGTAAATTTTTCCCCTTCTACAACCAGAACAGGTATCAACTGCAGAATGGTGTTATGATTAACACCAATGTTACTGTTTCTCAGCCTTAGTTGAATTAAGAGTCATCCGATGACTCACTGCAAGTTGTTATACTATACTGGCTACACGCACGGAGCCTATTCCTGCATTCCGAACTTCAGAGGGTATGTACAGGGGGTTGCCATCATCTGACGAAAATAAAAATGTTTTTCGGACTCAGCATGGTCGACTTTATAAATACAGGGGGGCAGGCAAAGAAGTTTGGATTATCACCACCCCCTATTATCAGGTAATTCCATACCAAATCAATCAATGGAGGGCCCATTTCGGAAGCATTTCAGTACTGAAATATCCTAGTCCGGTAATCTTCAACGAGAAGTCTAATGAAACAATGCAACCCCTCACTGCCCCCGAAAAAGCGTGCCGTTATTCCGTGGGATAGTTTTTCCTAGAACACACCACTGCGCAGAGCACACGCATGTACAGCCGCTGCAGAAGTGCCGACACAACCGCACCTCCCAGATTCGGAGCACCCGGGAACCCGTCTCAAGCGGAACAGCCTATCTCGTCGCGGCGTCCTGCGGCACAGTCTACCTTTTCAGACACCGCGTTGCGTCACGCTCCCAACACAGTTACAGCCGACCAATGTCGAACAAGAGTGGCTTCTAGAGCGGTACCCGAGTGACTCCGCTTACGTACAATTTTTACCAATATTGCGCCACATAATTATGGTAGCTTATTTTTGGGGGTTAGGATGTTACGGAATTATAGCTCATGTTATGATAAAAACACCAGACTACTATGCTTAAATACTGTCAACAAAAACCTGAATGCCGGCCAACTGAAGAAAACTAAATAAATAAAAACCAGATTTTACCCATGGACCTAGTCAGCAATCATTTTCCGAGTAATTTTAAAGCTGAGTGCTGCGTCAGTTAAGAGTGCCCTGAGTGCCCTCCCTGAGACAGGTGCCAAGAGAGCACCTTCTGACGACAAGGTGCGTGGTCACACCGGCGCCAGCGGGCACCACAGCAACACTCATCTCCCGATAAGTGGCCAGCCGCCTATTCTCGGATACCACCCGTTCGATTAGTTGGCAGGTGTCTGCACTGTTTTCCCGGGTTACTTAAATGTCTAGCAGGGACACAGGGAAAATTGCAATATAAAATCATCGCTGTGCGCCGAAAACGGATACCGTTCGTACCAGGGGCCATAGGCGGATCCAGGATTGCCGATTGGGGGCACCTTCCGGGGGGGCGCCATCCGGACCAGGGGGCGCTACTTATGACCGGCAAAACCTATCAGGTGGGCGCCAAATCCTGTCGGTGGGCGCCGACTTTCGTATCATGGGGGGGTGGGAAGCGACATTTCAGGGGGCGCCATCGACCTTTCAGGGGGCGCCGAGGGCCGATCGGGGGGGGGCACGTGCCCCCCTTGCCCCCCTGGATCCGCCTATGCCAGGGGCGCGGACTTTTGCCAGTTTTTTGGCGTTGAGGTAACATCAAAATCCCTCAACATTTTCGTATTTCGTTTAATGGACCTACATCAGTTCTATGTGGCTGGAGAAGCTTGCGAGATGACAGCAAAGTCACAGCATATTATCTCTTAGGACAGGACTGTTGTTGACATTGTTTCGAATACGAGCACCCCAATCATTTTCGAAAACTAACGATCCCAGTTCATACCCGGACCCAGGATTTCCGATCGGGGGAGAGGGGAACATGGTCGGAGAGGGCGCCATCAACCTTTCAGGGGCGCCGCGGCGAGATCGGGGGAGACAGCTGCCCCTTGCCCCCGGAATCCACCTATACCCCGGTTCATACCCCTCCGTTAACCAAGCGTTCACGAAGGTACGAGAGCAATAACATCGAGACTTTCACAGGTGCTGCTGAACATTTAACGAGCTTACTGAAACATTTTTGGTTGACTTGGGCCTCTCGCGGCATGCCGTAAAATTTACTATACAATTGTGCTGCATTATGAAGAATTATGTGAACTGTAATGCAATGTTTAGTCCACTATGCGATGTTTCATATACAGCTAACGTAAACACGGGTGTTGCCTCCCGAAGTGGCCGGTACACAGAACAGGTGCTAAGGCGCAACTCTTCAAATCCTAAAAACGAAATACATAACTCATTCGCCTTTACTTCCTGAGCCTGTTGCAGCATAATTTCCTCTAAAAAGAAAAGGTTTATTTTACAACATTGTTCTTCAACACATATGCCCTTACATTTATGTTACCGAAGACCACTGGCAGATCCAGGAATAACTTTTGGAGGGGGCCAAACCAACGTTGTGGGGGGGGGTAAATGCGAAAAATCACGAAAACAGTATTTTCAAAGATAAACAGACAAAATTTGGCCCTTGAGGCAAAATATTATTTTAGCCTTTGGAGGGCCACGGTCCCTTCGACCCCCCTTGGATCCGCCAGTGCCGGATATTCATTACATCATGGATCATACGCCATCTCCACTCCGGATAAATGTCATGGGCAATGACTACCAAAAATCCTGCTGTCGGGTACACGACTGCGCCGGCCCTTCCCAATACACGCAATGCATTTCAATGCGCTGAGGTTAGACGGGCGCCTTTGACGGCGTGAAAAATAGGCCTGCTATGACGCAGCGTGGCCCGGGACATTCCACATCAATCGCCGTACATGCATGGCTGCCAGAAATAGACCCTCGCCGTCTGGGCCGCGCCTCAACACTGAGAATCACCTCCCCGAAAACAGCGCTCTGAAGTTAGGACGGCAACTCTCAGTCACCACCGGCGCCCAAGAACAGGCATTGGATTGCCGCTCCGGTAGAGACTCACCGTAACCTCCTACGACATACAAAAAGAAATCGGTCCTAGCGATGACTGCCCTTAGCACTAATTTGAGTAAGACTGCAAAATCAAAAAAGAAAAAAAGCCGAAGCCAGAGGAACCACGGAGCCGAGGCCATTACCCAAACCAACGATTTCAAACAACGACGCCACCGTGTTGAACTCCGCATTAGTAATGAATCGCCGGTGAATTGTCCCTTCGCATGCGCCGGACGACGCTAGAGCGCTGTCAGAACGCGAGTGCTTAGTATGCACCCCCACTCACAGGGTGTCCCCTGCCAGCGCCGGAGATGACCTTCGTTATGTTACGACTTGTATTCTCGGCAGTCGCAGCTCTAATTTGATGACGTGCCATGGTTTGGTGACACACATGAAGTGATGTATTACTTGGCGCTAGGCAACCAACTGCAGAAAAAGCGTAGCGCATCGGACGCTACCTGCAGGACAGCACTTCCAAAAACACAACTCATTTGTTTTTGCCTCATCAGACTGTTGCTCCAAGATTTTCACTCCACTAAAAGGAATTCGTGTGTTTTACAACAACGTTATTCTCTCATATATGCACTTAAATTTCTATTACCGAAGATCCATTCCATTACAGATGATATTCTAGCAGGGTGCCCGTCTGCGCTGACCGTCCCCAATACACGTCTTACATCCACCCTTCTATTTACTACATCACTCTGTTAGGGAAATTAAAAATATTCATGAAAGATAAGAATATAAATCCAGGAACTACCCTTTTGTACATGGACTCAGCTAGAACACCGTCGGATGGTATTTCTGTATAGTTAACGTAGCCAAAATTTAGTGACAACTGTTGTGTTGTGTAACGTAGCCCCAACAATAACACATCGCACTGTCATGGCTTCACTCTGGCCGTGCTCCAGCTCACTACAATTACATCGGCTGCATGACGCGGGCATGAAAACTGCCGAAGTCAATGTGAACCTATTCAGAGTAAAACGCCTTACATAACCACAAATAACGGACCTGTTACAACGACAATTAAGACCTGTACGAGCTAGAACCTGTGCAGGCAGGCGTCGACTGGCCAGTGTGGGGGCCGATAGGTATAACGCGCTGCCACCTGAAGTGTGCGATACTGTTAGCCGAGCTGCGTTTAAGAGTGCCCTGAGACGCCACTTGCATGCTGGACAGTGATGATCGGTTTTAGGATGACTCTATGATTGTGTCTTAGCCCCTTTTATTTACTTCTTGACCTTCTATTGACGTGCATGCATGAAAACCTCGCCTTGTTGAGGATGATGCGAATATACAGAACTCAGAACTCAGACAAACAGCAATAAAGTTACACTGGCTGAGCTTGCCCGGACGCCCTCCGCCCAGCGCAGGCCAGAGCCCTGGGCACTGACCCGTGACTGAATAAGCAGCCCGTTCCCAGAAGCTGAGTCTCATAACACATCGGCCGGTCAATAGGCTCATCTGAGAGACAGCCCGCCGCCGTTCGCCACGGTAACGAGCGGAGGCGGCGCGGCGGGACGGTCCCGACGGCTGCGGCCGGCAGCCCGGCTTTTGCAGCAAATATCTACATCAATCAGGAACGAACCACGAGGAGTTCACCCTCCCACAAATAATCCAAGCAGCAATTTGACCACAAATAACGGCTCCACAGCCGGATCCAGGGCGGAGGAAGCATTCTCCCCAGTCCACTCCGGTGCTCCTGGAAATTGTTATGCCCTTGGAAGATCGATGGTGCCCCTGCAATCTCGTCCCCCCACCCTCCCCACCCCCCAGTTGCGAGCATTGACGCCGCCACGATAGGATTTGGCGCCCACCTGATAGGTTTTCCGTCCAAAAGTGGCACCCCTGGTCTGGATAGCGCCCCTCCTCCGATAAAAAATCCTAGATCCGCCTATGAATGGCTCCAGGATAATTTCTGCTAAACATGTTAGGGAAATATAAAACTGAATTGGGCTATTCTAAATGGTTTTATTTGTACTGCCCTGATCACGCAAATACAAAAAAATACATTGTTAATGCTAATTTGGTGCACCTTTCAATTCTCTGTGAGATAAGATACGGTAAAAATTCAAATGGGAATTGCATCGTTGCGAAGGTGGCGAAGACCCGACCACAGAAGGTACTATTGGCCACGGATGGCGGCCAGCAGGACCGATGTGCGGCGGTCCGACGCTCGGAGGAGGGCAGCTTTGTATTGCCGTGTCGGCGTTAGCCCACCCAGAACCGCCAGCATCCAGAAGAGATCTCCAGCCCTGACTCTGATGCACACATACCGTAACCTGCTTACAGTGGACCATATCCACTGTGTCCCCAATTGATCGGTTATTCAACATCAGCAGTGGTAGGACACCTATCCAAGGTGGTACCAGTTCTGAACCAACCCAACTTCCTAGGGAAGTATGTACGATTACAATTATGACATCAACAATGTTATCAATTAAAATTATTTTCCAAGGGAAAAATTCATGGAGAATGGCATCAAACTCCATTAAATGATATTATGCACGAGAAGATTGGTAAATGCTTTCTCGCAATGTTTATGTACTCATGGGGACCTATGTGATTTCTTAAGAATGGTAATTTCTGCAGCTTAGGAAGCCCCTTGTCTGAAAAGCCCGGAAGGTAAGGCAAGGGGCACAGACAGGGATTGATTATTCGTTCATGATTGGACGATTCGATTGTCAAATGCACGCTCAAACCTTTATCATATCTTAAAAAATGCCTTCCCCCGCTCTTCCTCTCCAATCGCGTCACCCAAAATCAAAGCCATCCAAACACTGGTTCTCTGCGTCCAGGAAGCACAAATGATGGCGTAGACGAGGCTGTGCGAAGGCGGCGGGGTGCGGACAGCAGGACAACTACCTCCAACAGGCCGCAGTCCGCCGCCCATCCCCCAGGCCGGGAGCCAGTGGGCTGGGCGCGGCCAGCCTTACAGAGGTCAGGTCAGCAGAGGATTGACGGTGACAGGGCGCGATTTCTGGAACACATCCCGTCCGGGCCGGTGCCGCGGATATTGTGGCAGTCGAGGACGCCGCTCGGCAGTTGAGAGGGGCCAGTTCGGACGGCCCGACCGACTGTCTGTTTAATGGACAGCACTGATTGGCTCAGAACCACCAGCCGAGCTATTAGACACATCGCTGGTAGCGGGTGTTTCCATTCACTCAGTTCAACCGACATTTAAAAAGAAAGGGACAGCATCAGCTAACTCAAATTAACGCTCAACCATCCTACTTAGTTGTATTAAAAAAACATCCTAGAAAAGATTATCTTCAAAAAGGCGTCACCCAAAATCGTCATCCAAGGACATATTGATGCAAAAGCCAAGTGGTTACAGGCCGAGACCAGGGATACAGGGATACAGCCCCAGCTTTGTGAAATAACACACGGAGTGTACGAAGCATTTGGCAAAGGAGAAGACGTTTCATTGCCATGTACTGACCTGACTCGCTGCTTTAACCAAATTTAGCGCAAGGAACTATTTTAGACCCATCATTATTACTGTTCCTACTATCAAAATATGTCGGGAAAATTTGGGCTCACCAGTCTTCTAAGCTAGCCTAAGCCAAATTCGACTGATCATAAACAAAATTGACCGAGACTGGTAACGCTGTCAGAGCTCGATACCTGGGCCACTTATGGCGCTCCCAATACCTAAATTCAGTCTTCCTCAAAATGTGTAACGATGTACTTTGCTTTGCTAACGATCCTTTACGCATCCTATTCAAGAAACGCGCTCCGAACCGTTCAAAACTCTGTACAATCCAACCTCGGACGAAATTGATAAAAACGGTAAGGAATGGGTAATAACTTTCAACACTTCAAAAACTATACATTTTTTGCATGAATCAGCTAAAAACATTCCCCAACCTAGTCTTGGGGGATTCCTATCCCTGTAGAAACCAAGCAGAAACATTTAAAGGGAATGTGGTACCTTCATAACGTGATTTTAACTGAGATAGCCAAGTTGTAAAGCAAGTCGGAAAACCCGGTACTCCATATATCATTTGTCTTGGAACTCGATATTTCCGTAGAAAAAAGCTAAAACCTACCTGACACCAGCCCCCTCATCAACCCCTCGCCGGGCGGCCATTGTTGTGAGCTACTGGTGTGATGACATATGCTGACGTCACGATGAGCATCAGCCAACCGAAGCCCTTGAAGCGTTTCAAGTATGGTAGTGGTTGCCAGATCGTGACATCATCCACAGGCTTATATTTATTTCTTTTTCTAGAGGAGTATTTGAAAAATCAAAATATTGAGCTTATTGTACATTTTTGAGAGAAATCACGAGTGGTTTCATTATTTTCGGCTAAAAGTAAGCCTAATTGCGCTAAATTCCAGGATTCGACCAAGGTGCCACATTCCCTTTAAGAGAAGATTTCTCTTAATCATTTGCGGTTTAAGGACCACATAGAGGGGATAGTGAAAACGTCAACGGTTCCTTCAGTCCAATTTACTCCTTTCTCCGCTTCTGTCCCGAAAAGTTGTCAATTAAATCTACTATTCTACATGACTTATATACGGCCTAATCTTGATCATTGCCATATCATTTATGAAGGTCATATATCATTATGACATACAATGTGGCTGGGCATATATGTCGCTTGCATATATCACCATTCGTGACATACTTCGACAGTCATGATATAATATATGTCGCTCGCATATATCATCACTCATGACATACTCCGACTTCAAGCTTCAAAACCGGGCTGCAGGACTTGTGACAGGTACCCTTCTCCCAGCTCCTCTGACGGCTTCAGACAAGAACTTGGCTGGGAAACCATAACTGGCCGCAAAACCCACAAAGTACGATTGTTCCGTTTATGGCTTCATAATTCAGCGATCAATCCCTTCATTGGAAATATAAATACTACCAGAAATCATACACAGCGAAGCCACTAGAGCCCTATGAAAATCAGACAAGATAAGAAATCCTCATATAAAACGCTTGATTAAAAATTATGCTATCCCGCCTACCATCAGTCTTTAAGATGGCCTTTCTGAGCAGGCCTGGGCTATTGTACTAGCCAATCAGACGGACGGGATCTTCGCTGGAACAAACATTCGTTTTCACAGACGGCGGTGGTTTGGTGCTCGGCGGTGGTTTGGTGTCTGTAGGTTTATTTCCGTTTGCAAGCGGTTATCTATTCAAGCATCTCTGTGCTTTTCACCACTTGCTTAGCTCTTTTGCTCCATGTCTAACTGTTTGTCGAAATATACCTACATACATACATCAGTTTCAGAGAATAATAACGTGTTAATACGGGATATCGTTCGCAAAAATAGGTTTGGATACAAAAGAGAACATTCCCCTATAACTAGATTAATCAGAATGAGCACACTGAACTCACGCAAATGTATTCCCCAAAAACCTCACCACCCCTTTTTGTGATCGCGGTTTCAGCAACGAAGGCACACTTCATTATCTTCTTCAACATACGAAGTACGCGCGTCTAATGCATATTTTGCTCAGGCCCGTCGAACAATTTTGAATTCTAGTTCCGCAAGCATATATGCAACAAGGAGAATATCAATTTTGCTCTGCAGCTTCGGTTAAGCGGATCACCAGGGTTTAGAAAATGCGCGTAGTGAATGTCCGTTTATCCGTGCTACCCGGCGATTCAAGCAAAAGTTTGTGTTCGGCAGCAGCAGAGTTAGTCTTGATGGGTCCAATAAGGCGTACCAGCATGTTTCTGACGTTCCCCTGCACGTGTAAAGCCATAAGCACAGGACGGGGCAGCGTGACGTTTGAAGCGGTATTTGTGCCGGATGAAGTCAACACTCAATACCAGTCCGAGCGTACTATCCAGCCAATTCAGCCAAACATAATCAGGGACCGTTTGCGCAAGTTCGCATTGATAAGCGTAAAATGGCAGATATCTCCGATCAGGTGTCAACAGGGGGAGGGGGGTGTCCCCTGCTTTCGGCGTCCAGGGATGGACGGGGCGGACTTTTAATCACCGGGGAGGGGCGGGCCGGGTTGGCCGTATTTGAGGACGAATCGGGGCGGGGCGGGGCGGGGCGGGGCGGGGCGGGGCGGGGCGGGCCGGGCTGGGCCGGGCAGGACCGGGCTGAGCCCGGCTGGGCCGGGCCGGACCGGGCTGGGCGGGTTATCATTTTCCGGGCAGCGAGTTTTGTTTAGAAAATATCGGACACCGCACCAAAGCCCTAACTACAGTCCTTTTTACCCTGTTCCCACATACCTTTCCACCTTTTATACTCATAATACCTCATATGACAATTTCCAAACTGAAGTGAGTTTTAAATGAGTTGCATGAAGACATTCATGGATCGAGGCAAAATATTCGGGGGACCCAGCCCAGGAAAAATCACGAAAAAGGAAGAAAATTGGCTAAAATTTGTTTCGGTCAGCATGGAAGCCATTACCCCAGGCCCCTTCTCTGGATCCGCTAGAGAATGAAGTGGGTTCCCTTCCAACGCCGCAAAGACCACTGAGAGTAAATTTCACAGTCATTGCGAATATAGCCCTGATACAGGGGTGGAGAAGATGCTAAACAATGCTAAACAAGAACAAAACCAATTATGTGAGCATATAACTAAGGCAGTACAAGGGTAGCAATTCTTGCCCGCAGGTCAGGGCCGGCACTAGGACCGCCCTGGTTATCTTGAAAATTTTGAAACCCGGTAATTTATCAACATTGTTATGTCCCTGGTATCTCCACAAATCCGCACGCATTTTAGCCTGGCATTACTGGCGTCGCGGAGGTCCCGGAAGTGTAAGATGCACGTTCACTATACCGTTTTTTCCTTCGCATTAGCGTCCAAACATCAGTGTTTAGAACGGAAGAACGGAGGCCAGGGTGGAGGCACGCGAGTCACGGTTAGTAGAGACGGTCGATACAGTAGATATACTTTGCAGTAAGCGTTTGGCCTTTTAGGCTTATTCTAGATCGGTATTCGTTGTAGGTACAGTGTAGTGTTTGTAGGCCGCTATGTTGCTGGTTTATACTTTCTAGTGACGCAGGTATTTAGAACACGAAATTTAGCCCTCGTTACGATGCTCTTAGCGAAAATCTCCCCCAGTGAACTCACCGAAACCCTCCCAATTGAAATTTCTGGTCTTGCTGAGTGTGTCCTTTGAGGAGAAAAAGCTTTTTATTAACGAACCAATCTCATCCTCTTCTTCCCCCGTGACCCATGAGTCCACGGGGTGCGCCTCGGTGGTGGCTGTAGCCGGCGCGGGGAGTAGGGGATCGGTGTCTTTTTTCCAAATCCTATCTCCACGAATGGTAAATTCTAACAAAATGAAAAATTTCACATTAGGTTTATGACATTATTTGCATATATGTCTTCAAATCCCATATTAAAGGCGCTACTTTTCCTTTAACAAAGCTCCCGATAAGCATACCTCCTGGATTTTTGGATGGTTGGAATTGGTCATATTTAGCAATCTATTGGTGAAGTAATGAAGTATTGGCCTTTCTCTTTTATTTGGGCATGAGTGGTAAGTCTTAATTTTAGGATGCTTTTGACCGTTGCACCTAGAAGACTATTTTGGCTAAGCTTGAGTCGGGTAGGAAAGTTCCTAGCCATGACGTACTCCAGAAGACCATCCCGATGTGGTTTGAAATATTTAGGATTCCCAACCATATAAAGTTAATTTTTGGAGCTACGTCCATTTGGGACAAGTAAACTTATGATTGGCACATATTGATTAGGCCCTGGAGATTTTCATTACCTTCCAATTCACCATCATTTATCTATAATCTGACTAAGACTCGGTGTTTGAAATATGGTTGCTGTACTTTTCGGCCTTTTTCTTATAATATATAATGAGCGCAAGCTGGTTATTTTTCTTATCAGAATAGTGAGTCGTCAGGGCAGGGGATTATCCTGACCTAACATAATTTCACCATCCTTTTCCTCATCCGGCCTGTGAAAAGCGATCTTACGCCTGTTGCCCTCTTTTCCAGTGGCACCAAGCCACCAAGTGTCGGCCTAATAGGTCACAGCAGAAGTTCGAGTGCGAGATGAATGTGAAGCCGGCGAACCCCAAGTCGTTTGTTTTCTCCCCACACTGTTCTGATCTGCCCGCTGTTTGATCCATGCTTCAAAACGACCTTGGCCAAAACCACTGTTCCTGAACTTGCAGGGCAGCCCAGAATGCTTGATTCGCTGATGCTCCTTAAACGTTTTTTGGCAAAATAACCACATCCCTCAAATCCACATTTAAGCTTGACACGGGACGGTGGAAGGGGCTTCAGCTTAATCGGAGCCATTTATCAGCCCTTCAACTATGGACGATGAAATCCAAGCTCAAGCAGTTTACTCAAGATGTATACCAAAGTAATGCAAGAGAAAAATAATCAAAAACACAACCTTGCAACGTATTGCCTCCACCACACCACGGGATTCTAGGGCATTGGCCTCCACCACATCCACAACGCAACACACCAAACCGCAGGGCTGCTTTTCAAACCAAAGATACCTTTTACACCGGCTTTTCCGCAAGGGCGCTGTTCAAACAGCGCCCTTTCGGCAGCGTTGAGCGTACTTCCAAACGAAGTAAACGAAGGAAAAAACTGTTTTGCCTGTCGAAAGGCCTTTACGGCGGCCTGTCGGGCCAAGCTGTCGCGTGCTATGGAATACAAATCGGGCCCGACAGGCCGGTGAAGGAATTTTTCCAGCAGAGGATTTTCTGGGTGACCTTCAAAAGGCCCTCTGTGCATAAGGCCCTCTATTCAAAGGTCCCTCGATTCATAAGTCCCTCGAAAAGACCCTCTGTGCATAAGGCCCTCTATTCAAAGGTCCCTCGATTCATAAGTCCCTCGATTTTCCATCGGTTCTTGGCGCACACTGGCTTGATATGGGAGAGGTGCAAATTCATGAAAAACTTGTTGAGTGAAAGAGGTGACAATTCTAATATTGAGTTTTTTTAGAACAAAAAAATATTTTCTGTTTCCTTTCAAGATTTTTTTCTCACAGATTGTAAGATCTGTCGCAGGACCATACCGTGCCCTAAAATCTGTCGGGCACTTTATGACCCGAGAGCCCGACTTTTTGCAGCTCTTGCCTGCACCCTTTTGTTCATGAAAACTCAAACTCCATGAAAACACAAATGAGCGCAAGCTGGTTATTTTTCTTATCAGAATAGTGAGTCGTCAGGGCAGGGGATTATCCTGACCTAACATAATTTCACCATCCTTTTCCTCATCCGGCCTGTGAAAAGCGATCTTACGCCTGTTGCCCTCTTTTCCAGTGGCACCAAGCCACCAAGTGTCGGCCTAATAGGTCGCAGCAGAAGTTCGAGTGCGAGATGAATGTGAAGCCGGCGAACCCCAAGTCGTTGGTGTGGAAACACTTTGATGATTGTAAGGACGGGCAGCATGTGCAATGTAAGATTTGTTCCGGCAAAGAAATTAACAAGAAGTACAAGGTGAATGATGGAAGTACCGGTTCCATCCGGGACCATATGGAGAAGGATCATCCTAGCGAATTCAAAGACATCAAAGCGGAGGAAGACAAGAAAAAGACTGAGAAGGAAGCAAACACTACTACTAAGAGCAAGAGACCGAGGGTTGACTCAAGGCAGCCGACAATCCAGCAAACGCTTGACAAGCTCGTCAAGGTCGACCCAAAGGGCGCAAAACAGGAAAAATTCGACAAGTTATTGATAGAGATGATTGGCTGCAACTTCATGTCCTTCTCCTTCATCGACAGTCCTGAGTTCCATGAATTCATCACCTTCCTGAACAAGACATTCAACATCAAGACGGCTCACACCTACAGAAGACAGCTGAGCAAGATGGCGGAGGAGCTGACGAAGAACATCAAGGACATGTTGAAAGAGTTCTGTGACGTAGCCACGGCGGCCACCACCGACATCTGGACGTCCAGGTGCCAGGACAGCTATATCAGCCTCACATGCCATTTTGTGGACCGTCACTTCCGTCTCCATCGCTGGACCCCGGCCTGCCAGCTGTTCAATGACCAGCACATCGGGGACAATATCACCAGGGAGCTAGAGGACATGGTGAGCACCAAACTGGAGATGGACGCCCAGTTGCCCAAGTTTGCCGTCTCCGACAATGCGTCAAACATGAGGAAGGGCATTGGGCAGAGTGAATTCCAGTTGTACCTGTGCAACAACCACACACAGCAGCTAGCGGTGCTGGATACCTTCCAGGAGTTTGAGGGACAGAGCGGGGCCGAGGTCACTCTGATGACTGCCTCGAACATCTGCAAGAGGCTGGCCACTCACCTGCACAAATCCTCCCTCGCCAAGCTCATGCTGGAGACGGAGTGTGAGGAGAGCGGGCACGAGTTCAGGGTGATACCCCAGTCTAATGAGACAAGGTAGGACAGCAGGTACTACAACATGGAGGCCACCATGTACCACCAGGACTGCCTGCTTAGGCTCGCAAGGAAGGGTAAATTGAAGGTGAGGAAGGACAAGCAGATGATCAGCCTAGTGCCCAGCATGGAGGAGTTCGAACTGATCGCTGCTGGGGTGAGGGTGCTAAAGGTGTGCCAACAGACCACCAAGCTGATGGAGCAGGAGTGCACCCCCACCCTCACCATCGTGGTAGAGCGCCTCTACACCATGGACATGCAGCTTTTGGAGCTGGAGGAGGAGGAGGGACAAGAGGAGGTGGCGAGGGACTTCTGCAGGGTGCTGAGAGACAACCTGAAGGGGGTCAACAGATTACCGAACTACGGGATGGATGCACCCCTCAACTGTATGGCCAACTACTTGAACCCCATCTTGAGGGGGTGCCACCTGAAGCTGAAGGGCGACGCTAAGTTCGAGGAGACCAAAGCGAAGATGGAAGAGAAACTGAAAGAGTGGCAGAAAACAAGTGATGAGGAGATGGAGGCTGAGTTGGAGGCAACTGTGGATAATCCAGAGGAGGCGGCGAAGAAGCCGAATCCTACGGAGCTCCTGAAGAAGCAGGTTAAGGAGAGGGAAAAAATGAAAAGGCCAAACAAAAGGAAGAGTCCTGGATTCGAGGAGCCTGCCACGGCACTGCAAAAGGAGATGAAAAGGTATGAGGCGACGGAGGAGGACGCTCCTGAGGATACTGACATCCTGCAGTGGTGGAAACAGCACGCACAAGAGTTCCCCCCTGCTCTCCCTCCTAGTAAGGATCGTCTTCGCAATCCCAGCCGCCTCTTCCAAGTCCGAGCGGGTGTTCTCCGTGGCCGGCAGGGTCGTCACTCCCGACAGAAACCGAATGGCGCCAGAGACGGTGGAAAATCTCGTGTTGATGAAGTGTAACCTGAGACTGCTGAAGTCCATCCCGCCAGCCTAGGTATCACCCACCTCCAGTTACCCGGTACAATGTGTTGCTTTAAAGTGAAATACAACGTGCAGTTAACTTGTTTGAATTTGGAAGTGTTAGTTAGTGGATTTCTCCGATATCTCTCTGGAATGTTAGAATATCCAGTAGTCGGCGACTCATGAGGTCATCCAGGCAGGTACCAGTTCTTTCTTCCAAGCAAACACCCACCTTCCATGACCTTTTTTTAGCATGGATTGTGAACTAATGATGATAAATGATTATCATATAAAATATTATAATAATTAAAACTAATAATTATTCGTGTTACCTTTAGATCATTTTAAATGTTGCCTGTTCTAGTAATATTAAGATATATTTAGATATCTGCAAATACCAATCACATCCGTTCAGAAATATTGTTGATGAGCACCCCTCCCCCAAGCCTCACCTGGGTAAAACCATCCAGAGCCAGTATCCAACTTAGGAAACCGGCAAAATCCCGAATCGGTTCTCGACACATGTTTCTATAATTATGAAACAAAGCCACGGCAATAGGTGTCAGTTCAGATGTAAAAACCAATGCAAGAGGTGGGCTTGAGAAAGTTTTGTTCTTGGCACCAGCAACGAATGGACATCAAATTCAATTTCTCTTCGTCGATCAGTCCGCTTAAGTGTTACATGCCCATTATATCGCGCAATATGCTCTAAGCACAGTGCTGGCCATTTGTGAGGACAAACCTGGTTAGCCTGGAAAAGAACGGGCTAAAACATTGACCAGTTTCTGGGCTGGAAGTTATTTTTCTCAAGGCCTACCCCATGCCTCAAATGCACTCTTAACCCAAATGACAGTGTAATGCAGTATGCATAATTCCTCTGACATGAATGCACGGGCCAGCATTAAAGAGCGCGAGAATATGTGGCCGGCGCCGCCCGCCCCGGTGTTTTAAAATAATTTTCGGGGCCGGGGCGGGGCAGCACAAATGCTATCGGGGCGGGGCGACTTCCGGGGCCCCGTCCGTCCCTGTCGGCGTCCATGACTGCAGTTACACCTACACAGAGCTGCGGAATCAAGCTCTCCATTTGAGAACCCAGTGAAGGAACGCACGTGGCCACAGTACAGCGAGGGTGGACGGGGCGAGGGTGAGATGCCTGATCTCACTCTCTCAGACAGAGACAAAAACGACACAACATGGGTAGCAGCACGGTAAACACATTAGCGCCATGTTCCCTGATCTGCTCTCTACTCACAAGGCCATCAGCGGGCCGCTGGGAGGAGCGGCGCTGGGGAAGGGCGGAGTGCGGGTCCTCAGCGTCGGCGGGGTGCTGTGGTTGCGCGCCGCCAGCAGCGAGCCGTGCGGGGAGGTCCTGACGGAGCGCAGGCTGCCCCCGGCGCCGGCAGGAGGCGCCGACGGCACCAGAGGCGGCCGCCGCGAGCCCGCCAGGAACGGGTCGATGGTCTCCACACGCAGGTAGTCCCGGCTGTGGGCGGGGCAGGTCGGGTCACCACAGAGGCGGATACAGACTAGGCAGCCCACAGGACCGACCAGCGTCGAGAACAAGGCAGCTCACAAGGCAGAAAAGCGCCGAAAACGCCTCTTTCTTAAGCAAGCTGACAACTTTAACGAGTGGGATACAGCGGGCAGCTTTGAAGCTGCATATATTTGTTCCGAGTCCGCGCACCTGCAGGGAGCCGCCGATAGGTAAAGGCACAGAACACTGAGTGCCTGGTGGTGGCTCCGCCCACGACAGGACTTTGAGTCCTCGTCTGAAGACTTCACCAACTCGAATCACCATTTCGTACCGTGGGGGAAAAGTACAGGACTGGGAACAGAGATGCTCGAACACTCCCTGACCGGCTCCCGGAAACAAATCAGGGCGCCTCATCAACTCCTAGAAATATAATCCCCGCACGGATTCGTCCTCTCTACCCCACGTGACACTCTAGTCCCAAAGTGAGCATCACTAAGGGCAGGAGGCGAGTTCAACAGGTTCAGATTCGGGAAAACATGGACAATTAAGAGACATCGGGTGGAGCGACCCCGTTATTGCATTTCTCGGAGGGCGCAGCCGCCGACCAGCGCCGGAAACGCGGCGGTCCGATGCTGATGGGACGGCCCCCTGACCAGGACGAGTGGCCTGCCTACTCGGCAGTGAGAGGCGGAGTACGTGTTTACGGGGAGATGAGGGCACTGCGGCAGAGGAGATCGGAGCCGGGGTTACCGGAGACGTTCGACCGCTCCAGATGGCGTACTGCCCGCAGTGTCTGACAGGGCACGATGCCGTTCGGAAGCACAGTGTGCGCTCGATAAATTCTAAATAAATACATAAATTCTCGATAAATTCTCCGCAATGTGCTACACCGCTGAGGCGTAGTTATCATCCGAAGCTCAACTACCTCCGGGAAAACCGTGTACACCATTGGGGCATTCCACGATAAATCGACTAAACTCCTCGTTAAGAAGCTTTAATATTGAGGTTCACCCTACCCCTGTTCCTTCGCCTTTGCATCATTCGGTTCTGTAAATAAGACCGCTTCAATTTCAATGATCATGTGAACAAAAGAACTGCAAAGGTTAGGCGAATAATAATCTCGTATGCTAAAAAAGACCTATTCACAGCTATGGAATCGCCCTGGAATGGCGGGAAAAGATAATCCGTCGTGAAATCAAAAGCCTCTCAAATCAAACAGGCTAGAAGCCGCCAAACCCAGGCATGATTTGTGCATTCAGCAAGATGAATGTCACACGGAGCGTTTGCACGGAGCATTACTCATTCGTCGTCTATCTATTACGGCTCAGATATTGGACTCCTTCCATTCAGAACTATATTTGGGAGGATGGTTTAACCGCACCAAAATATGTCAAGTTATCAATCATTTGACTAAAAAAGATAAAGATTGAAAATTCTAGTCCATATGATATCGTAACCCCTTTCCTTACTAAGAGAATGTCGCAAGGTCGATGGGCGACTTTTTGCATAGAATTAGCCGCTGTGTCCTTATTTCCCGACTCGTTTTAGTCAAAGAATGCAAGCTAGAGTGACAAACTTAGAAGTTCAGTATTTCACAAAGTTAATCGCAAGCAGCCCAGAGGACATAAATGAGCAACGGTGCGTCAGATTGCATTGCAATTATGATAGATCAAACCAGCGCCTCAAATAAGCGTACATACAAATCAAGTTCGAAACCGGTGCAATTGGGATTTATATTGGAACCATATTTATCAATTAGTCACGGCAAGTCCCGGATGTTGCCGATAGGACTTCCAGCTGCCTTTAATCTCAGTCAGTGAGGGGACACGATTTTGCTCCAAACATATCAAAGGGATCATTGAATACTTTGAATCATTGAAATCAATCATATTTTGAATCATTGAACAAGTTCACCATGGTAACAATTTCATTAACTGAAAACTAGTATTAAAGATTAGCATTAAATCATAGTTCAAATCATCGCAAATTTCAACACGTTCTCAACTGCAGAATATAAATATATGCTGTGCCAGGGGTTCAGCACATACAAGTGCAAAAATTGAAAAAAAGCTTGAAGCAAACTTTCAGAATTACTGGGAATGTGACACCTTCAAAAAGGGATTTGAGCTGAGATAGCCATGTCATAGAGCATGCCGAGACTCTATCTGACAGATATTTGGTTTGCCCCAGAACTTACCGTTCGCCGAGAAAAGGGTAGACATTCATCCTCCAACTTCCCCATCCTTCCCAGGTGCTGACGTCGTATCAGAGGAGCTCGGGCACGTCACGTCATGCTAAAGCCAGGCTCCACCGACAACTTTTTTCCTTTGACCCCTTTAAAAACTTACGTGCTAAGCATGACTTTGGTACTGGCGGGTTTACACGCGAATAACTTTTAAAAGTCTTTTTAAGCTGAAAACATTCCATTTGCATTCGTGTTCATTTGTGGTGTAAATAAGAGATGATCAATCTGGCACAAAACATTACCAGATCATGGCGCCACGCGGATATGAAAACGTTTTACCTCCAAGCAAAGGAATATAAACTAATACGAAACATTGAGCCGTGCATACACTTTTCAGCACAAATGATGCCAAATTCATGAATTTCGATAAAAAATGCCCTTACAACAACCCGAGTCTGAAACTGCACCACTGTACCACATCTCCTTTAACGACACTTGACCTGTGTGCATACTCTTGGTTTTGTCCTTGAACACGTTTTATTTTTGTTCCCATTTTTCCTCCACAAACGGAGCTCATAATCGAATACAAAGCTTATAAATATAGCTTTTTGTTAGGAACGGTCGACTCCTGGAACCCCTTTCAGTGCATGACTTTGAGGCTATAACGTAACTACGTCCAGTTTTGGGCATAATTTGGTAAGAATGGTATATAAGTAAGGTAATAATGCAATATTGGAAACATATATAAATGAAAAGCGTATCCCTGACATTTAATGAGATACGCAACACTGACCAAAAAAATATTAGAAATTATTAAACATAAACTTTTCAGTTGACTTCCACATCCAGGGTCCACGATAACGTCAGACCAAAAACCTTCGAAACACAAAATAAACCTTCGGGTCATATTGGAGCTCAACAGGGGCGGACGAAGACCCGAGTTTTTTTTTGGGGGAGGGGTCAACCCATGTCTGCCTCTCCTGGGGGGAGGGGGTGGGACGTGCAATTTAGGCGCTCGACAGGCCTAGTATAAGCTACCTCTCGAAGTACACGATCGCTCTTTCAAGGGAGGGGAAGGAGGAAAGGATGGGAGCGAAGATTTAATTGGTCGACAGACCAAGTGTTAACACCTTTTTCCACACAAAAAAGTCCGGCCTTTGGGGGTCAAAACATAGTTTGGCCCCCTTCCAGCGCTTTGGGGGGAGCATGACCGGAATGCCCCCTGCATCCGCCAATGGAGCTAAATGACGTACAGGTTCACACATATTGATATATTTAAGCCAGAGATACAGTCCTACAAACACAGCTCGGTATGGAGACCTGACCGAAAAGCTCAACGCTTTAACTTAGTAACGACAGGTCAGATCGAGCTAAAAGCCTGACAGCTGAATTCAGCACCTCGGATTACCGCAACACATGAAAGTATATACTGAAATCGGTGACATGCAGTGTTATGCACCGGCAGATTGTACAGTTGAACCGATGGCAATGGTAGGCTGACTTTGTAACATCCAACGCAAAGGTCAAGGCCACGGGGCGGGGCGCCGACGAGCACGGGGCCGTCCACGTGACTCCGAACTAAATAACACCATACTATCATCATCTCAGACGCCACCAAGTCCCCGCGGAGAACAACTTCCAAATGTCACTCGCGTTATGAAGTACCAACAATACCGCTCCATTACACGGCTCTCCGAAACAGCCCTCCCTGTGAGACGACACCACAGCAATGTTCCGCCAGAGCTCACTTCAAAGGGCAACGACTCGCATCGAACGAATTCCCCACATCTTCTTTTTCAAAGCACAACCTGGAGGCGATTCCACAGCCTGCATAACACGCTGCCTGCTTCGGGTGGGATGAAGCGACATAACCAACTCCGCCCTCCACACACTAACCCGCCGACGTCCACCCCTGGCACGGCGCTCTGTGCTCTGTCCGGGCGGTAGCGCCCTACCACGGCCGCCGCCATTAACGATGGAAGAGGCAATATCACCAGCTGCCCCGCTCCAGCAGCATGCCTGACCAGACAGCCCAGCTGCCCAGGCCTGCTCATTTACCTGGCAGGAGAGCGCTCCCACCTCTGGCCTGAGTTAGACTGGCGCACGGGCGTGGGGGAGAGCGCCTTACGCAATAGCGGAGTAACAAGCAATAGCGGCGACAGCGACAAACCATTGTGTGGGTAGTCTCTATATGAGCAGGCACAACTATGAGACTTGCATGGAATGTTCAGTCATCAATGTTGATGTAACACTGCCACGTAGTATGAGATATGACTTTCTATTTGAGAGTATATTGCCTGCGTCTTATATATCTTGGCACATATATATTACCTCCTTTCACCAAACATCTGACGCGATACCGTTTTAGAAGCACAAATTTAGCCTGTGGTAATAACCGACACCAAATGTTGTGCCGACAATCTGGGTCAAGCAATATGCCTCGAATATGTAAGTGCACTGGCAACGTAGCCAGGCATTAGCAGTGAGTGCCGGGCAGAGCTGACCCAGAGAGCACTCAAGCACACTGACCTGCAGATATTGTCCGGCCAAACACAGATCAATACAGATACAAGTCCCCACTTAGATCAAATCTCACCCGCGAAACATGAACAAAGAGGCCTCATAGGCTCAGGCCCGCCCAAAATTACATGCTGAATTATAGTACTCGGTTATATGAACACTTTTATAGTTAGACGCAGAAAGCACAGGAAAATTAAAGAAAAATATAGGGAAAAAGCAGCCACCAAAAGAGACATGAGCAAAATCTGTGTACATATTAATCCAACAATATGGCATTGCATCGCCAAACACTGATTCCAGTAATTAGCTCCCACTCTTGGTGGAACTCCTAATCCAGCCAGCAACATTACTGGCTGAAATCACTCCCGTTTACACTGATTTATTGCTCTCAGTCACAATGTTGGGACCCATGTGTAGCCACAACAACGCGTCATTTGCAGATCTGAACGTCTGGCTGTTCTTGGAAGGAGCGGAGATCGGTGCATCCGCCGAACGGGCGGATAGCTCGACACGTAAACAATGCACCGCGCAGCCTCCAACTGCACAGGATGGACTGACACCAGGCCCGGGTATCAGGTACCGCTGACATTTCGGCTGCCAGGCCAGAGCGGCCCTGAGTTCTACTGCGGGCTCACCTCTGCTCACGGCCACAGCACTGCGGGCCACCTCTGCTCACGGCCACGGCACTGCGGGCCACCTCTGCTCACGGCCACCGCACTGCGGGCCACCTCTGCTCACGGCCACAGCACTGCGGGCCACCTCTGCTCACGGCCACCGCACTGCGGGCCACCTCTGCTCACGGCCACAGCACTGCGGGCCACCTCTGCTCACGGCCACAGCACTGAGGGCCACCTCTGCTCACGGCCACAGCACTGCGGGCCACCTCTGCTCACGGCCACAGCACTGCGGGCCACCTCTGCTCACGGCCACGGCACTGCGGGCCACCTCTGCTCACGGCCACAGCACTGCGGGCCACCTCTGCTCACGGCCACAGCACTGAGGGCTCACCTCTGCTCACGGCCACCGCACTGCGGACCACCTCTGCTCACGGCCACGACACTGCGGGCCACCTCTGCTCACGGCCACAGCACTGAGGGCTCACCTCTGCTCACGGCCACCGCACTGCGGGCCACCTCTGCTCACGGCCACGGCACTGCGGGCCACCTCTGCTCACGGCCACAGCACTGAGGACCACCTCTGCTCACGGCCACGGCACTGCGGGCCACCTCTGCTCACGGCCACCGCACTGCGGCCCACCTCTGCTCACGGCCACAGCACTGCGGTCCACCTCTGCTCACGGCCACAGCACTGCGGGCCACCTCTGCTCACGGCCACAGCACTGCGGGCCACCTCTGCTCACGGCCACAGCACTGCGGGCCACCTCTGCTCACGGCCACCGCACTGCGGGCCACCTCTGCTCACGGCCACAGCACTGCGGGCCACCTCTGCTCACGGCCACGGCACTGCGGGCCACCTCTGCTCACGGCCACAGCACTGCGGGCCACCTCTGCTCACGGCCACAGCACTGCGGGCCACCTCTGCTCACGGCCACCGCACTGCGGGCCACCTCTGCTCACGGCCACAGCACTGCGGGCCACCTCTGCTCACGGCCACGGCACTGCGGGCCACCTCTGCTCACGGCCACAGCACTGCGGGCCACCTCTGCTCACGGCCACAGCACTGCGGGCCACCTCTGCTCACGGCCACCGCACTGCGGGCCACCTCTGCTCACGGCCACAGCACTGCGGGCCACCTCTGCTCACGGCCACGGCACTGCGGGCCACCTCTGCTCACAGCCACAGCACTGAGGGCTCACCTCTGCTCACGGTCACAGCACTGCGGGCCACCTCTGCTCACGGTCACCGCACTGCGGGCCACCTCTGCTCACGGCCACGGCACTGCGGGCCACCTCTGCTCACGGCCACAGCACTGAGGACCACCTCTGCTCACGGCCACAGCACTGCGGGCCACCTCTGCTCACGGCCACCGCACTGCGGGCCACCTCTGCTCACGGCCACAGCACTGCGGGCCACCTCTGCTCACGGCCACAGCACTGCGGGCCACCTCTGCTCACGGCCACAGCACTGAGGACCACCTCTGCTCACGGCCACAGCACTGCGGGCCACCTCTGCTCACGGCCACCGCACTGCGGGCCACCTCTGCTCACGGCCACAGCACTGCGGGCCACCTCTGCTCACGGCCACGGCACTGCGGGCCACCTCTGCTCACGGCCACAGCACTGCGGGCCACCTCTGCTCACGGCCACAGCACTGCGGGCCACCTCTGCTCACGGCCACCGCCCCTGGCCCAGAGGCGCCCAGCATGGCGACGACCCGGCCGCCCACCTCCCGTCTGCGGGTCCCGTCTACTTTTGGAGCAGGCTAAGCCTGCTGCTTGTTTGCCAGTGTTGGTCGTGCGGGCCAATATGGCAGGGTGGCTCTCCCACAGCGGAGGGGAGCCAATAGCCGTCCAAAGCCACACCTGCCGCGATGGACGCCATGGCGTGTCAGGACTGGTGATGGACCAATGCTGCCTGTAACTGTGCAGGTACATCGGGAAGGCTGCGGGGGCATGCACCCCGCCCTCAGATGTGGGACTGTCAGCCTGTACTCTGACGTACTTAGCTTTCCAAAACGAAAAGTTTCACTGAAATGAGGACAAAAAAACATGAACAGGTATGAAATTCCTTTTTTCAAATCTCTTCTATGGTTTCTGCTTTGTGGAATGTTTTGCATCGACACCTCTGGTGTACAGAACAGTGACAAAGTCTCGCTCTCTGGGCCTGTCTTCCTACCACTGAAAATACGCGGCGACGCTCCTGGCAGGGCGGCCATTGAAGACCAAGGTATTGGGGATTCAGAACACATTAGCTGATGACGGCTATGCAGCGTAAATGCGGAAGTACGGCCGGCGCAAAATGTACGCAGCAGCTGAAGCTATCGTCTCCCCGCTACAACCTCAGCGTCAATCCAGTAGCGATCCCTAAAACCGCCCCATTAGAACCTCCTTTACAGGTCGACTCAGATTCATGCATGGTAAATGAGCTGCTCTCATTCATGACATGGAGCATGATATTAACAATGAAACAGGTTAAGAATGTGACGTATCAATAAATAGGACAAGATAGAACTCAGCACTGTAGTGTTTACTCAGCGTGATGAAACTCAACAGCAGACAGGCGGTTGTCAGACAAACCAGGGGTCCAGCACGCTGCTTCACCCTAAAGTCAACCCATTTGGAGGAAGACCGGCAGTTCTACCCTTACTCCAGTCCCGGTGGAGACATTCCCGTCGTTTTTGGCCGCACCATTACGATGCTTAGTACGAAGGCAGCCCCATGAAAGCCATCGGCCTCTTTTGAATTCAACTGTAATACCGCTATCTGACTCAGCTGACCTGATGCTTTCTGACTTACCTGACTTAGCTGCTCAACTTCTGTTTCAACTCTTTTATAGTGCACCCAGTCTTTGTCTAAGTGGCTGTCTACATGCTTTTATTCGCTATTTCATGTGTTTCTATACTTGGTTGTATTTTCACTCTATGACTTTCACAGGTCCACTTGGTGCCGGTCTACAACACGAATCATGGCATCGGGAGGCAACACCATGGCAAAGACAAAGACAGATGACGCCTTAACTGAGGCGTTACCAAATGTGCACCCACGGATGTGGATTGATCTCTTTGAGGGTACCCAGGCACCCCCAATGAAACAAAGTGGAGCTAAAACATCCTCTAAATTTGTTTTTTTTTCTTTTAAAGGACTTAACAATGTTTTAAGCAATCCTTCAGGCCTGTGAGAAGGCCTAAACACACTTAATATCATGGTGTCTCTTTAAATATCGTAGTCAATGACATTATTATAAATTTAGGCATCCCCAACTAGTTTCAAAACTCCACAACCCTACACGTATCGAGCCATCGCATTGTATACAACTAGTGACCCCCGCCAGGATCCTAGTATATGCCAAAAGTTCCGAGGACTAGTAAAACACCCCGTCTTATCTCTGCTCTGCTCAGTTTTCGCCGAGTATGTATGGTCTACATAGCACCCGGCGACGGCCGGACCGCGCCGATACCAGCGTTGGCACACGCCCGCAGTTGGTAACAGTACAGCCATTGACCGCACGACCTCCACATATCACAACCAACATAATTCCCACGGGCAAATGTCGGGGTTCTCGCTCCCAGCGAACACGCGGTCTTCAGCCCTGAGAACGCCTGCTTACCATGTTCCCATGAGTACTCTGGACTGCGGCTGCTTGAAAAGCGTTGCGGGGAGTAAGGATGGCGGGCATCTACTGAGCAAGTCTATTAGTTTGTGAGCTGGCTGGAGATGGAAAGGCCTCCACACGGAGCCTCAAGCACAGGACTGCCGCGCTGCTTCCCGGGATCGAGAGCCTGTAGCTTCACTTCTTCACCTGGTCCACTCGACACTCGTGACTATTAGAGTGAAGCGGCGCTAGGCACGGCAGTTCCAGGGGGAGGGAGAACTGCGGTCACCAGCTCTGAGACAGGGCGCGCCTCGACTTGGTGGGAACTGCGACTGCTTCATTGAGACTCGAGCAGATAATAACCCGAGCATAACCTCGCCTTGATAAAACGCCTCCAGTTTCAAATGCTTTGAAACAGGCTTAATTGCAAGTCTTGAAATCGGGATACTGCAGGAAATGTTCCTTTGTTTTTGCGTCAGACTGAAAACGTTAAGCACAATGTTGAAAACTACGGCGGTCAAATTTGTTACGATATCATTATTGTAACATAACTTAAAAGGCATCGTGCATACATAAAAATAAGTCCGCTTAATCAAATCATATACTCAGGTATTTTTGGCTGTGTAGTTTCAGGCCGAACAAAACCAGTGCAAAAGAAACTATCAACAATTATCCAGGCAAACACCCAAAAACCACTGGAGCCCGAAGAAGCAGAATGCATGAAGGTTTTATGTTCCACACCCAAGGTATCTAAGTGGTCATATCACAAGCTTATTGGACAACACATACCAGCAGCAGACAAATGTCACTCAAAATGGCAGGATGAGTTGAGCACGCCCGAAATCGAATGGTCTCAGGTATACGAACGCTTGAACTGGGTCACATCGGATGTGAATCTGAAATGGTTTCAGTATCGCTTAATAAGGAGAATACTTCCGACTAACCGCCTCTTATATTATTACGGAATAATTGAGAGTGACAAATGCCATGCATGTCCATCAGTGTCAGAGACATTGAAGCACAAATTTTATGACTGCCCATCGGTAAAGGCTATCTGGCACGGAGTGCGAAATCTTCTAGGACTGCAAAACAATCTTTCGTACCCAAGCATTGTATTGGGAACCAAATCATCTAATGAAAAGCAATCCCGCCAAACAACCTTAATAACTATCCTTGCGAGTCAATTCATTTGGAAAGAAAAGTGCAGGTCCCAGTGCATTAGGCTAACTTCTCTCAATTTAAGGAAATACATCAAACAGTACTTAGATATAGAAAAATATATCGCAAAAATATCAGGTAGGGAGCAAGACTTTCATGACATGTGGGAAACAATTTACGAAAAAACTAACCAATGAGCGCGTAACATACGTATAAAATTTGGGATATTTTTTCGATTCTTAACCTTTGTCTCCCCAGCACTGTTGGTCCTTTTCGATTTAGTGGACCTCTGATCGAGAGCGGGCGCGGGTGGTGCCGCGGCGCGGGAGCCATGACCGTACAGACGAGCGGGGGATCAATGTGTGCTGAAAATGGAACCTGATGATGGTTGGCGAGAGGGCGAGGTTTTCTCAAGTGTGTCAAGCTTTTGTATGTTAAATATGTATTGTTTCGTTGCATTGTGTGTCGAGCGGTAACACAATACGAGCGAAAAACATGAGTTGCTAGCTCGTTGTGCATGTGGAGAAGATGTGTGTGGTGACGACGGGGAAGGAGGGTGGGAGGGATGGGAGGTTGGGTGTTAGGTTGTGATGAACAACGTCAGTGTCAATGTCTGTTAAAATTGGCTATTAAATAAATTATATTCATAAAAAACAATTATCCAGGTGTTTGCAAGAGCAGATTCAAAACACTCCAGTCTTTTCGCCAAAGATTCTACAATATAATATTTAGTGGCAAGGTATGAACAAAAGCAAGTTTGTGAATGGTTTTGGGTACAGTGCAGTTTTCATTCCGTCACTTTATTGCGGATTGTTCTGGAGCTCTGGGAGTAATGTCAGAGACACCGCTGTTTCGGGTCCTTTTTTACTAAGGTTCGGGAGAAAGTGCCCCCCTGATCGCCACGCGCGCACTTGATTCGACAATCGGCATCCACTGACCAGCCAACTCATGCGAGGCAAAACACTAGCGGCCCAATATCTGGCTGGTTCCCATACTCCAACACCAACTGACAAGTTACAAAAACTTCCAGGCGCGTGACGCAAGTGGTTTGAACTGCACGCCTTCCCAGGAACTGTGCGAGGCTGACAGTCCAATAGAATAGAAAGAAGTCATCTTGTGTGTTTCAAGAAATGTGCCATCTTGTGGCTTCAGCGATATCTGCAGTCACCGCCAGAGCTAGCTTCCCGGTGGTAGCCGAAACCCGATTATAAGCCGCTGACTTCATTCCTTATCCCTGACTCTTGGAAATATTACACAACCCACCATATCCACGAACCTCGTCAAGTATCGGATTCCTACCAAACAAGAACTATAAAGCTCCTCTCTCTCTCTCTCTCTCTCTCTCTCTCTCTCTCTCTCTCTCTCTCTCTCTCTCTCTCTCTCTCTCTCTCTCTCTCTCTCTCTCTCTCTCTCTCTCTCTCTCTCTCTCTCTCTCTCTCTCTCTCTCTCTCTCTCTCTCTCTCTCTCTCTCTCTCTCTCTCTCTCTCTCTCTCTCTCTCTCTCTCTCTCTCTCTCTCTCTCTCTCTCTCTCTCTCTCTCTCTCTCTCTCTCTCTCTCTCTCTCTCTCTCTCTCTCTCTCTCTCTCTCTCTCTCTCTCTCTCTCTCTCTCTCTCTCTCTCTCTCTCTCTCTCTCTCTCTCTCTCTCTCTGCGTTAACCCGTCGGAAAACCCGGTACTGCCACCCGGTGTTGGACGCTGTTGTATTGAAGGAAATCGCCTGGACATTGTCCATGAGGGGTACATTTCCGGTAGTTTTTAGCTTTTCTCAACGGAAATTTTGAGTTTCAGGACAAATGATATATTGAGTACCGGGTTTTCCGACTTCCTTTACAACTTGGCTATCTCAGTTAAAATCACGTTATGAAGGTGCCACATTCCCTTTAAGGCATGGATGATCTGCCGCTGGATAAGTTTGTGGGCTCGCAGTCCCATCCCATGTTTGAAAAGCATGTCGGTTCACACGTCATTTCTGGCTGAGTGCCCGCCATGGGACGGTATCCCAGGTTACGATAGGCTGGAGGCCTTCAACAGTTAGAATGCAAATCTGTCGTCAAAAATTTAGGGGTGATGATGGACAGCCAACTTGGATGGGAGAACCACGTGAAGCTCGTATGCGATCGATGTTTTGGTATATTGATAGGACTTGCCCATTCAAAACATGTGCTGCCTCGAGATGTGTTGCCACGGTTAATTGATTCTCTGGTATTCTCTCAACTTAGGTACTGTATTCAGGTTTTTGGAAGTGCAAATAATACCTGTTTTGGAAAAATTCAAAGTGTTTTCAATTTTGCTGCTAGGGTTCTATCTGGGCGTCGAAAATATGATCATATTTCGGATGTGATGGGACAGCTTGGCTGGTTGAATTCTAGTCAGTTCTTGGTTTACAGTGACCTTTGCTTGCTCTACAAGGTGCTTACATCAAGCAGACCTCGTGCACTACATGCAATGTTCCGTTTCAATCATGAAGTGAACCAACGTGAGACTCGACAGTCAAATCATCTTGCTGTGACTAGGCCTAGAACAAACCATGGAAAAAGAACGTTTTGTTATCGAGTGTCTCAATTATATAATCATCACACTGGTCGTTTTAATGACCTCCGAGACATTCCATGGAAGATGTTTAAAACAATAGCCAGGGATATAGCTAAGAACACTTGATGACCAGCCAGGATAGTATTTTAATATCTTTTATCCATTGTCTCTTTTATAATATTGTATATCTTAGCGTGTTGACGGATAGTGTGTTGCTTATGTTTCGTTGACATATTGTACAGAAAAATGACGATCTCGGTAGAGTGAAAGAGCGATGAATGTGAATACCTGTATGACAACAACCATAGAATAGCCCAATCTGTGTGGAATGGTTGGATGATGTCACAATAAACAATAAACAATAAACAATACGAAACCTGCAGTTGGCGAACACGCAGCAGAGAGAGGGGCTAGGCTGATAAATTACTATATCGGCTGCCTTACTAAGAATGAGAGCCGACAGCAGTGGCGGATTTAGCCGGCAGGTTTGGGGACAAGCCAAAGTCGATGAGAAAAAAGCGTCACGCGGTGATAGTATACCACAATTTAACTAAACGGTAAGCTGTGGGGTAGGCTGAAGAGTCGATAAGCAGAATAAAAAAACGTCGCCGGGTCAAAGCTGTAGTCACAAGATGCTTGTTTTGTTATCCAGGGCTCAATTTTTGCACTGAAGTTGGGTGGCTGGGTTTAAAGTTGAGAGTTCAAGCACCAAAACCTTGCTTGTAAACTAAAAATGAGTCCGGGCAAAACCGAGCTCGACAGCTTTGGGGAGGGGGTGCAACCATAGTATTGCCCTTAATTTTCTGTTTTGGGGAATGTATTTCCCCCTCCCCCCAACCACCACTGGCCAGCAGCACCTACTGCAAGTTGTAGAGCATTGCCACAACCCGTTTCCCGACACTAGGAAATCAGTTCTGGCGTACACCTCTGGCCAGGGACCCTCCAGAAGGATGTTTATATGTAGCAATGGAATTTTGTTCCATATTGAATAACGTGTATGTGTCTTTCTAGTCTAAGGATCAATGATAATGTTTATAAAACAGTGTTTTGCCTGACCATACAAGGAAAAACAACCAGTTATTCGGATCAGGGTTGTGTACCTTATAACACAATATGGTTCTATGTAAAACGAAGAACGTGAAGTACCTAATTGTAGTGGAAATAAGTCGGAATGCCACGTAAACAATAGATAAAAGATAATTCTTACAAAACATAGCCAAAAAGAGAAGAAAATATAAGACACACTAAGCTGTAGTCCCGCATTACGATGGAAATACCGAAATACTTCGTGTTCAAGCGTTGCAGTCTCCATGGGGAGCTATGGGTAAAACTTCAAGCGATTTGCGCTGGGGTCAAATATTAATTTAAATGCCTGATTTTTTACACAATTTCGCTTCAGGTCACTCTCAACGGGAAAAAGAAAGGTAAACACCAACTTTTAAAACTTTGTTAATTTTGTGACACCCTAATGGTGGGTACTAGGGTCAAAATCACTTTAAATTGAAGAAAAGTTTTTTTTGCATATAGGTACTGGAAGGCATTGAAACAAAAGCTTGACTGAAAAGAGAATTCTGGAATTGGTGATTGGAAATGGCTGTCCCTACCAAAACCCAGTTTCAATTGCATTATCTCTCTAAAAAATACTCAACAATATTTTAAATTACGTCTGCACGTTATGTCGTGAATAAAGCGTGAATGGCTTCAACTTCTTCAACCGCATTCACCTGCCGCAGCACGGCTCGTTGTCGTCGCTCAACAACAACAACAACAACAGCAGAGATGAAAAAACAAGTGTGCACAATTGCTGTCTGTGAAGAAAAATTCAACCAAGTAGGAGCTCAAGCTTTAGTAGCCTCAGGGCAATAAAGTATTTATAACCACGTGATAATTCATTAAATATTTTATTTATTCCCTTACTAAACGTGGTAATGTTCTATTTGTCCTTAGTGGCCGTCTGCGGCTGCTGTAGTTTTTTTGCCTATTACAAGCAAGTATTGTTATTGGCATTAATAATTATCAGCTCTGATTTGCATAGAATAATAGAAAGCCGTTTTGACACGAATCAAAGCAGACGGGTTTTGCTACTAGCTTTGCTTTCTCACGGACCTATGCTTGGCCGGTCTCCATATTTGGAAATCCATGCATGGACATTAGCCCTATTGTTTGTGTGTGTGTGGAAGGAAGGAAGGACGGTGGGGGCTTATCTAATTGTTTTTGCAGAACTACCTATGTATGTAAAACATTAATTATCAGTTCCTTCATCCAGCGTATCAACTCGCATCATTCTTCATAAACAGCCAAAAACAGTCATTTAGTCACATGGCAACTGCAAATGTGATATGTCAAATTGCTCCTGTGCTTTGGTGATTTGATCTTAAGGCTCTTGAAGGTATTTGTGTCCTGACCTTCCCTGATAAAACTTAGGTATGCTTATTGATTGAATGTTTATGGATGGACAGAGGGGAGGTGCAATACTGCTTAAATTTGGATGGGCATATAGTTTCTTACCTTTTAAGGGTTTACCATACAAATGTTTCCTCAGAGAGCATTGTCAGATAATTGAGGCAATTTTTCATGATAGTAGGTTAGGATTTCCTGAAGCCATGGTTCATACTTTATGTTGATTTGTTTATGCACTGATGATATGAATTTGCTTAATATGTTTGGCTCTTAATCCACAAGAAATTAGCATGTTTAAAAGCAAATAAGTGGGAAAAAGGCTGCCGGGACCAGGCTGGGCCCACATCTTTCCTCGCCGGGACTAGGCCGGGACCAAGAAATGTTGGTCGGGACCGGGACCGGGACCAGGACCAGCTATTTCCAAAAGTCCCACCTCTAATTTTGACCGACGTGGTTGGAAGAAATTCAACAGGCTGCAAACTTTGGAACCTGAGTGACTCGAGCGACGAAGATGAGAGCTCTGTACTGGCAGCCTTGCATAGAACTATACGTGCTGGTTAACCAGGGATCGTTGCACTAAGAATAGCTCAGTATCCCGACGGCGTAACGCCAGACAAGATGGCTAGTTTTGTTTTAGGCCGCAGGATGAGGACTAATGGACGCCGTTTTGGAGATACGGCGAGCAACGGCCTTCACACTGGACCCAGCCTGTCAAAAGTGATTTCACACCATTGTTCCCAGAAAACTGAGTAAACTAATGTTCGCCGCTGAGGCACACAGGTGCCCGGCCTGGTTTCACGCTGATGTTTTGTGTCCAGTATAGCGCCTGTGTTCTCTGTCCGTTTACGCTCTCTGTACCACACTGACTGTAATGGCTAATGCCAGTGTGGTACATAGCTACTGCATCCGCGGGGGAAGAGCACTCGACTTCCACGTCGCTGACCCGGGTTCAAATCTCAGCGAGGGTATTCTACATATGTCCTTCCAACCCATAGTGCCCTCACAACAAGGTGAGAGATGGCGACGCCGTATGATCTCAGCAGTCGGTGTGTCGCAAAGCCGCAAAATTACTTATTTGTAATGCCCACAGTGCTTTGCTTCTCAGTACGAGCCCCGTCCATGTGTATTATCAATCATTTCAAGTTGGAAGAGGCACGCAGCAGTATGGAAGCCGACGTGACCTGATGCAGCCGAATAAAACCAACAGCTGCAGCAATAACTTGGCGAGCGCCGTCGACTCTGGGCCGCGCCTCTCCGTCAGCACCGGCAGTCTGAGCCAGTAGCCTCGCGCCTTCACGGCGCAGCCGCTGCTGACGCTATATGGCGTCGCCGCGTCCTTCTAATCATTCCAATTTAGCAAGGGGCCTTGTCGCACGATTCAGCATTAAAAGCTACAAAGTCGCGCAGGTAGGCACTAGATCGCCTGTCGCTCCTTACATAAGCCGCGCGGCGATCAGCGCGGATCCGGGCGGCGTTTGTGTAAAGGCCCGATCGGGAGTAGCCGAGCGGCCACGGACGGTCGTCATCGCCGTCTCCCGGGCCTTCAGGACGTGCCGCCGCGCCGTCCGCTCGCCGCCCAAACAGCCCCTCAGCAGCCAATTAGTGAGGACGAGAGCCTCCCATGGATCGTTCGTGAGCGCTCCGGCCGTCGCGCCAGTTGCCCGGCGAGACAGTTATCTCAGATGCTGCACAGCAACGGAGGGAGGGGGAGCTGCTACTGCGGAGGTGGGAGAACTTGACGGACCGAACCACGTACCAGCTGCTGACTTGTTGGCTTAAAGTCAAGCCAAGCATTGAATCGACTCAGAATCGAATGTGACTCTCAGTCACGATTCAATAGGTCTGCAGTGCTGAGTTCGAAAGGTAACAAATTCTCTTCCTCTTAGAGATGATTCTGACTAATTGAACTAAATCGAACTGACTAATCCAGCAGTTTAAAACTTCAGAAATCAGGTGCGTTTGCCAATGTACGGTCTACAGTAGAAGTCCAGCCATTTGTCCGATATAACTGGTATCCAGGTTTGGGTCTCCGTATGCTTACGCTGACCTCGCAACTCCGTTGGCACAGCAATGACCTTTCGTGAAAGTGGGAGCTCCACTGACCGTTTCAGAAAGTGGGGAGGGGGGCTCCACTGACCGGTTCCACAAGTGGGGCTCCAATGACTGGTTCCATAAAAAGGAGCTACAATGACCGTTTCTGTGAGTGGGGGCTCCAATGACCGTTTCCACAAGTGGGGGAAGGGAGGGGGCTCCAATGACCGTTTCTGTGAGTGGGGGCTCCAATGACCGTTTCCACAAGTGGGGGGCTCAAATGACCGTTTCTGTGAGTGGAAGCTCCACTGATAGGTCTTTTATAGGGACTTTCATTGGACCTCATATTTTTCCTATATATTTGCAGCGATCACTTAAAAAATCAACCGGTGCAAATAAGTCAGGTGAAATTGTATTGATTTTTACATTATGATCCTTTCAGGCATTACGTTTTAGTTTTATCCGGCTTAAAGCCGTGGGGCAATGAGCGTCGCCTCTAAATTTCCTGGAATACAGCTCTCTTCTGAAAATTTGACAATGGACGAGAAAGCAAACAATTCCGGTCAAAGGCTTAGCCTTCCTTCCAGGGATATCCCACATTCGCAAATCACAAGACATCCCATGGCTCCCTGTGCAGTTTTCCCATTACCACCAGAGGGGAAATGGAACCATACCCATAGGTTTTTGCGGCACCTGTGGAAGGATTCTGACAGTATGATGCATCATAAACCTTATGATACACTTCCTGTTCCTATGATACACTTCCCATACTACCTTATGTCATAAGGTAGTACAGGAAGTGACCAGGTAGTCGATGGAATAGTGGAATTTGGTCTTGTTTCCAGTAAAATCACTGCAAAATTGTAAGCCTGAAACAAAAAGAAAAGAACAAAATTCGATGGACAGCTGACATAATTGGTCTGCGTCAAAGTAAACGCTTATTTACTTAATCGCACACTTGTCGCCATTTCAAGCCTCTAGTACTTCCAAGAATGCCAAAACCGATTAGTAATATCATTAGGCGGATCCATTCTTGCTATCATTAGTTCATTAGTTCAGTTTATTAAGAAACAATCTACACAAGGTAAAAACAATGGGATGGCCTTTCGTGTTTCCACGTCAGTCATTAAAAGAAGGCAATGCTTAAAATGAGATAACAACGTGGGATAAAAGCCAGATAAAACCTTGCATACAGAGTAAAATCGGACATAAAACACACATAAAACAATTACGATCACTGCAACTCTCTCAGCTGTCTCTCCAGCAGCATATATTTTACAGTTGCCTTAAAAGGCAGGACTTCTCCTACGTCCAGCTCGTTCAGCAGAGCTGCCCCCGGTATGCCAGCCTACGCCGCCCGGCTTCAGTCCGGATCCGCGGGAGGGACAGCTCCGCTGACCGGCGTGTTGCGTGGTTGTAAATGGTGTTGCGTGGTGGGCCTATGGTGTCAGCTATATATGGTGGAGTGCTAGTGCGAATGGTTTTGTGAAGTGAGGAAAGGGTGTGATAGTGAATGAAGCTTTTGGCGTTCAGCCACTTCAGCCGCTCAACAACATCGGAAATGTGGCCGTGTTTCCGACGTCCGCTGATAACCCGGGCGCAGAAGTTGATGAAAAAACTAATTTTTCGAATTTGGGTATGGTTGCATGAACTGTCAACGCACAGGCAGTACCGAACAACATACAGGACTAGAGGTTGAACGATTTGGGGCATCAGCTGAACCGGCACAACATGACGAACGTGAGTCAATGCGATTAGAAGGCCGTTACATTTGTTTTTGACTGAATTTATATGTTAATCGAAATTTAGAAGACGATCAAGCAATACTCCGAGACTTTTCACTACTTTTGAGTCGTTGATAGTTGAGTTCCCGAATTTTTTAGTAACTGGGGGAATATTTCGTAGCATCGCTTTTGTTCCTAGAATTATCATCCGAGTTTTGGCGGCGTTCACTTTCATTCCGTCGGCACAGAACCAATGAAGAAGAGAATCTAGTGCAATTTCCGCTCGCGGAATAAGATTTTGCATGTCTTGCTTCTTACCAGTTATAAGAATCGATGTGTCATCTGCGAAGTGGTGATGACCACGTCGTCTTCGACGTGGAGAGAGAGGTCGTTGGTGAAGAGGAGGCATAGCACGCAAGAGAGGCTCCCGCCTTGAAAAATTTTCATGCTATTGTTTTTTTAGCCGGATCTTGTTACTGCACCAGTGACGGAAGATTTGAGCTGAACTTGTTGTGTATGACCTCTCAGGTAGTTTTCGAACGAAAGTGTATCAATGCCGTAGAGGTCTAGTTTTTTTGTAATATTTGGTGTGGAATGACATCGAACCTCTTGGATAAGTCCAAAAGAACTAGAATTGTGATTTTGCCAGAATCCATTGCCCGGAAAATATGGTCGGTGATGACGTTCAGGGCGGACTCAGTAGAAAAATGTTGTCTATTTCTAACTATGCTATCATAACCATGCTGAGTATCCGAAAATAGTTGTTTGTTTTCGAGGTAGTTGACCAATTGATTTTGAGCGATTTTGTCTACCAGTCGTTCACATTCCATATCATGCTGAGACCATTGAATGACATCCTAGTTCCAGCGCCTCCACAAACCTCCTTCAGCCTACTCTCGCATGTTCCAGCGCCTCCTCAAATCCCCTCCTACCCGCTCTCGCATGTTCCAGCGCCTCCACAAACTTCCTCAAACCTCCGCCAAGCTCATCTTAAACCCCCCCAATCCCCTCTCACAGGGAAGGTGGTTTTCGGTGGAGATTAGCGGAGCACAATTCTGGCGCATGAATTTTAATTAATAAGCCAAAACAAATCGTTTTACAATCATGAGAAACGGATGCTTCTGGGTAGTTCGTGATTTTTGTTTCACTGTATTTCCATGGACCATTTCCTCTACAATCAATAAAATGATCATGGGAGGCCTCGATCATCTTTCGATGGTTGCCTAGCTTTGCTCCGCCCGCAATGTTGGCGCTGATCCGTCACTAACAGCTGATATCCTCACTGTGGGTCCCTTCTCCTGCTTCCACTCACTGCCTTTAACCATACGATGGCTCTGATGTGTGGAAAGTTAGCCTTCTGATGTCCATTTTGCATCAATTTTGAGGCTACAAGCGTAATTCATTTCTGAAATCGGTACGGGAGTTGTCAGAACATGAAAAATAGGATGATTCCTGTCTCCTAGTAATATTTTGTTCGTATTCAACTAAAAATAGCTGAAAGGCGTAACCTACATTCTCGATTCTAGACTATCAATTACAGGATCTCATCCGTTACAAAATATGAATTCCGGTGAAGCTGATCCAGAGAATGAAGTTATATCTAACGAAAAAGGTGTTCATCGCCCCGTGAACGTAGGAAATTGTTCAGATAAGTAAGGTTCATCAATAGCCGACCAGGCTACTCGACGCTCGGTCGGCTCAAAAGAAATTCATAACGGTAAAGGCAATAAAGCTCTTTCTCGGTACAAATATGAAGCGCCACCCTTTGGGTTTTCAATGAAGACGGCGCTTCTGGTTAGCCGTGTTTCGAGAACAGCAGAAAGTGTCTTCTACAATTCCATCACCCCACCAGCCCGTACCGCCTGCGCGGGCGAACGCTGTGTGCTCATTTTTAGGGGCAGAACAAATACAACAAAGACACAGCCACCCCTCCATCTTATGTCCTGGAGCCGCCCGTTACGAGTAAAAAATTAATAATGTCCTATTGTAACCTTAAGAGCTGTGTGGAATTAACACCCTAGAACGTATTCTGCACCTATCAGAGACATAATACTAATGAAGGTAATCAAAAGTAAACGGAATTGGTACGGATATGCTCCAATTTGTTTGCCCTGGGTTGCCCATTCCAAATCCTAATGCCAAGACTGGCATCTAACGGTAGTTTGGAAGTCTAGAATCGACGCTATGTATCAATTTTCATCCTTCATGACCACGAGACCAATAATGAGCATCGGAAATATATATGGGAAAACTACTATATTCCTCATTGCCAAATGTCATTAAACAAATTAATGAATCACTTCAAATGAAAGGCCAGCACGGTTGTAATTCCCCCTCTGTGGCCGCCTATGGCAAAGTAGAATGGGATAATGAATTGATAGCTTCTTATATTCTGTAAGTCTACAACCGACTTTGTTTTCAGTCATCATAGGCATTTAACCTTCGCCCGGGTGGGGGTCTTTTAGACCCCCTGGGTTTTTCGAGGTGACCAAAAACGGCGGCGCGCAGGCCGCCAAACTTGGTCTAGCTGTTCCTTCATCATTTTTACATCTTCCTGAAAATTTTGGCTCAAGGTCATATCAGGTCAGGTCACCAGGCCAGGTGAAGTGACCTCACCTCAAAAATACTTAGGACCGCATACCTAAAGAAGAGTTAATCGATCAAGTTGAAACTCATACCACATATTGGGCCCACCAAGAGCTACAACATTTGTTCCGGGATTTTTGATATTGGTGACCTAAGGTCATTTGCAGAGCATGACCTCCCCATTGTAAATACATGGGGAAAATCACGAAATGAGCTTTTCTCAGGAAGTATGTGGAATCGACTTCAAACATCGGTTGCGACTTGCTCTTAGCCCATTTCTGAAGCTGATGCCAAAAGTTTGACTTGTGACCTTTAAAAGGTCACCTTAGGTCAAATAAGCATTTTTTGGTGTTTTTCTCTATAAATTTAGAATAAACTAAGATAGAGCTTTTATTTTGTCACCGAAGTGATTGCATAGTCACTGGAAGTCAAATGATATACATCATGACTATACCAGGTCAAGTTGGGTCAGACCGTTGACCTGGGTCAGGTCAAATTATTAAATTTGACCTGGCATAGCAATATCATATATCATTCGATTCGTATTGACGAGGATTGCAATGGTGCATAAACTATGACTGTATCTTGTTTGGTTTGGAAGCTATTAGCGAAAAGTAAACGCCTTATGCTGGGGCTATGGACATTCCAGAAAATGCCCAATATTTAGTGACCTGTAGCTCCCTAGGCTTTGACCTGACACAAATGAATGCCACTGTAATGAAGCGCATCTCAAGAGCTTTCGAATGGTGTTAGAAAATGTTTCTAGCTATCATAGTTTGTGATTATGAGGTTTTCTTAGTACACCTCATATTAGCGATTTTGACCTATTTTGACCTCTGGTGACCTTGATATTGACCTGACAGAAAAATGACGAAGTATTTCGTATCATTTTGAGGCTTTTTGCCGTTTTTTTTTCTAGTCTCTTGTTTTAGAGATCGTGGGGGTCTTTTTGCCCCCACCGGCGGTGGCTCTACCCGCCGCAGGGTTAAGAAATTACGATCACCGACAGAAGTCTATCAGCAAATGACTATCAATCCCCTAATTTCAATGTTCTGGATGCACCATTGATGAAGGAAAATGTGAAAAATGAGATAATTTCATCTAAATAAGCGTCTTGGACCCCAAAGTCTTGGAAACTTTACTATGGCAGAACTTAACTTTGTTTTCATGCCATAGTGCTATATTCAAAGCTTCCACGGATTTTTAAGATCTTCGTTTTTCGAGGTGAGAGCGGAGTCTTGAGACGAAATTCCAAAACTGTCAAATGCATCTTCCTATCATGGTTGGAGTCATAACTTTGGAGAGGTGCCCTTGTGAGTGTGAGCTACCGTCCACACCCAGGTTGTTTGGATACCAAGGCAGTAAACTCAGGCTAAAACTGCTTAGGGTAAACAGAATTTTCCAATTTTCTTGCTGCGCTTTTCCCTACCTTATAGTTCAGGCGTGTTTGGTTTTGAACAGATAGACAATTTTCACCGAAGTTGAAGGTACCAGTAGTCGCTTGTCTGAACTCATACCGTGTGTTTGAGGGGACTCATAATGAGGCATATGGGATTTTCAATAAAAACCTAACGATAAAGTGAGCTATCCTTTAGTTTAAAGGGAGATACGCGAAAAAATCTTATTGGCTAAATCAAAATGTCATTAAAAGTTGTTTCAGGAGTCCTATTCTCATTTTTGCGAATTCGCCCTGAAAATGCCTTAAAATCACCCTCAAAGTCAACATTTCTAGACGACTTTACCGATACACCTCATATCGATTAAATGACCCTCGGCTAAGGCCATTAATTTCTCTAAAAATCGGTCACATTTGTCCAAAGCAGTGATTTAAAACTTTAGAACTATTACAGACAAAAATTATTTAATAAAGCTACATCCAAAAATTATATTAAAACAAAAACATAGGATTTTTAAGAAATCACAATTGACCAATCAGAAGATACGGCCAGCTCATAGGGGGTCACGTGATCTTTCTGACGCAAAAGTTTCGTCATCTTGGGAATTTTGTAGAAAACGATTGAAAACCCGAGGGATGCAGTGAGCCATATATGCACGAGAAGAGACGTATTTTAAACCTCTGTTGAAACAAAGAAGTAACAGTGCAAACAGCAAAGGCATAGCAACACCACTGCGGGTTTCGAAGATTTATTGAGTTTTGTCGCTTTTCTACTGATATTATCTTCGACAGGTAATGGTTCAGGTAGTATTGTGAAGTGGCGATGCAGTAAAAAATGCCGCCGTGGCATCATAGTTTGTTAAAAATTACTCTACGGATCTATCATAAAACGTTTGTTTTTCAGTCAGAAAATGCCAGTAATTAGAAGATAGGAACAGACCACATTAGTCTTATTTGTTGGTCAGTCAGTTTCATGTATGTGATGACCTTTTAACTAACACATAAATGTTACAGGGAGAATGAACAGTGCAGCCTTGTTGATACTGGGGCTTTTTAGGACAGTTCATGAGTAATTGAGTAAGCCCAGTATGGCATAGTGATGTCATACTGGGCTGCCAGTCTACAAACTATGACACTTAAATATATATAATACCTTTTTCTCTGAGTGACCCTCAAAGCTTTTATAAATGCTGCAAACTTTGGAGCTAACAAAATACACACAGGGCAAGAGGGGTTGTTGAGTGCATTGGAGCTGCACCTAAATACCTTCCCGCCAAACTATAGAATCATGCTATAGAAAAGAATAATTGCCCATTACTTTTTCTTGTTGACAAACCTTGCACTAGATTGCCCTGATTGCACTAGTAGTCATTGCGGACTGGGCAAGAAATACATCGGAGAGTGCCAGGCCAACATCCCTCACATATAAGTTATTTGATGTAAGGTAAGGCTTGGCTCATGCTAGTGTTACATATTTTTACCTGCAAGAAGTCGATGCTAGTACCATATTTTCTGGCTGGTTAATTAATCCATTTTATGCTGTTTTGGTAAAGAAATGTTTTGGCATGCTTACCTGTATATTATTTCATCGAAGGTTTGCAAGAATAGCTAAAAATTTATGTTTACATTAATAGTAGTTTGATGTTGGCAAAAGGGCATTATTATGATAATGTAATGTAGCATTATTGAAAGATAATTAGGTGGTTGGTTGCATTTACAAAACTGTGCTAGAGTAAGTAATTAATTTAGTAGCTATTTCTCTTAACTGCTTAATTTATCTGTTTCTTGGGATAGAGGCTTTATGATGTGCCTCTATCTCCAATATTTTGTTTCAGAAGGCTAACTAAAAAACTTAATAGGCTCTAAATGTAAAGATTTAAGGCTGTGAAGGCTGTGCCATTAAACAAATACACGCTGTTCTCTTACTCAATGTGCATCCAAATTTCCAATTTAGTCTTTAACATCTTGAGGCCTTGTGAAGTGGCAGTATCTTCTGGGAAATTGTTCCACATGTTGACTTCCCAGATTGTGAGGTGACTTAGATCCATACACATTTATGTTAGCTAATAAGACAGGCATGGGCATCAAACAATTAATTATCAGCAATATACATTGCTATGCTACAGTTTAACTGCCTTCTGTTTTAAAATTAGGTGGTAATGTGATATCCCATTGCATTATGTATTCCAGTTACTGGCTTGATGATACCTGCTGTTACTACCTCCTTGATAATTACTCCTGATATTATCTTGTATATGGAAACTACATCCCCTCTTTTTCTCCTGTATACTAGTTTGAGTAAACTTCAAAGCTTCATCATCTCTGTGTATTGCAGATTTCTGATGTGTCTCACAAGCTTTATGACCATCAATCGCATATATGCAATGTTTTTTTAAGATTTAAGGCCAAAGTGATGCATCACACAACTGTATTTCACCATGCTATGGTTTCTCCTTGGCCAAGATCTTGCCAAAATTTGTCATTAAAGAGATGGGTAGGATACAGTCTGAAGGGTTGTTGGTATCAATCACATGAATAAATATTTTTTGTTTGACATGCTAAGGCTGTGACAAGTAGCCAACAATTTGGGCCTGTTCCTACAATCCAACAAAATGGTGGAGATTATGATGCCAAATCTATCTGCTGGACCTAGCAAAGACAAAACTTGAGGGCCTCAGTATTTCGTGTCTGTGATCTTAATAAACCATGCTGCACCGATGCACACGGTGTAAAATCATGTCTGTTTTCAAAATTTTCAGGTTTTGTTTTGTAAGTCTTGTTAGTCATGTTCTGTCATGTAAGTCATCAGACATGTAAGACCACCCTTTTCGGGCTGCTACTGAAGCACCTACCTATATGCCCTCCTTTTATATCCAGGTAAAAACAATTGTATCCTCTCACTCGCCCAACCTATTGGAAATTGTGTACAGAGTGTTTAAATACATTTCTCATTGCAGTCTCTATCACAGTGCAATATGTTTTGATATTCAGGGATTCTTGATGCTGCTCGTCCGTGTACCTAGTAGTGTTAAGAAAGTTGCACTATTCTTGCAGAACCTTCATGGCAGTCCAATGAAAATGTGTTTTAGATAAAGAACAGGCTACCCCAGCAGGCTGAACACACACACAAATAATCAGCTGCTACCCCTTGACAGGGACCATCTCCAAGTACGCCTGTGACTATAAACAAGACTCACAGGGCGAGCAATGGAATCCTTGAGCTGGCAGGGTACCACAGCCAGAAGCTTTTTGCACTGAGCATGAACGCTGCTGAGTGTACATCGGTCGCCTGCCTGTGTGCCTGCTGTATAACTTTATGCCTGTGCGTAAGTGGTTTTTATCGCTTTATATGAAGGCACACCCTCTGCGGACCTCAGTAGAATACGCTATTAAAAGTACTTTCTAGCTTCAAGGTAAGACAACTCGCCATGCGAAGCGTCTTTATAGTCCGTAATCAATTGGTCAGCTTTTGCCGGTGGTTGTGCGTGTGTAAGTCAGCGAAAATTATAGGTGACACCCCAGGGCTCAGAATATCGTGGTGTACATTTATCCAACTGTGTGACGCATTTGTTAAATACATTTTGTTCAAGTTGTTTCCAGTTTGGTTCCTGTAGCCAGAGCCTCACTGAAGTCATCAAGGGACTCAGGGAGACTTCGCCCCCACCACCCGAACGAGCAACTCCCACAATGAAGAGTTAATTTAGAAGCGAAAGTTAAACGTCCCACAAAGCACAGAGATGGTCGGCCCGCTTGGGTCACCCTCTCATCAGTCAGCTGCCTACCGACTTATATCGGATAAAAATTGAACGCCGGACCGTCGTCAGGGGAACTGATCACAGGTTTCCACGATGCGCACTCCTGTACCTTTCTGAGCAGCGGGTCGGAGCCCAACGTTCTACCAGCTGAGTTACCGGGGCGGGAATATTGCGGACATATTTAAAATCTGTCAGGCTTTCGTTGCATTCGCAGTATATGACTCGATAGCAGTCGGACATATTGGTTAGTGAGATAGGAAAGATGGAGATACAGTAGTCAGAACTGGGCCAATAGATACAATAATGTCGGCTCCACACGAAGACTCACTGACAAAGAAAAGTAAAAAGGGCAAGATACATGGAATACAGAGGATGGCGGGAGGGAAAGTGATATTTTAGGAGTGTACCACCAACCTTTCAGTGGAGGCTGGGACCCTTTCAGGTGGTATCCAGGGACGGGAATTAGGGATGGCAAGTGTCCCTGATTGCTCCCTGGACCCGCCTTTCTCTGGGATGTACGACGGAGGGAGTTGGGACCAATAATCAGAGAACAGATTGAATCGGAACTAGGAGTAATCACCTGATTGTTCTACACAATCTATTGTTTGCGCATCTTGGATGAGTTTGTTTTTCGTCCTACTTTTTTCTTTTGTCATTTTTGCACCGTAGAAGGGCAAGTATCCAGGATCGGTAACAGGGACATGTTTCATTTTTACAGCAGGGCGCAAAATTACATATGAGGACAGGAGCGCAGGAAAGTTTCGCATAATCATCTGCTGACCTCACGGTGGCACGGCGGTAATATTCAACGTCCCGGATAGGTTTCAGCAGTGACGCCTCTTCGGACCGAATGGCGCACTTTTTACCGAGTGCCGCCGCCCCTTCTCGGTGAAACATTCTGGAGCCGACTATATTTTAGGGGGTTTCAGGTCGTACAGTGGAGAGCGTCGACCAGAAGGGCTCCTTGCATATCGTGCAGGATCCTGCTTGGATCCGTGCAGGATTTGCTGCAAGATACTGTATAGGATCCTGCAGGACAACTGTTCCAATTAAAGTATAGGATCCCTCATGGGCTGTCCTGCACAGTTGTGCAGGAAAATACTGTAGAACACTTTTACTAGGGGTGAGATGCCAACCCGTTCCCAACCTCGTGCAGACAAGAAACGTTCTCCTCTAAAACCAAAAACGGGATCAGATTTTGGCTTTTGTGCGTTCCACTTGGTGGTTACACGTATTCCAATTAGTTCTTCCAAGTCTGTTTGAAATCGAGAAATTTCCGGAAGAAAGGTGGTGGGGGTGCACGCTCCTTGATCCCCCGATTCTGACGCGTATAAACAGTGATTCTTCAGTTAGTTAAGGGCTTCTTATAAGGCGTTCTGTGCAAAGCACCTTTGCCCGCCTCTAAAGTGTGGGGGGAGAATTTGCCGGGAGGGGTGTTGACTTTAATGTCGCAGAACAAAGGGGCGAAGCTTATTTCAAGGAATGGGTCGCGAAGTGTAGCAACACTTGCGAGGGAAGGGGATTGCTACGGCAGAGATGCCGAGCCTGGGGCACAGATAGGATTTAAAAGGGTACGTGAAGATGATTGCCAGCGTAAAGATTAGTTTTTTTTAATTTGTTCCTTGTTATCGAATGACCGTTCTGCTTACGTTACTCGAGTTCCTCCATTGAAAAATAATAATTTTGGGTAATTAGAAACACCCGCAAGCACCATGACGTGATGCCGCGGGTATTTATCCTGCAACCAGGAGGTGAGGTTACAGCAGGAGGTGAGGTTCTCTGGCTGGGTAGCCGCCGCATAGAGGAAGAGAGAAGGGTAATAGAACAGATAGAGTGTTAGGGAGGGGTGTGAGTTGGTTAGTTGTGAGTCTTAGATATGGTTATAAGTTTCACCCTCACATATTCTCCTGTCAGTAGCGCACCCAAAGGGAGGGGGCAGCGGGTCCGAACCCCCCCCCCACGCGTTGACTCCAAAGTTCCGCCCCCCACATATTGAGGGCTAAAGATGCCTGCCATGATTTGGTAATAATTGACCGCTGCAGGCTCCCATCGAGGGCAGAAATGAGCATTGATCTGGCTTTTTTAGTACCAGTTCTACTCTCACATTTCCGCCCATGCCCATAGCGTGCCGCCAATTTACGGGATAAGTACCCTCGCCAGTTTTTCCCCTCCAATAACCTGCGGCCCCCTGTAAAACATAACGCTTCTCATCAGCCTGCCGCCACCTCCCCCTCCTCAGCCGAGCCCCCGCCCCAAAACGAAAATCCTGGGACAGCGCCTGTCTCCGGTCCACTACGCTATTTTTCAAATATGTTCTGGTGACCACATAATTAAGATATCACCCTAGAAGTAAAATTCAGTATTTCATAGGACTCACTTAACCCTCGCCCCACCGGGGGGCCATCGATGGCCCCCTAAGGTTTTTCCGGGATAGCAGAAAAACGACGAGGCGCAGCACCGCGGTTGAGGGCTCTACCTCTCACTGCATCATTTTCCCATCATCCCTGAAATTTTTTACCCCGGGGTCACCCAAGGTCAGGTCACCAGACGAGGTCAACCAAGGTCACCTCACTTCAACTTTAGAGGTCTGTAAGAGCTACATTTCCAAGTCGATCGATTTGAAACTTCCTACACTTCATCACCCTTCCAGGGTCTACAAAGTGTATATCCGGGATTTTTCGATTTCGTGCCCTGAGGTCAGGTCACGAGGCGACCTCTCCCATTGGAAAAGCATGGGGAAAAGCTGTTTCATGATATAAAAGCCACAAAAATGAGTGCAAATACTCAGACTGCTCAGAACAGCGTTTTTGGACACCCTTTCACGGATCCCAGGGGTCATATTTGCCCTTTGACTTTTCCAAGGTCATCCAAGGTCACCAGAGGTCAAAAACATTATTTTGACAAAAACTTTTGACCTAATTAAGCTAGAGCGGTGAAACAAACACCATCGTGTTTGTCTTGTCACTGGCTTTCATTTGATATACGGAAAGGTCACTTTTTGACCTTTCGTGACCTCAGGTCATATTAGGTCACGAGGTGACCTCTGGAGGTCAAACCACTGGCGGGAGGTCTTAACGTTCCACATAGCGGAAAAAGTACTGGCAATTTGCTATCAAATGTACTGTACCAGACCTCAATAGCTCTAATGACATAGGAGTTATGCCCAGTTTGCTTAATCATTGCACATTTGAGTGAAAAGAGCCGATCTTGACCTAATTTGACCTCTGGAGGTCAAACCATTGACCTGAGCACTAAAACATGTGAAGTAATTTCTTACTGAATTCACGCGAGCTTTCTATTGCACTTTGCAGATTTGCGCTAACGCCCATATTTTCGGAGTTAGACGGGGGCCATCGATGGCCCCCGGTGGGGCGAAGGTGGCGCCGGACCCCCGGTGGGGCGCGGGTTAATCTCGAAGAGTGACCCCTGTTTTCTTTATCGGTTCGGTTTGTGCTGGTTTGAGGTTCGGTTTCCTGGCTGGTACAAATACCAGTCAGGGATCCATAATGGTTTTCAGCAAAGGGCACAACAGGAATTTTTTTAAAAGGCGAACAACGTCTCAAAGCAATAAGAAAACAGATGGGAACTGGTTTCCAATGGAGGAAAATTCGACGGATGGGGCATAGGCGGATCCAACGGGGCAAAGAAGGCACGTGCCCCCCCCACCCCCGATCGACCTTCGGTGCCCCCTGAAATGGTCACGGCGCCCCTGAAAGTTCGATGGCGCCCCCTAAAATGCCGCTTCCCACCTCCCTCCAAGATGCGAAAATCGGCACCCACCGATAGGATTTTGCGCCCACCTGATAGGTTTTCCCGGTCAAAAGTGGCGGCCCCTGGTCTGGATTGCGCCCCCCCGGAAGGTGCCCCCCGATCAGCAATCCTGGATCCTCCTATGGGATGGGAAGGCATCGGAGGTCGGAGCTGAAAATCAAGCCGGTACCAGTTTGCATCTACAAATGCGCTACAACTGTCACGTTAGAAAATCTTTGGGGCTCATATCCCCTTCATCTACGAAGGCAAAGGCTATCACCAGAAGAGTTTGGCCCTAGAATAGCTCCTCCATCTTCTGGTAGGTATATAAAAGTAGGCAAGGAGAAAATCAGAAATTGGCTTGCTACAGTAAAACTGCACCTTCCTGGAGTCGAACCCTGGTTTCCCGTGTGAGAGGCGGGAATGTAGGCCACTAGACTACGGCTGTCACACGTTATCTGCCCGTAATTAAAACTTTCTTAGGTACTTATTTAATGCTCCATTTTTTGCGGACACTGACTCATGTAGTTTTTATATGTAATTTAAAATTAATTCAAATACAAATACGGGATAAAATACTTTTTTAAATTATTACTTTAAAAACTTGAAATAGCTTTCGAAAACTAAGAGATGAAGAGCAGGTTTCAGACCGCTATTGGCATTGTTAACATTTTTTAAAATAGTTAAGTGGCCTCCCACAATTTTGCTGAAGATACAAAAAAAGATTGATAGTTTGCAAATCATGACTTTTTAAATAACAAGAAACCACAATACAATTTTTCGTGTATCTCCCTTTAAGTGCCCCCTGTGCCGATGTTCCCTTTCTTTCTTTAAGGTAAAGGGGAAAGGCTGTCCGAAGACACAGATGAAGTAAGATGAGCAGTGATTTCCAGATGTGTGACGTCCCCAGCGGGAAGTTGTAACCTTGCCCACAATTGCACGTGGTTATATTTTTCTCTCATGCATCGTCGACTTTGCAGAAAAGACAGATATGTCGTGTAAATGAAAATTGACTCATCTTGGTCAAATGGTTTACAATCGGGAAAGGACTCAAATGTGTTGCTTACAATGGCCATAAAACAACAAAGCAACACATATCATAGGCGGATCCAGGATTACCGATCGGGGGGGCACCTTCCCGCGGGGGGCGGCATCCGGACCAGGGGGCGCCACTTATGACCGGCAAAACCTATCAGGTGGGCGCCAAATCCTGTCGGTGGGCGCCGACTTTCGTATCCTGGAGGGGGTGGGGTGGGAAGCGACATTTCAGGGGGGCGCCATCGACATTTCAGGGGAGGGGCGCCGAGGGTCGATCGGGGGGGCACGTGCCGCCTTGCCCCCTGGATCCGCCTATGACACATGCCACATCTAACCATGCCAGTTTCCAATCGATCAACTGTTCTAAATGATACCTGAAAAGGAAATATCAGTTCAAATGAAAGACCCTGTACCTGTGTGAGATTTCTCAGGTAGTTTTTCTCCGTGGCCAGTGGGCAGGTGGTGTTTGGGGTAGTTCGAGTACCTGGTCATTTCGCGCCCAGCCTTGCTTAAAATGCGCACAAATGCCCGAAGCAGCCATTTAAGTCAAGTCAAGTTGACCGTTTCTGCAGTTTTCATCGACGGACACTCACTGACCTGCAGTTTTCTGCAGTTTTACATCGGCGGGCACTCACTGACCGTTTCTGTATGTGAATCCAGGCGTGGGAGTCGCACCAGGCCAGCACAGTGAAGAGCAGGCCGCACACCAGCAGGGCCAGCAGCAGCACCGACGCCCCAGTCCTGTCGGTACATCAGGTCAGGTCAGACGTGAACCTCAGACGGCGGCTGCGGGCTATCGGCCCGGCTGGTGTCTGACAGACACCTCAGACGGCGGCCCTGAGGACGTATGCTGCAACATCTAAGGATGCTCCAGACGTACTAATCAGCTGCACCTTCTGAAAACATTTCCAGATGTTTGCTATATAGGGAACAGAAACTTTTTTATACATGGATGGCATAGCACCTTTTAACATACAGACGACGACTAAATCCATTAAGTAAGCTGAAAACGTCCGAAAACCTGGCTGGGTAATGTCCTCCCTGTGCGACAGGCGGCTTGTTCAACGCAGAGAAAAAGACGATAAACTGCGTGCCAATAAGACGCCGCAGACACCCACAGGTAGAGGCAGGGGCGTCGCCACCGTGGCGGCGTGAGGGATAGGAGCAGTTTTGGCTGGGTGTATCGCTGAAAATACCAAACTTTCTGACTCAGCTGTTGCCTGCTGTTGTTTAGCAGAAGTATTGCGCTTCGTTATCTAGTCGAACAAACGTGAGAACACATATGCATAGGTTTCCATCGCTGGGTCCGGCCTCCTCGCTCAAAGATCCGTGGTAATGCTCTAGGGCATGGGCACTCTTTTACGCTTTGGAACGACTAAAAATCATAATTAAGGATTAGGTATACGGGCGGCAATTGCTTCCATGATCCCGTCGTTACCTTCCTGGACTGTAGGGACGAAAAGAGCATCATACATTTTACAGTGGTACGCTAAGGATAAAGTAACAAATGGGTGAGTTTCGATGTTGTTAGCCTCCGAGCCCTGTTATGCTAGAGCATAATTGTCCGCGTAAAAGGGAAGAGCAGGCCTAAATACTGGGAGCAGAGTTACAAAATGACAACATCGTAAACATTCTTCAAGAAACCAAAGCCTTTGGCGGGGGGAATAGGTCCAGTTGCATTTAGCTTCTGTCTCTGGCTCGGGCATCGAGTGTTCCCACATTAGCAGCACGGCGGCGGGCCGGCACTCACAGCATAGGTCGGCAGAGCGAGGAGAGCGCCTGCTGGTAGTCGCTGTGCACCGGCTCACACTGCAGCGCGCGCTGCATGGCCACCAGCGCCGCCCACGTGGTGTTCAGGTCGCCCTTCAGCGACTGCAGCGTCGGCTCCAGCTGCAACATAAGGGAGGTCACCGGTCAAGGTCATACTAACGCCAACAGCGGCACCTCTAGCTGGCACATAGGGGAGGTCAGCGGTCAAGGTCATGCTAACGTCAACAGGGGCGCCTCCAGCTGGCACATAGGGGAGGTCAGCGGTCAAGGTCATACTAACGCCAACAGGGGCGCCTCCAGCTGGCACATAGGGGAGGTCACCGGTCAAGGTCATACTGACGCCAGCGGGGACGGCCCCAGCTGGCACATAGAGGAGGTCAGCGGTCAAGGTCATACTGACGCCAGCGGCGATGGCTTCTGCTACGGCAAAATAAAAGGGCATTGGTCCCCCTAAGTTCACCAGGAAACGTTCTTAGTTCAGGATTGAGAGACGCATGTTGGAAGATTAGACGAACTTTCTGACCGTTTGGACGTTCAGAAGTAATACCGCCATTGCATGGCATATTTTCGTTTACGCAGAATTCCTCTAGAAAAAGCCCACGCCCCGAGGGCGGGCAACTTCCATGGATATTTTTCGCAGATCACAAAAAACGGCGTAGCGGAGCACCACTTTCCAAAGCATGCCTGTTGATGAACATGTTCCCAACTGTTCCGAGGACTGGCGGTCCAGGTCACCCCACGTCACCTCCCCAGCCCAGGATAGGTGATTTCTCACCACAATGGTCTAAGCCGCGGCAGTACGAACATACAAAAATTACTGATCAGAGATTCGTATCATACAATGGAATCAACGGTTGCAATAACTTGTGGAAACATCTTAGGGGGTGACGGGTACTCCCTCCCTATCCCAGCGGGCGAAGGTTGAGGCCCTCGGACATGCGCAGGTTAAAATAGCTATCAGCCCTAGATCGATCCGACAGCAGTCTGTTTTAGCAGCGTCAATTTTGGCTCTCCTGGGGGGGGTCAACAGAAGCTTTTGACCACCCCCGTGTACAGTTGGCACAGTGGCGCCTCTCGCAACTGCTGAGGTATCGCTCACGTCCACCAAATCAGACCTATCTGCCGCAGTTCGTCTATCTCTTTCCCCGGGACGCATCAGAGTCCTCCGATCAGACTACTCAGACAGGTCAGAGGCCTCCAATCAGACACATCAGACCTCGAGCAGACATATAAAGTTCGGTCAGCCGCACTTACGCTGAAATAACCTAGTGAGCTTTACATAGCTCCATTAGTTTTACACAGCCACGTAAGTGACACGTCGATTTCTGAGTGCCAGTGTGGCTCACGGGATCGGGCCCCGAGGTCTCCGACCAGAAGGTACATACTGCAACTCTGTCAGAGTTCCTTTTCTATTCAGTAGTCTTCGCAACAGCACCTCTGAAAATAGTTGAGGTATCACTCATGTCCAAGAAATATATTATTGTCCGCACCAGTTCCCTTACCCCTTCTTCAGTGATACTTATACACTGAATCCGACGAAAAGGCATATCATCCATGTAACAGCTCGTTTTCCTGGAAGCTGTGGAGTCACCTTCAGCTCCGCGGCCGGTGCGCTCTGCGCCCTCATCAACGTCAGGCGGCCCTTCTAGGCACCAGCCTCTTTATCTGATGCATCTACTACTCGGGAAGAAGTGAGGGTGCAGGTGCAATAACAGCGATGATCGAAATAGCCTTGGTTAGAGATACAGCAGGCGCTGCGAGTGGCAATCGCTCCGCATCGGTTCAGAACTAAGTGGAATATGTTGCATCGGGGCAGACCGCAAAATCGACAGAGGGCAGGTATTCAGCGCGCGATGACGTCTTCAGACGTGAGGTGTTTTGCTTTGGTGCTGGATAGGAGCGGCCATAGCGCACATAATCGTACAATATCGCAATAAAAGCATGATTGCAAGTGTTGCATCAGTGATTCCGACTCCAGAACTCCACTTCAGGAATCGTAAATTGAGTTTTCAACAGAGATTTCACTTTCAATCAAGAACATAGGTGCGCGTCGTAATGAAAATCAGCGGAGCGTAAATATTACGCGATCTGGTTGCCGGGCTCGTTCTCGGTACAGGCAATGCAGAGGAGTCATCACGCCGGCACAAGACTCTCCCTCACATCTAATCAGTGGGCCAGTACGTGACGGTTTTAAATCGAACTACAGGACAATCCAATCGCGCAATACTCTTCCGACTGCATTGCCGGCATTTCATTTACTGAGACTTTGGTTGAAGGGTCGGTGCCATAACAGCACTTGGAGAATGACTTTGATCATCAGAACAATGAGACGTAATGTACTACGCTTGGTGCCACCTCAGCACTCCAATTCGAGGCGCAACTCTGTAAAGACAGCCGCGCCAGCTGTGCAGCCTTAATTTGATGCGCCACATCAGGCAGAGTCAAGGCCAGATCGCAACAGGTAGTGGAATGCCTTCAGACGCCCAGGGTGAATACTGCAGCCGAAGTAATCTGAACATAGGGCCGGCTCGCACTGGTTTAAAGGCTGCCTTTCCAGCACTTTCAACTACCAGCTGAGTTGCAGAATGGGCCAGACAGAGCACACAAGAGAAACTCTCGACGAAAACCACCGGTGCGCAGCGACAGAGATTCCTCCCAGCGTACCCCGTTCTTGAGACGTCATTGGGATGGTTATAAATAGTATGAACTGTACTCTTCCCTGGAAACTGCTAGAACACAGTGATAACTAATCTCTTCCGTAGCTGACATTAAAGATAACGAAGTTATATTGTCACCTATTTCTAGATTTAATTGCCAAAACGTTGTCGCCAAATAAAACAAAACAGATACGTTGAAACAGAGCCTGGGGAGAACACCAAAAGCCACTGTTTCCAAGAGAGCAGACTGAAATACACATTTTAAACCGCTCTTTTCTCTACAGAGGAACGTCTTTAAAGCTCCTCCCATCATACCACATACTCAAAATACATACCAGTACCATTACATAACCAACAAAAGGTACTGATCAATGCGCAGTGTGTATTGGTGTTTAGGGCGCTTTTAGCGGCTGGGCTATGTCGCGCGCCCGTCATTATGATGATTTCTCAATTCCTAACAATAAGTTAAATCTAGATCATGCCGGATGTAGAGGTATCTTAACCCTCACCCCACCGGAGGAGGGCCACCGATGCCCCCCTCCAAGGTTTTCTTCGAGATAGCAGAAAAACGACGAAACGCAGGACCACGGTTGAAGCCTCTATCTCTTACCCCATCATTTTTTACACCATACCTGAAATTTTTAACCTCGGTTCACACAAGGTCAGGTCACCAGGCGAGGTCAACCAAGATCACCTCACTTCAACTTTTGAGCTCTATAAGAGCTACGTTTCTCAGTCGATCGATTTGAAACTTCCTACAGTTCATGGCCCCGCCAGGATCTACAAGGTGTATATCCAGGATTTTTTGATTTCGTGACCTAGGGTCAGGTCACGAGGTGACCTCTCCCATTGAAAAAGAACATGGGAAAAGCTGTCTTATGATCTAAAAGCCACAAAAACGATTGCAAATGTTCGGCTTGCTCAGAAAAGCGTTTTTGGACACCCTTTTACGGATCCCAGGGGTCATATTTCCCTTCGACCTCTCCAAGGTCATCCAAGGTCACCAGGGGTCAAAAACTGTATTTTGGCAATAACTTTTGACCTAATTAAGCTAGAGCGTTGAATCAAACACAATTGTGTATGACTCATCACTAGCTTTCATTTGATATACGGCAAGGTTACTTTCTGACCTTTGATAACCTCAGGTCATATGAGGTCACGAGGTGACCTCTGGAGGTCAAACCACTGGCGGGAGGTCATTACGTTCCACATAGCGGAGAAAGGTCTGGCATTTTCCTATCCAATGTACTTTGTCAGATCTCAATAGCTCTAATGGCATAAGAGTTATGCCCAGTTTTCTTAAGCATTGCATATTTGAATGAAAATAGCCTACCGTGATCTAACTTGACCTCTGGAGGTCAAACCATTCACCTGAGCGCTTAAACATGCCAAGTGTTTTCTTACTGAATTCACGCGAGCTTTCTAGTGCACTTTGCAAATTTGCGCTAACCCCCATATTTTCGGAGTTAGAGGGGGCCATCGATGGCCCGGTGGGGCGAAGGTGGCGCCGGACCCCCGGTGGGGTGCGGGTTAAAGCATGGCAACCAAGATATACCATGTAGTTCAAGTGGAGACTGCAAACCTGTCACTACTGAATAGGTAACTAGCTTTCCCAGCTCCTCCCGTCAAACATTTCTGCTGCACACCAAGCCGTGCTTGCATCCCATTGTCTGGTGGCCTCTCCGTTCGCTCTGGGTATCCGAGACCTTTGGACGGCGAGCAGCGAACAAATTTCGTATTTCCACCCATGTAGGCCTCCCGGAATCTAGTCCCGAGATGCCTCTAACTCTATCACTAACAGCAGAACAGCGCGGCACATCCTGCCAAACATTTTGCACTTCTCCAAAGCTTTCCAAGGAGCCAGCTCGGTTGGTTTTAATAAGGAATTCCCTGGAAACCAATTTTCTTCCCCTTTGAATCTCGTAAAATAAAATCTGGCCTCTGGTGTTGATTGGACAACCTTGTTGATTGGACATCCTTGTTGATTGGACGTCCTTTCGGTGTTTGAACAAAGGAAAAGCCTCCGCTTTCTGTCCCGCGACTCCGCGCTCGCGAAACTTGTCACTTGTTTTTGCAGGCGTCTGAGTGGGCGGTGGTGGTGGAGGCTACGGCGGTGGCATAAGCATTGCGTCACCGCTCGCAAGGGCTGGCAGTAGTGCTGTGGTTTGCTCTTTTGGTGGCGCCGGGCCAGAGTGCTCCAAAACTCGTTGCTGTAGTTTGGCCCGCTTCTCCCAAGGTTGAGAAATAGACTCTGGTTGTGGCCCACGGGCCCCTGGCCCCACGGGTACTTCGCCCCTATTTTCCTCTGTTATATGCGGGTCAGTCCCGGACTCCTTTCTAGCACCGTTAGCCTGCGCATCGTCGCTAGAGGGGTCCGTTGGTGATGCCATTGAACCTTTGACATGTGAGCCCGTTTGGGTTCCTTAAGCAACTATGTCCCTGCTTCTGCAACGGTATCAACGATATCGCTGCTTCTGCAACTAAGCCGTGATACCGAAGCGTCTTCTTTAAGGGTAGTTCTGACACTTTTCTCCTCCGTGACCCGGCTTTGTTCTCAAGGCGGAGTTTCGGGCTCTGGCAAGGGATTTCTTGGAAGGTAACTCCGCCGACCAGTTCGAGGAAATCACGCAGAGAGAGTGCGAAAACTCCCCATGATTGTATCCAGGTTAACTTCCCGGACGGATCAAACAAGTGAAGATCAGTCCCCTGAAGGAATCGATGTACAGCGACAATGTTTGTTTTGTTTTTATATTGGATTTAGCAGCGCTTCAGCACGTCTCGACTTTCAGCGTTTTCTCGCACCCCCCCAAACATCCTGGTTAAAGCAGATGACGCTGTTAAATGAGGTGGCCCCCGTCCGTTCCGGGGTTTACGGAACATTGGCCGTTGAAGTCATCATCGTCATAGTTGGGGTTTAAGGGCGCGTCGACAGCAGTGGTCACATTACACCCATAGCTTAGTATATTGCGCGGAAAGGCATGTAAATACGTAACGAGGCTTCTCGAGCCAGGTAGTAAGAAAGGTCACTGTGTCTTGAAAGGTGCTAAAACTGTAGAGTGCACATGTAAGAACCAAAGGCCAAAAGATACTGGTTCACGTTACATGTCTAGGTCGGCGTGTATATCACGTTGAAATCAACACTTCTTAGAAACGATATTATGTAAGAGAGCTCCACGGTTCGACTTTGTTCCAAAAGAGAATGCAGTGATGATGATCCTCCAAGATGCCGCAGTAGGGTGTCCCAAAATTAACAAAGTTTTAAAATTTGGTGTTTACCTTTCTTTTTCCCGTTGAGTGTGACCTGAAACGAAATTGTGCAAAAAATCAGGCATTTAAATTAATATTTGACCCCAGCGCAAATCGCTTGAAGTTTTGCCCATGGCTCCCTATGGCGACTGCAACGCTTGAACACGAACTATTTCGGTATTTTCATCGTAATGCGGGACTACAGCTTAGTGTGTCTTATATTTTCTTCTCTTTTTGGCTATGTTTTGTAAGAATTATCTTTTATCTATTTTTTACATGGCATTCCGACTTATTTCCACTACAATTAGGAACTCCACGTTCTTCGTTTTACATAGAACCATATTGTGTTATAAGGTACACAACCCTGATCCGAATAACTGGTTGTTTTTCCTTGTATGGTCAGGCAAAACACTGTTTTATAAACATTATCATTGATCCTTAGACTAGAAAGACACAGTTTCAAGACATATACACGTTATTCAATATGGAGCAAAAGTCCATTGCTACATATAAACATCCTTCTGGAGGGCCCCTGGCCAGAGGTGTACGCCAGAACTGATTTCCTAGTGTCGGGAAACGGCTGGTGGCAATGCTCTACAACTTGCAGTAGGTGCTGCTGGCGAGTGGTGGTTGGGGGGGAAATACATTCCCCCAAAACAGAGAATCTAGGGGCAATACTATGGTTGCACCCCCCCTCCCCAAAGCTGTCGGCCTCGTTTTTGACCGGACTCATCTTTAGTCTACAAGCAAGGTTTTGGTGCTTGAACTCTCAACTTTAAACACAGCCACCCAACTTCAATGCAAAAATTGAGCCCTGGATAGCAAAACAAGCATCTTGTGGCTACAACTTTGACCCGACGACGTTTTTTATTTTGCTTATCGACTCTTCAGCTTACCCCCACAGCTTAACGCTTAGTTAAATTGTGGTATGCTATCACCGCGTGACGTTTTTTCCTCATCGACTTTGGCTTGTCCCCAAACCTGCCGGCTAAATCCGCCACTGCTGTCGACTCTCCTCATTCTTAGTAAGGCAGCCGATATAGTAATTTATCAGCCTAGCCCCTCTCTCTGCTGGGTTGTTCGCCAACTGCAGGTTTCGTATGAAGGCCTCCAGCCTATCGTAACCTGGGATACCGTCCCATGGCGGGCACTCAGCCAGAAATGACTTGTCAACCGACAGGCTTTTCAAACATGGGATGGGACTGCGCGCCCACAAACTTATCCAGCGACAGATCCTCCATGCCTTAAAGGGAATGTGGCACCTTCATAACGTGATTTTAACTGAGATAGCTAAGTTGTAAAGCAAGTCGGAAAACCCGGTACTCAATATATCATTTGTCCTGGAACTCAAAATTTCCGTTGAGAAAAGCTAAAAACTACCGGAAATGTACCCCTCAAGGACAATGTCCAGGTGATTTCCTTTGATACAACAGCGTCCAGCACCGGGTGGCAGTACCGGGTTTTCCGACTTGCTTTACAACTTGGCTATGTCAGTTAAAATCACGTTATGAAGGTGCCACATTCCCTTTAAGGCATGGAGGATCTGACGCTGGATAAGTTTGTGGGCGCGCAGTCCCATCCCATGTTTGAAAGCCTGTCGGTTGACACGTCATTTCTGGCTGAGTGCCCGCCATGCGACGGTATCCCAGGTTACGATAGGCTGGAGGCCCTCATACGAAACCTGCAGTTGGCGAACAACGCAGCAGAGAGAGGGGCTAGGCTGATAAATTACTATATCGGCTGCCTAACTAAGAATGAGGAGAGCCGACAGCAGTGGCGGATTTAGCCGGCAGGTTTGGGGACAAGCCAAAATCGATGAGAAAAAACGTCACACGGTGATAGCATACCACAATTCAACTAAGCGGTAAGCTGTGGGGGTAAGCTGAAGAGTCGATAAGCAGAATAAAAAAAACGTCGCCGGGTCAAAGGTGTAGTCACAAGATGTTTGTTTTGCTATCCAGGGCTCAATTTTTGCTCTGAAGTTGGGTGGCTGGGTTTAAAGTTGAGAGTTCAAGCACCAAAACCTTGCTTGTAGACTAAAAATGAGTCCGGGCAAAAACAAGGTCGACAGCTTTGGGGAGGGGTGCAACCATAGTATTGCCCCTAGATTTTTCTGTTTTGGGGGAATGTGTTCCCCCCCCAACCACCACTGGCCATCAGCACCTACTGCAAGTTGTAGAGCATTGCCACCAGCCGTTTCCCGACACTAGGAAATCAGTTCTGGCGTACACCTCTGGGCAGGTACCCTCCAGAAGGATGTTTATATGTAGCAATGAACTTTTGTTCCATATTGAATAGCGTAGACGTGTCTTAAAACTGTGTCTTTCTAGTCTAAGGATCAATGATAATGTTTATAAAACAGTGTTTTGCCTGACCATACAAGGAAAAACAACCAGATATTCGGATCAGGGTTGTGTACCTTATAACACAATTTGGTTCTATGTAAAACGAAGAACGTGAAGTACCTAATTGTAGTGGAAATAAGTCGGAATGCCATGTAAACAATAGATAACAGATAGTTCTTACAAAACATAGCCAAAAAGAGAAGAAAATATAAGACACACTACGCTGTAGTCCCAACATTACGATGGAAATACCGAAATAGCTCGTGTTCAAGCGTTGCAGTCTCCATAGGGAGCTATGGCTAAAACTTCAAGCGATTTGCGCTGGGGTCAAATATTAATTTAAATGCCTGATTTTTTGCACAATTTCGTTTCAGGTCACACTCAACGGGAAAAAGAAAGATAAACACCAAATTTTAAAACTTTGTTAATTTTGGGACACCCTAATACCGCAGTCTTTCCATCTTAAAATCCCGGCAGTCTACAAAAACATGCTTAACACTAAGCGGCTCTCCGCATCGTGAACACCTAGGCGGATCGCCACCACCCCAACGAAAGGAGTTTTTGGTGTGGGTGTGGCCAATCCGCAGGCGGGAGAGGATCCCACCTGCTCTGCCACACACGCACAGCATAGTCTTTGGTAAGACAATATAGATCAAAGAACGGAACACGGAGGCCGGGAAGAGAAGCACGTTCACACGCAGCCTTTGCAAGCCTGTCCGCCCGTTCGTTTCCGCTTATACCGCAGTGGCTTGGGACCCAGACAATCTCCACAGTTTTTCCTTTTTGCCCTAGGCTGCGCAATTTCTGTCTTATGAGGGTCAGGAGGTAAGACGATGATGTGCTACGGAAGTAAAAGGACTCTAATGCCTGTACAAGGCCGTTGAAGTCATGCAGCGCCGCACCCTCATCCACTTCGTCTTCTTGAGAGGGCCTTCACGACCGGTCATGTAGGGATTGTTATTTTTCGAAGTTTGTCCCACTTATCGGCTTGTATAAACGAATTCCGACCTCGGGCACCATCAAACTGTCCACGCTCAGTGGGTGATTCTTTTTAAGATGATATCGAAAAATAACGATCCTCATAATAGTACCCCTAAGAGGAGTAAGAGCACACTCTCTCTGTTACAGATATCATACGCCACTAGACTACATCCAAGACCGTAATGAACGCTCTAGTTTAACACAAGGGTTTGCGATCCACTAGATCAAAATAGGCAGCCTTCTGGCTCGATTATTCACATCACTGTGATAGGGCTCAGAGCCCAAATGATAACCCCGTATAGCACCACACACAGGTTGAACGCTTCACAGGATAAAACAAAAATCGTCAGCTTAAAATGTCAAATGACATTGGATCTTCCAGTCCGGTACTGTTCTTATGGGTTCAATTCACCCATAACTTCACGGGAGTGATCTTTACGGGATATTGAAGGTCACTGGAACGTATCTAGTACACTCAGCAGCGGCCCCACCAGCTCCATTTGCATACGGCGGCGCCGCATTGGCTGGAGAAACTTCGGTGGGAAACAACCGAAGTCAACTGTACGACCTCGCGTACCACAGGTGGATGCAGTAAGCAATATTAAGTGCTTCTGATAGAATTCCACGACGCCGAAGACAAGCGAAGTTCTGTCCAGGCAGCGTATTCAACAGAGATCGCGCCATTTCAGCCGAGTATAAGGTCCTCCAGGCTAGGAGAGTGAACTCCCCGCTCAGTCCGGGCGTGAGACATCCCTGTCATATTCCAGGACAGTGAGACATCCCGTCAGATTCCAGGACAGTCAACTCCCCGCTCAGTCCCGGCGTGAGACATCCCTGTCATGTTCCAGGACAGTGAGACATCCCGTCAGATTCCAGGACAGTCGACTCCCCGCTCAGTCCGGGCGTGAGACATCCCTGTCATGTTCCAGGACAGTGAGACATCCCGTCAGATTCCAGGACAGTACACTCCCCGCTCAGTCCGGGCGTGAGACATCCCTGTCATATTCCAGGGCAGTGAGACATCCCGTCAGATTCCAGGACAGTCAACTCCCCGCTCAGTCCGGGCGTGAGACATCCCTGTAATATTCCAGGACAGTGAGACATTCCCTGTCCGATTCCAGGACAGTGAACTTCCCGATAAGTCCGGGTGTGAGACATTTCCTGTCCGATTCCAGGACAATGAACTCCCCAATAAGTCCGGGTGTGAGACATTCCTTTCACATTCCCGGACAGTGAACTCTCCGCTCAGACAGCCCGGGCGTGAGACATTCCTGTCACATTCCCGGACAGTGAACTCTCCGCTCAGACAGCCCGGGCGTGAGACATTCCTGTCACATTCCCGGACAGTGAACTCTCCGCTCAGACAGCCCGGGCGTGAGACATTCCTGTCACATTCCCGGACAGTGAACTCTCCGCTCAGACAGCCCGGGCGTGAGACATTCCTGTCACATTCCCGGACAGTGAACTCTCCGCTCAGACAGCCTGGGCGTGAGACATTCCTGTCACATTCCCACAGTGAACTTCCTACCCTTCCGAGACTCAGGAGGCCCGGGTGTGGGACATTCCCGTCAGATTTCAGGACAGTGACCCCCCCGTCCGAGACTCAGGAGACCCGGTGTGTGATATTTCCGTCAGATGACTCCAGCCCGAGAAGGAGTTCACCGCACCGGAGCGTGCCGATCAGAGACGATCGCTGTGCCGGCAATCAATAGCTCCACCGACCCCAGCAACACCAGGCCAGGGGTGAACGCTCCCAACAGAGCCGACCACAATAGAACGGTCCTCATATAGCAGCCAGTCGTTACTCACACCCACGGGCCGGCTCGGCCGGTCAACAAGGAGATCCGTGCGACGCCGGGTCGTCTTCCAACGCCGAGTGCCCACACCAAAGTAACTCAAACCACAAGTTGCGCTGTTGCGCGCCCTTGAAGTGAGACAGGGCAGTGATTGGAGAGGACATGTGGGAGGTTCGGGTTTGCTCAGGCAGTCGGACGGTGTGGGTAACCCAGTTGGCGGCGGCTGTGCCCCGTCAGGACGACGCCTCAGGGCCGCGCGCCTGGCGACAGAACTGGCCGGGCAGTGACGGCCACAGTCGTCAAACTCTGGTGGTAAAAGTAGACCCGAGTTCTGGAAAATCTGGTGACGAACAATTTGAAATTCCTGGCCCGGTGATATTTACCGAGAGGCCAAACCAAAAGTTTGTACCGTAGGCATACGCTGCGGTCTTAAGACTTGCCATCTAATCCATTCCACTTTTCGCACTGGAAGGGTGATCTGCCGCCACCCCAAATTGCGTTAACTTGTATTCTCATTCATGCTAAAGGAACACTCAAAATATCCCACCACAGATTGACCTCTTTCAAATGTAAAAGGAGCATGCAACCGATTCGGATACAAATTTGCAAGTGGGGTTATCTGGGGCGCTAAACTCGACCGTACCGATCGTCACAGGGTTTAGCCTCGGTAACTTCATTACGCAGGGCTATACCATGCACTGCTATATTTTTAAGCCTGCAACTCTGGCTTATATCCATCAAAATACATTAAAATCAAAAATAATCTAAATCCCCACTGAATTCGAAAAGGACCTTACTTTATTACCAGAGGGTTTATTTGCTTTTAGTCTTTTGGGTAACGTGACCCCATGCCCTTTTCTCGACTCCCATATCATGCGAGTTCACAAAAATTTTAAGTTGTCTTTTTCATTAGTTTTATCAGTGTTGCAAACTTTTTCCGCATCTCATAACCAAGTGGAATTCATCTGAACTTCTATATACCTTTTGAGTTTTGTATTAACGGTCACATTTGCGCAAAACCAGCTGTGCTACTGGAGGTAGTTACAGTAAAGCTACAAGACATCAGGCAAGACATGAAGCTACAGTCAAAGCTACAAGCTATTGAACATACAACACTCCCGCCTACCTAATCAATGGGTAGTGGGTTAAAAGAAGCTATGAGTTCACCGCAGTGAACTCATGGTCGATTCGTATTAAAAAAACTGCCTTTATCACCTATATATTTCATTATGAGCTTAACCTGATTTGGACTCGTCGTCTGGTTGTAGCTCCGGTCTTTTGAGGAAAAAAGAAACAACAGAGCCCAGCACTGTCGTGCCCAGTACACCTTATAACTTGTTTTCCAGCATTTGTTAAATGTTGAAGTCTGTGTCATCATTCCCGCCAACATGCCCGATGACTTACCTAGCCAGTCCAAGCCAACGGTAAAACTATTTAAGAGGTAGTTTTAAGCTCATGTCATGTTATGGCCACCCTAGGGACTACACATATGCAGTCTTAGCTCTTGAACCGTGGCCAAAGATCAAGTAACTTCCTTGGAGCACCGTATTAAACTGAAAGATTAAAAACATCTAATTTTTGCTAAATATGCGTCATATCAAGCTGGGATCTTCATTCTGTGATACTGGGCAACAAGCACGTGAGACTCTGTGAAGAGAGAACACAAATTCTACGCCCCGTGCACCCCCGTTTCATTGACTGTGTCATAGATAACAGCTGAATTCTATGACAATGTATATTACTAACACGCGCCCCAGCGGGGATCCGAATCACCATCGCCCCGGTAAAGGGGAGGGGAGGGGGGGCTCGAACAGCTCCTCGACCTCTGCTAATCTTAGGGATAGCGAACAAACACGAACGGTTGTAGAAAGCCAATAAATAATGACGCAGAAGCTATATCAGTCACTGTTTGCTCAGGTCAATATTGAGGTCATGACAGCTCAAAGCACATGACAAGTAATGGGTTGTAAAAATGTGGCAGGTCGCGCATAGCAACCGACTCGCAATAATACAAGCGTAATGGTATCAACATGAACGTTCTATCAAGATTTCTTGCGAATTATTGACCTAGGTCTAAAAACCGCTCAGGTTTTTGCCACCTAACCTCTCAGAGGTCGCCGGTGCAAAATTGCAACATGACCCTGGAAAGTGGCCTAAGATACTACGATTTTGGGAATAAAAAGTTATTCTGGGCCATTTCTACAGAAAAAGTGTCATTCTTGGACTAATTTCCGTGTTTACCATGCAATTCCAACGGAGAGGTACCTGTACATGTCCCCATGCCAGAGATGTCGAAAATCCCGTTTCCACACCTTGTCGTACTCGGTAGTCTAATTATGTGATACGAATACCAGACCAATCGATAAAACCTTTTTCAATGGTGCCACATGAAACATTTTTGGATGTGACGTCACTTGCGAAAATACGTTAGCCGTCGACGGTCCCAAAACCACCATCACCTGACCAGGTCAGGTGACCTGACTCGAGATGACTGAAACCAAAAACTGTTGGGAAACGCTGCGCAGTCGATGAGAGACAAGGTGTGCCGAGTACGGCAACGCCTCCGCTATCTGGTGCCGTCGAAAAAATCCGAAGGGGTGTTGAAACACCCCGTAAATATAATACCCAACAATATATAAAATCAAATGTTTATATAACACTCATCTCATATCTTTATATGACGCAGAAAATAGTTTGCAGAACGAAGTAAAATATGAAGGCTCGGGCATTTTCATAGAACCCAGAGCTACAGTGCTGCAGAGACAGCTCCGTATGGAGACCTGGTCGAATGCCCGAGGCTATAGCTCCATTGTGGCGAGACACACCGTGATGACAAGCCGACAGCTGGATTCGGCGTCCGAGATAACTCAACATGTAATTCATATAAAAATCAGTGGCATGAGGGAGTTGCCACCCTATTTGTTCAGTAATTCCTTGGTAATAAAGAGACGGACTATTCCCGCACGGCTGCTAAGCTCCCAACTTTTAACATGCAGTGGGGGGGGGTGTACCACAATCCAGCCATGTGGTAGGGAAAGTGAAGCTGTTCCCTGAAGCTGTCCAGTTACCGACACAACAGTGCAGTTGACAAGGGACAGCACGTGACCGGTAGGCAGCGCTCTGCCAGCAGAGCAGCAGGGATGGTGCAGCACCGCAGCCTCTGCCAGCAGAGCAGCAGGGGTGGTGCAGTACCGCAGCCTCTGCCAGCAGAGCAGCAGGGGTGGTGCAGTACCGCAGCCTCTGCCAGCAGAGCAGCAGGGGTGGTGCAGTACCGCAGCCTCTGCCAGCAGAGCAGCAGGGGTGGTGCAGTACCGCAGCCTCTGCCAGCAGAGCAGCAGGGATGGTGCAGCACCGCAGCCTCTGCCAGCAGAGCAGCAGGGATGGTGCAGCACCGCAGCCTCTGCCAGCAGAGCAGCAGGGGTGGTGCAGTACCGCAGCCTCTGCCAGCAGAGCAGCAGGGGTGGTGCAGTACCGCAGCCTCTGCCAGCAGAGCAGCAGGGTGGTGCAGTACCGCAGCCTCTGCCAGCAGAGCAGCAGGGGTGGTGCAGTACTGCAGCCTCTGCCAGCAGAGCAGCAGGGGTGGTGCAGCACTGCAGCCTCTGCCAGCAGAGCAGCAGGGGTGGTGCAGTACCGCAGCCTCTGCCAGCAGAGCAGCAGGGGTGGTGCAGTACCGCAGCCTCTGCCAGCAGAGCAGCAGGGGTGGTGCAGTACCGCAGCCTCTGCCAGCAGAGCAGCAGGGGTGGTGCAGTACCGCAGCCTCTGCCAGCAGAGCAGCAGGGGTGGTGCAGTACCGCAGCCTCTGCAGAAGTCAGCTGGGTTCCGGGTTCACCATGATGATACCGAGGGCTTCAGAGAGCGGCGGCTCCCAGGTCGGATCACATGCCGCGCATCTGCGCCGGTGCCATTGCTAACCACAGTACCTTCTCTGAACTAGAAGCGGATGCGGCTATTTCCAGCGCACAGATCGCCACTAAATGCCCCGGGGCGAAATTGGAGCACAGGCGTTCGATGCTTGACCCAGAGCGCCGGCCTCACCATCCAATAACCCGCTGGGAAACCCCAAACCAAATCCAGGCCGGATAATCTAAGCGGTGAGTTCGCTGCGACCACACCATAAATAGCTCAAACCCACATACCGTCGGGCCAAGGTGATTTGGTCAGCCTTTGGTTGTCAAACCTTAACTTGCCGACAATTTCTGGCCATAGCGATTTTTACAGTAAACTGACCCACCTGGCAACACATAATGCAGCAGCTACAACGCTCCAATGCTCCAGTTTGGCCAGGTACAAAGTTCTGCTATTAACCAGTATCTGCAGCTCATGATGTGGCTTTATGGGCCACAATTAGATTGTTCGCTGCAAGGATCAAAGAAACATCTGCAGAGTACTTGGCGCGCTAAGGGATACTACTACCTGTTAGGTGCGGAATCATCTGGGCTCTTGCTATTGCCAGCACAGAGGACGGGTTCAAAATTAGCTGGGACCAAGCCAGGCCAGGAACCCACACCACTGGGGCGCAATGGGAAACAGGGCCTGGGCGTGTATCCGGTACATTTTCCATGATCACCAATTTTCTTGTACGGCAGGACTGCATCCGTACACGTCAGTCAATGCAAGGTAATATCCCCCTTAGTAATCCGGTTTCAGAGTGAAACATCCGATTTGAGACTCACAGGCAAACGTTTCAATTCAGCAAAATCACGGGCGGATCCGGGATTCCTGGTCGGGGGCAACTTCTATCGCGGGGCGCCAATAAGCGCACCATGGGCAGAGGTGGGTGGGGATCGACATTTCGGGGAACGCCATCAACTTTCGGGGGGGGCAAGTCCTATCGCGGGGGCGCCAATAAGCGCTTCATGGGGGAGGTGGGTGGGAAATCGACCTTTCAGGGCGTGCCGAGGATCGATCGGGAGGTGGTGGGGGGGGGGTGGGATGTCCCCAAGCAAGTTGTACGCACGCGATATTTATCCCCAGCACCAATGAGGTCAAGACGAGACAGATTTATCCTCGCAACGGGCCGTGAGCGCTGCGTCACGTTGCCATGGTTACTAATGGTCGCCTCACGCCATATGATCACCCGGGGAACACGGCGTAGACGTGGGATGAATTTTTATATTTCTTCTCAGCCAGCGACAGGTTCTGGAAGAAATCAGACATCGATCGAGTGGTTTCCGGGCATGCTCTATCACATGGATATCGCAGCTCAAATGCCATTATGAAGGAGCCAAATTTCGTGTAAAGTATCGCTGGAGTTTTACAAAGCTATATCATCTGAGAAAGGATAGAACACACTGACAGCATACTTTGGATTTTATGAACAATTATAAGTACTTGATTCGTAATTATCACTTCCTCACGGTGATTTAAGAACATTCTTAGTGATTGTAACATTCCGTGACTTCCATTGTTTTTCATTGACACTGACAAAAACCCGAAACGAAATATGTATAAGTCTAAAAAAACTATAATTCAATAAATCGCGCTTTTCTTAGGCACTTGAGAATCGATTCGCTCGCTGCACGGAGAGTTCAACACCATATTTTCTTTATAACAACAAGCTTTTCTATCAAATTTCACCCCGGGGTCGTGTTGAATTTTGGGAATCCCGTTCCTTCAAATGTGGGAAGGTACGATACTCGTTAAGATGTTCCCTGGCCTCTCCCTCGAATCCGGAAATGTAAAAAACACTGAAGATTATATATTCGGGCACAGCCCTTCATCAGAATCGTGGAGTAAATATCAATAATTCTCAGTCCTAGTATAGCCAGACCTCGAATTAAGCTTCACACAAAAATGCCTTTTAGAATGAATCGTTAAAAATAAGATTGGATGTCGTGACAACAACCATATTGGTACCTCTAACCTCCATAGTACATCTGCCCATCCCACGTCTACGAAACACAATATTATCCGAAACATGTTCCACAGGGCTATGGATAACTCATCGGGCCCAGAGAAAGAGAGAAAAAGCGTAGATAAGATTTGGAATCTGCTTCTAAAAAATGGGTATCATGCAGGGCTTCTCAGGCGTTTGTTGTGGGAGGTTAGACTAGCTACGACAGGTAACGGAAGGTGCAAGAAAAAGAAAGAAGGCTCAGATTCTTATGATGGGTTCTTGACTTTGCCGTGCGTAGACGAACAGCTACTCTGTAAAATAAAAAAGGTCGTAAAGAAATCTAACCTGAAAGTACATATAGCCTGGAAGAATAACAAGAAACTTAAGTCGTCATTGGTTAGGTCGGCCATTTCTAAGCCAGAATGTCCTGGGGGTCAGAGGTGTCATTTATGCAAGTCAGGTTTTAAAGGCGACTGCACACAGAAAAATTTAGTGTATCAAATGACTGTGTAACCAGGATCAAAACAGGGCTCAATACGTAGGGGAGTCGATGAGGCCCGTCCGATTGCGATTTAACGAACATTTGCGGGACGCGAAAAATAAAACTAGGAACACACCTCTAGGAGATCATTTTGCTCGAGAAACATGCAGCACAGGTCACTCAGGCTATATCAGAACCACTTGAGCTAAAAGTAGTTCATCGGGCACGTGATCATCCAGATAGAAAGATAGCCGAATCCATAATCATTCAGGATCGTCATCCCAGCCTTAACGTACAAGGTACGTCCTGGCCTATTATGCGGGTCTAGGATAGGCTATCACTTAACAGCAGTGGCTTAAGAGGTAAGGGAGGGATCAGCGTAAGTATATGTGTTCTGGGGTAGGACTTCCTTACATTATTGATAGTGTTATTGATGCTAGACGTATATGTTTTTGACGTTTAACTTTGGGCCCGATTTACAGGCTGGGAAAAAGGGCTATGATGGTTGAATTAGTTTAGCTAGTCAGAAGTGATGGACTTAGGTCACAGGTAAGGCTCAGGTTTTTAGGTAATTTATCTTTGATGGTGCTTTTCTGCAACCAGATGTATACTCTTTCAACGCTTAACGTTGGGCCAGAGGTACAGGCTGGGAAAAAGTGTTTATTAATGATTGATCAGATTAACTAGCTCAAAGAGATGTTTTGATTTCAGGGGTACGTACTGGGGTTGGGGTTTTGAAATATGCAACTAATTATTGATAATACTTTTCTGCAGCTAGACGTATAACCATTCGACACTTAACGTTGGGCTAGAGGTACAGGCTGAGGAAAAGTATTTACCAATGATTATTCACATTAACTAGCTATAAAAGTTGCATTTGTTTAAGAGGTACATACTAAGGGCAAGGGTTGTTGAATAAGTATAATGTAAAATTTATAATGTTTTTTTACAGCCACACGTATACTCTTTCGACGCTTAACGTTGGGCCAGAGGAGCAGGCTGTGGAAAATGGGTTTATCAATTACAAAAAAAAGTTGGCCTTGACCACTAGGTACAATCTTAACTAAATAATTCGAGGGAGGCTTTTATTGTAAAAATATAGCATCACCTTAAAGGGGAAAGTATGCAGTCTTTACACCGATCTAGTATCACGTCTACTAGTGCTTAATAGGTAGTTTTTGGTTAGCATTTTAGCTGCAGTCAACGGAAAAATAGTAAATAAGAAGAACAGAAATATTCAAATAACCGATTAAGGTACTTCAGCGAGTTTTTCACTGTTAATCAAAAGCTAGTGTTTGGCTGAAATAATAGAAAAGACTGTCACAAATACTGCTCTAGGTTTGTCGTATTGTCGGCATTCCTTTTAGGTTAGAGGTACCAATATGGTTGTTGTCACGACATCCAATCTTATTTTTAACGATTCATTCTAAAAGGCATTTTTGTGTGAAGCTCAATTCGAGGTCTGGCTATACTAGGACTGAGAATTATTGAAATTTACTCCACGATTCTGATGAAGGGCTGTGCCCGAATACATAATCTTCAGTGTTTTTTACATTTCCGGATTCGAGGGGAGAGGCCAGGGAACATCTTAACAACTCATCATCATGCTCCTCGCCGCAGCACTTCAAAACTTATCAAGGTACGATACTCCTTTAAACTGGAGGGGCCAAATGTTATTTAGCCTGCTACATGAGCATCGTTGCTATCCTCGGGTACTGATCCGTCCAGTGTAGTGGCTCTGATAATTCAACGCCAAATCATCGATATAATCATCAATGGGGGCGTCCTCAAGGTGATGATTACGGACGGCGCTCTAAACAATCCGCTATTCTCAGCGGCGCGTGGACGCTGCTTGGCTCGGTGCGACGACCGGCGGGTTTGTGACCCCGCGGCGGCCAGCGTCGAACAGCGTCCCGCTCCGCAGAGGACACCATCAATATTCTGCTACACCAAACGCGGGACATTAGCCAGCCGCCCCACCGCACGCCGAAACACTCCCAAATGTTCCACAGGCTTGCCGACGGCCTGCGCCCCAATTAACCCGACTCTATTTTGAGCCTTCTGCCAGCGTGTGAGAACCACCAGAGCTATTTCTGGTGCCATTTAACAGAGCGGCACGCTTGGCGACCTAAGTAGCGCCATTTCCGTGACGGCTACGCAGTCGGTGGTACGCATTGAGGCCAGCCAGGGCAGAGGCCGGATGTCGGGAGAGGAAAAACGGCACCAGGAGCGCCGACAAACGGCGACCCTCAGCCGGCATCGGCACTGGGGCGGCAGCGAGTCGCTTATGGTCCAAGACTAAGGGCCACTCTTCCGCAAATAGCCAGGCAGGCAACTGTGATCACCAGCGGGAAGGTGCTGGATGGAGCCGGAAGATACGCCCCGCTGTACACGCAGAGGATCGATGCTGCCGCAATAGCAAGGATCGGGAGGAGCGCTCGGCGTGGTAGACAATCAAGCGACGGTTATAGTCAGTCGGCATGGTCCGGGATAACGACGCACCCACTGCTGCGGCCGTACTGAGCCCCCATCCTGCTGCATCGTCCAAATCACGTCAACGTTCCGAGTGGGCCTGGCAGCAGCAGTAAATAACACAGAAGCGCCCGTGTCTGGGTGCGTTTCTCTCTGTCGACGGCGTCACCTATCGCCTTTAGCCCGTCTTCAGGCCGTGAAGGCTGTTGGCTGACATGAGAACACGCTACCAAACAATGCCAGTGGACTGCGGAGGAGCTGCTACATCCGCCATTGCTCTGGCATAGGAAGTGCAATCATATGGAGAATTCTTACTCCAAATTTACACTTATAAAGATACAGTGAAGTGTTTCCCTGATGACAGTTTGCATTCGTCACCAGAAATGTATTCATTGGACTGTCAATGGGGTACATTTATTTATATTAGCAGATGAAGAATCGTTTTTTGTCTGTACAAATAATACGACCAAACAAATCACAGCATTGAGCTCAGGGACTATGATGACCATCATCCACCATGATTTCACATTCCGGATATTTCTGGCATGAACTTGAGCAAAAGAAAGCTATATTAAAGCCAGCAGAACGCTATCGGAGATAATAAACCATTGGTGGGGGTGGGGGGGGACATGTGAGACGAGGGTGGAAAATAAAAAAGACGAAAATTGTCCGTGCCAGGAAGCTACACCCAGCACCTGGAGCCGGCCCCCTGCCGGTTCAGCGGGTGCACGTGGGTATTGCACATAATCCCCGTCCGCCCGGAGGCCACGTGTCCCAGGAGAGCGGCTCAGCAGCTTCAGAGCCGGCAAAACGGACCGGACCCGCGACCCGGCACTAAGCCGGCTACGAGAACCTGCTCATGGTCCCACCGCTGCCGGCAGCAGGCTGCCGCCTTATCGGGGCCTACAGCCGTAATGCGCTTACAACGGCGGCATTAGCGGGCGTGGCGAGGTGGAGGGGCGCTCACAGCACGGGGCTCTGCTGAGCCTCCGCCGGAGCTGTTACTTTTCTGCCAAAGTCACGTGGTGCGAGTGGGCGACAGGTAAGGCTGCGGGCCTGCGTGCTGGATTGAGACACACGCCAAAGGCAATCAGGTGGAAGGCTTGCAATCCAGGCAGGATCCATCTGAGAATACCTGCAGTCCATAGACCCTGCCCGTGTCCCTGGCGCTCCACAAATCGGCACCGCGGCCTCTCTGTCGCGGCCACGACCTCCCATCGCCATCAGATGGCGCTGTTTGTACGTTCGTGTCAGCCGTGAACGCCCGTCCGCCCATGAGGCGGTGGATGAAACGCGTCTCAGCTGCAGCCACACTCTGGCGGGGTACCCGCAGGTCAGCTACATCAAGATCCCAGAGCCGGGACGCTGAACACGTGACCGGTCCAAGGGGTGGGGGAGGGGTATGCAGCTGGCCACGTGGCCGGATCGAGGGAGGGGTGGGGGGGGGGGCGCCAACACGTGGTGGGTCGGGAGGGAGCAATCCCGAGCGCGTGGCCGGTCGGAGGTAGCCATGACTACCCAGTTCCGGATGCAAAACTCGTCGAAACCGACTAGCAGTCTTTCCTGCCATCAGAACCGACCAGCAGCATTTCTAGACCGTGACATCAGAACCGACCAGCAGCATTTCAATCACATGTCGTCGGGACCGACCAGCAGCCTTCGCATTAGCATTATGATCAGCATTGGCTTTCTAATGATGTACAGCTTTCTGAAGGTTTTTCAACTCATAGAGGCGATACAAAATCAAAATGTGTTGCATCTTGATATCTGACATCGAAATTTCAGTGACCTTTATATCCTGGCCCATTTGACCTTGGACAACAAATTCAACACATACAATGGGGCCAACAGGCAAGATAAACTGATTTTTTTACCGAAACCGGAGACGTGATGGTGAACATTTTTTCTTAAAAAAGCGGTCGATCCGTTCAAAAATTGTCCAAGCGCCGTTGGCGCACTCTGCGCAGTGTAGCCCACGCTTGTCTCTTTCCTTGCCTGATGCGCCTGAACTTGACCTGAAGACGATAGCTGATGGAACAAATGGGTAGCTAGTGGCTGAATAAAGCTGCCTTTTATCAATCTGAATGGGCTTATCTCTTCTGTTTGAGCAATGCACATTAGTTGCCTTTTTAAAAGCACTAGGCATCGCATGATGAAATAAAGCAGAGGTCAACACTAATGCTTATACAACACTGTGACATGATATTGCTGTTGTCCATACAAGATGGTACTGTAACGAAAATATCTTTTATTCTCTGCCTTCTCTTTTCGCCGTCTGTGCAGCTTCTTATTGGGAAAAAATAGAACATGTCTTACTCTGTTGTACTGATGGTTCTCAACGCAACTCAGCCGTAACCCGTGTGCTTATTGATATTGATATATGTCCAGTATGTCTTAAGCCTGATTATCCTTGTTCTTGTTCTCCCCATTCTTCCGGTCCCGATACTCGAACAGCGTCCACCGCGCCGCTATCGGCCTACTCCCGCGTCCCCGCGGGCCGGCCGCGTCGGAATCTTAAATCCGTTGCTTTGCGTGAACGCGTGCCTCGTGGCTTCCCGGCGAGCTCACCCGTGCCCCCCTGCCGCTGCGGACCCTTCGTCGCCACGTTACTCGCTTCGCCGCCCGAGCTGGTTTTCTCGATGCTCACAGCCCGACACGGTATCGCGTCTCAATTGTGTGCGTGCGGGCGTGCGTGCGTGCGTGCGTGCATGCATGCATGCATGCGTGCGTGCGTGCGTGCGTGCGTGCGTGCGTGCGTGCGTGCGTGCGTGCGTGCGTGCGTGCGTGCGTGCGTGCGCTGATGATTATTGGGGTTTTTGGGCACCTCAGCTCGACCACAGCTGATGATTATTGGGGTTTTTGGGCACCTCAGCTCGACCACAGCTGGTGATTATTGGGGTTTTTGGGCACCTCAGCTCGATCACAGCTGATGATTATTGGGGTTTTTGGGCACCTCAGCTCGACCACAGCTGGTCGGACGCCGACCGAGCTCATCTGTTCCTGATCTACAGCTGGGCTGGGTGAGTGTCGGGCGAACGCGGCCCAGCCGTAAAGCTTGCAGAGCCGTCTCTTGCAGCTCATTTACATCTGAAGGGCGGTACAGCGAGATTCACTCATAAACAAGGTTATGTCGCTGTGGCGCTAACTCAAACTAATGATTCACAGTATCTGGATCTCATGAGCCTGAATAACTATAGCCTCAAGAATTTTGAGACATGCGAGGAAATAACCCAGGAGATTGGTATTGGATAACGCACTTTATGCGCCTACGCGTAATGTTCGAAATGCATGGAAGGACGAATTACACCCTCCAACGAGTGCGTGTCAAAAGAAATGCAGAGAACGGAAAATGATACCTCAGTAAATATGCTATCCATCCAAATATTGATTTCGCGGTACTACAAGAGCATCCTACAAATTTGTTTTCCAATCCTATCCCCATCAGAGGCTTACGATCGAGGATTGAAGTTTTCCCAAAACGTGCAGCTAAATCCGCTCTTGAATTGACTGACCGCCCTACATGTTACGCACTATTCTCAGCTAGTTAAAGAATGACTGTTTTGCTCGGTTGTCTCCCCTCCTCCCCACTCACATGATCTCGGTAATGAATTGGACAGATAGTCCCTGCCGCCGTATTCTCGGTTGCCTCCCCTCCTCCCCTCTCACATGATCTCGGTAATGAAGTGGACAGGTAGTCCCTGACGCCGTATTCCTGGACTGAGGTCAGTGGATTGCCGAACGGGGCCGCTGGAACCAATAACTTGCATAGAAATACTGGCATCCCGACATTTCTGGATAACGCCTGGACCAACATCGAGCAAAGCAGCCTTCGCGGATTGGGAAAACCACCCATATTGCAACGTAGCGTTTAACGGCTCGCTGCCCGGCTCTTTATTGTGACTGATGCTTGGCTGTGTCCCGGCTACCGACTGCAACCGTAGATTTTTGCCCCCCTTCACCGGTCCAATTTCGGGCATTACAACCGTCCGAGAACTTGACAAATGACAAAATCACATTTCGTCGAAGGCTCTTTTGAAAGAAACTTAAGGTAACAAAGCACAAAAGAGTGGGCCCTGGATGCTTGGAAAGATACCGAAGCGAACCACGATGGAAAATTTCAAATTGCAAAAAAGGGCGTCAAACGAGGATTTTGTGAAACACATTTGGAATCTATGTACGCCATGGTACCAGAAACGATAAAACTCAGGAAGGTGGTCTCAATTCTTCATATAGTGGCTGAGGCAGCGAGTCTGGAAATCTCTCCCGCGGTCTAAATATAACGCCATGCCACTGAACCGTGCACCCAGAGAGTCTGGAAACCTCCAGATTCGCTGTAGACCAGGTCACGCTGGGACCAAGTTAGACGTGTCGTCACTTCAGAGCGCTCAGCCTCAATTTTCCATGATGCCGCCCCAACTTCGAGTCACGTGGGAGTCTGGTCTTCTCCGATCAGTCGGAACATGGCGGGTTGACATTTTAAAAACAGTCTTCTAGATTGTGAACGGGCCACACACCAAAAGTGACTCGCGATATAAATAGTAAACCCAATGCACGTAAGTAAACAAATCCTAACCATTCTGAGATATCCAAGAAAGTGTCCATGACGAAATCTGTCCTCGGGAACAATCACTGAGACATTTCACCCCCTTCTCCCCAGAAAAATGTCGGCTTGCCTTCAAGAACTGACGTTAGAAACAGACAGCGACTCAATAGTCGTGAGTCGCGAGGGCGAGTAATATACCGAATCACCCATCACCTGTATGCATGCATGGTGCCCACTCGTTGTAGTGGGCTCGTCACTGGCGTAAACCTCGGAATCCTGTCTAACAGACAATGGTGACCTCATACCGTATAGCCAGCAGGTGCGTCCAAAGGCCGCAAACAAATATCCGGTAAGATTATTCGTTAAGTAGGTAGAAATGTTTTCGGGATATTAGTCTGGGTTATTTGATGAAAAGTTTAAACTTCCGAATATTTCGAGTTTATTGATAGCTCTTTTTCAACGGGAAAGAGCTCATTCAATCCAAATGAGCTATCAATTCAACGGAATTGATAGCTCATTCCGTTGAAAAAGAGCTATCAATAAACTCGAAATATTCGGAAGTTTAAACTTTTCATCAAATAACCCAGACTAATATCCCGGAAACATTTCTAACTACTTGACAACAGTTTCTGGGAAGAATATGACTCTTAAAACGTATATAAGATTATTCGTTTCTATGACCTTAGTAAGACTTGAACTCTGTGTGTGTGCATTGGTACTTAAGGGCGATTTCAGCAACTGGGCTATACGCTAGGTAGAGTTGAAAAAAACAAACATGCGATTTTTTCCATTGCCTAGTGTTTTTCGTTTGCCTCTAAGTGTGTAGAAACTGAGAGTAAAATTGTTTTTCCCCAAAAAATAATTTCGAATGGTGGAATTTCAGTTGAAAAGTTGGTGTTTTCCGCGTTTTTCTCTGTTTTGGCCGCTTGGTTCTAAAAAATACTACATATTTAACCGCTCATAAAGGTAATTATAAATTTGACTGGTTTAAAGGTAATGCCAGTTTTGAGCACTACAGTGCAAGAGCTTTCTAAATATGGTTTTACTTTGTCAATACGGATTTATTTAGATGGGTGGAATCCCGATGAAACATGTTGAATTTTTGGTATAATTTCCCAGTGTCGGCCGCCACCTTTGTTAAAATGTACTACCTTCACCTAAATATAAAAACTGTTCAATATTTTATTTACGTAAATTAAGTGCAATTTTTTCAAATATGTATTAAAAAATTTGTAAACCTGACCTTATACTCTCCTCTATATACTTGCCTCCCTTCATACTCTCCTAGCATCCTAGCCTCTCCTAGCCGCTGGTATGTCTGGTGGTCCTAGGACCAGGTCAGCCGCTGACACTCACCTGGCAAATATTGTGGGTAGTTCTGAGAAGCTTTTTATTGCCGTCCACCTCACTAGTAGGAGTGTCCTCCAGAAAATACTGCTGGAAAGGATTAGGGATCCTAGGTAGGTAGGTACTGCAGGTACATCCCCAACATGGAGGTGGCGAAGAAGGTAGAAAAGGCTGTCCCCTCAGCGTGGAAGGTCAACAGTAATATGGTGGGGCGCTGGTGAAGAGAAGGGAGGTAGCGGGGATAGTGTAAATGCTGTGGACCAAAATTAAGGGAGTAGCCAGTAGAGGATAGAAGCCAAAAGGTACGAGGAAGAAATATGGGGAAGCATGAGGGGAGAGGGAGAGCGTCCTGGAAGATTTGGACAAGCTATTTGACATATCCAGTCGCCACTGCCCCATCACCCTCTACGCTGAGCTCGGCTGCCCCATCAGCTGCAAGTCCATGGCTCACTTCCGGTGCAGGTGCCTCAAGGAGTCCAAAATATCTGAGTTAGAGCTGGATTTCATGTACGACCAGCGGAGTAAGGTTCGCTTCAAGGGCAAGGTGGTGATTGCGGGAATGGATGCAGTGAGGACAGCAAGACAAGGCTCTGCAAATGGAGTTGCTGGATAAGCAGAAGAGGGAGGAAAGGGAGCACAAGGAAGCCACAAGAGAGAAGGAGCTCTTCACCAGGCACAGAGAGCATCAGCAGAATCAGGAGAAGCTACTCCAGGAGTGGGAGGACACCATGCATGAGCTTCCCACCAGCAGTGATGATACCAATGCTTCTGGAAACTGGAGCGGCCCGCAGAACCGGGAGCATTTCCCTGAGACGGTGATGGTGGTCACGAGGGACGGCGTGTCCCAGATGACGCTGGCTAACATCCTCTCCTCCTATACCGTGGACATGAAGCTGGTCAGCACGGAGGACCCCGGTCTGCTGGTGGACCAGGCCAAGGTGGTCAGGGAGCGGAGAGGGAAATGGTGAAGGTGACGATAAAGGCGGAGGAATGAACGAGGACCGCTGGCATCAGTTTCATACAGTTTGATGGAAAGGGAGAGACGGCGAGGGCTTGGGTCACTCTGGAGTGCGGCACTAGGGTCGTTAGGTATATCAAGGAAGAGCATGTCACGCTCACAGACGGCCAGGGTGAGTTCTTGATGCACTACAGCAGGGAAAATGTGAAAGAGATGAGGCCAGGCCAGGTGATCGCCCTTCTTCCTCACACTTCCTCACACTTGATCACCAGCCTGGACTGACCTACCAGCTGCCTCCTCCTGCACACCCAGCCCCTACTCTAAACCAGCGACTTTCCACCGATATCTTGTGGTGAACCACTCGTCACCCTCCTAGGGTGTTAGCAGACCTAAGCTGGGACCAGCAGTGCGGGTACAAGATGATGCGGGCCCTGGAGTCAGGCACCGACCCTCAATCCCTCCAGATCAATGTGAACGGCCCCCGGATCACAGCCGTTGGTTTACTACCGCAAACCGGTTACTAGACCTGTGGACCAGGGAGAACGTGTTAGTGGGGTAGGACCCGGCGGACATTAGGTATCTCTCTTTGCTCATCAACGGGGTGTACTAAAAACAGTGATTTGCTATAAAGGACTGCAAGCTGGTGGACAGTTCTCCGATACATGCTGAGATAATTTCAGATAGCGCAAAAGTGCTGCTCAGATGAAGTTATGCCGTGATGGAGCCCTACATCGTCAATAGCTGCTGATCACATCCACCATCGCCATGGAGCAGCTGGTGACCTCGCTGGTGCCCACCCGGAGCTGCTGCTGATCACCATACTGGCCTCAGACGGAGAGGATGAGAAAAGGTTGGCATTGAAGGTGATGATAGACAATATCAGGAAGGGTTCTGAGCTCGGTTTGCCACTGACTCGCCAGTTCCGAGCTCTCCGCATCAACTTCCAGGCTGACACCCTGCAAGCTCTGATCTGCTGGGATTCAGTCAAACTAAGCGAGCCACTTCTCACATATGCACCATCGCCAAGGAGCAGCTGGAGACCTCGCTGGATTTACCCCTGGAAGCGCTGAGAATTCTAGGAAGATACTGAAGAGGCCAGAAAGCAAAGCTGACTACAAGGCTCTGTTCGATTTCTCTCTGGACTGAGACAATGCAATGCTCCTGATCATACCGTCATGAAATACATTGAGACATTTTTTTAAAGTGCAATGTAACTTCTGAAGGTAAAAACAGCAAAGACAATTTCATCCAAGAGAATTGAGCATTATAATTAGAACAAGTAAGCAATTAGTTCAAGGTAGCATGTTTTATCCGAAATGGCGGCCGACGCTGGGAAATTATACCAAAAATTCAACATGTTTCATCGGGATTCTACCCATCTAAATAAATCCGTATTGACAAAGTAAAACCATATTTGGAAATGTCTTGCTGTTAAGTTTTCAAAACTGGCATTATCTTTAAACCATTGAAATTTATAACTACCTTTATGAGCGGTTAAATATGTAGTATTTTTTAGCACCAGGCGGCCGAAACAGAGAAAAACGCGGAAAACACCAACTTTTCAACTGAAATTCCACCAATCGAAATCATTTTTTTGGGAAATAACAATTTTACTTCCAGTTTCTACACACTTAGAGGCAAACAAAAAACATTAGGCAAAGGAGAAAATCGCATGTTTGTTATTTTCAACTCTACCTACTATACGCGCCCAGTATGACTTGAATTCTACAGAAATCAAATTGTAAGGGTTAGGCTCTAGAGGCCTAGGCCCTTGAAGGACCCCAGTACATTGAGCTGCTTGGAGGATCAGTGTACCGGTACATTGAGCTGCTTGAAGGGACAGTGTACCGGTACACAGACCTACTAGGAGCGGCAGTGTACCAGTACAGTGACTTGATGGGAGGGGCGGTACACTGACCTGCTGGGAGGGGTAGTACTTGACGGCGACGCCGTAGACGCTGTCGGCCAGCAGCGAGAGCCGCTCCAGGTGCCGCTGTCCACTCTCCAGCTCGGCCGCCCAGGGCGAGGTGGAGGGACGCGAGCAGTTGAGGTAGTAGAAGAGCGCCGCGTCAGCCACCGGAGCAGGGAACTGTGGCCGCAGCGCGGCGCGCACCACCCGGTCAGGCCACACGCAGAAGTCGGCCACACCCTGCCGCAGAGCGAGGCGTCAGCACCTTACTCAGGCCACACGCAGAAGTCGGCCACACCCTGCCGCAGAGTGAGGCGTCAGCGCCTTACTCAGGCCACACGCAGAAGTGGTCACGTCCTGCCGCAGAGCGAGGCGTCAGCGCCTTACTCAGGCCACACGCAGAAGTCGGCCACGTCCTGCCGCAGAGCGAGGCGTCAGCGCCTTACTCAGGCCACACGCAGAAGTCGGCCACGCCCTGCCGCAGAGCGAGGCGTCAGCGCCTTACTCAGGCCACACGCAGAAGTCGGCCACACCCTGCCGCAGAGCGAGGCGTCAGCGCCTTACTCAGGCCACACGCAGAAGTCGGCCACACCCTGCGCAGAGCGAGGCGTCAGCGCCTTACTCAGGCCACGGGTGGCCACCCTGCCGCAGAGCGAGGCGTCAGCGCCTTACTCAGGCCACACGCAGAAGTCGGCCACGCCCTGCCGCAGAGCGAGGCGTCAGCGCCTTACTCAGGCCACACGCAGAAGTCGGCCACACCCTGCCGCAGAGCGAGGCGTCAGCGCCTTACTCAGGCCACACGCAGAAGTCGGCCACGTCCTGCCGCAGAGCGAGGCGTCAGCACCTTACTCAGGCCGGTCACTAGGGGGCGTAACGTGCGTTGTCCACGTAAATATACGACACTCATTGTCTCGGGCTGGCCCAAGTTCAGTGAGGAAGACGTATGTATGTAGAGTACAACTGTAGAACAAAAGTTCCCGTCGGTGGTCACGGGTGCCGGCTACTCGCGCACCATACTGTGAATAGCTTTATCCTTGTCCGTCTGACGACGCTGTTTTAGGGCTGTGTGTATGCTTTATATAGCGTTTGTAATGCAAATATACGTGTACGGTTTCAGAAGAGACAATTTTAGAATTGCCCATAGACTTATAGTGGGAGATCCCGGAACCGATCTGACTTCACTTCAGACATGAAAAATCCGTGGTGCGGAGTTGTAGCGCTCGGTGTCCTGATGTCTCAGTCTCATATTATTTGATTAGAATTTGTAGAAACTGTTTTGGCCTAATTTTTAGAAACGAGGTTACTTCACCTAGCTCTGTGACCTGACCTAAGATGACCCTGGCGTAAATTTGGGGAGAACAAAGGTAATCGAACGATATTTATGTGATGAATGACAACGCCGTGTACCGCTGCTTGCCTCCGAAATGTTCACGAAAGCTAAACATTTAACTCACCCCCCCCGTCCGCCCAGCACCGATCCGGAGGTCAATTGAGGTCGAGTTAATGACCAATCCAAGTCTTTTAATAAAACTTAACAGACACATCTAAGGGAAATGCACTTTAAAACCCGTTTTATCTTTTCACCGGTGAATGGGTCCAACTGTTCCAAAGTCCGGAGTTATGAGGCTTCCAGGACTGTACTTCAGTGTTTTGCGAGCTTGAGATGGACAGGTGTTGGAGTTCTGAGGTGTTCTCGCTCTGGCCTTGGGGTGGGCCCTGGCAAAGCGTTCTCGTTCTCCAGTCGCTCTGGCCTTGGGGTGGGCCCTGGCGAGGCGTTCTCGTTCTCCAGTCGCTCTGGCCTTGGGGTGGGCCCTGGCGAGCCGTTCTCGTTCTCCAGTCGCTCTGGCCTTGGGGTGGGCCCTGGCGAGCCGTTCTCGTTCTCAGTCGCTCTGGCCTTGGGGTGGGCCCTGGCGAGGCGTTCTCGTTCTCCAGTCGCTCTGGCCTTGGGGTGGGCCCTGGCGAGGCGTTCTCGTTTTCCAGTCGCTCTGGCCTTGGGGTGGGCCCTGGCGAGGCGTTCTCGTTCTCCAGGGAACGCCGTACGCCGGTGTCTTTGATCTGGCTAATGGGTGGGTTTGTTGAGCGGTTCAGCGGCTTAGCGTGGCAGCCGCGGCAGCTGTTGTTTGTGCCAGGCAACAAATCCTGTCCACAACCCACAGCTCTCTCGGCTCTGCTAGTGTACTGCCTGATGATATAGTCTACCCTGTGAACCGGCGACGCTGGAGAGAGGCGTGGTGGACTGCTTAACACCAGATATTTACCTATTTAATTACATCGGATATTTCATTAAACGGATTGTGGCGCCTCAGTGTAATTCCAGACTGGAGTAAGGGAGTTGCTATTGAAAATGATAAATTTGCCCTTATTTATAATGTTTTTTCATCAAACATACTACCACAATTCGTGTGTACACCCTAACGTACTGCAAAAAAATAACGAAACGTGGTTTTCTTTTCCTAGTACTGCAAAAAACGTGACGTAGTCCTGTTTTCCCAATACTGCGAAGAATAACGTAAGGTCATTTATCACCATGTTTTTAATGAAAATTCGTTATCGCACGACCACCAACCTTCCTGCCATGATACTGGACATTTTATCTTCATCATAACTTGGCCTAAGGTGATTGATGAATGAAATTGAAGGAAACGCGCCCGATTCTGGTATATACCGGTATTCACACCTGGCGTGCTTTGACGACCGTGTAGTGATCTTTTTTCTTTTCTTTAATCTTTAAGTCACATCCCAGAAAGCCCGTTTTCGCCCCTGTTGAGGAAGTTTCTGAACTTGCTGCACAATAAAATATCGTAAACCGGAGACAACTGTGGGGTGAGGACAGCAGCCAGGCAGCCGCGCTCTTCCTACACACTGCACTGGCTAGGCTTGTGGCGGGTAGGTACTTTTCGTTCGCGAGATGCCATCTGCTCGAAATATAATTTTCTGCACAAGTACCAAGTTTTTACTTGATGTTTGAGAAGTATCAAAACCTTTCGAGTCCCGAGGATTTCTCCGAAACTTAATGAACTCGCATTCATATTCCGGTGATATCGACCGTGCAAACACTTCCCATATGTCTGCTGCATAATATTCACATTATAAGAGCCGAAAAGTCCAGAACATTGGGGGGCCAATGTGCATTCTGAAATCATTTATTTACGGTGAATGCCATAGGGTTGACGGTCAAGATTTTGTATATTGGGGGACATGGTTTCATGCCCCCCCACCGAAGATTCACGTGTAAATTTGCAATGAATACAGGGTGATCCAAAAACGGGCCCCAACGTTCGAAAGGCCATCAAGTCAATGCTTGGCGTCGGATTTTAATGAAACTTTGGGCATAAATACGCTTTTGTGTGTTAAGTCAGATACCAAAATATCATAGTAATAGAACTACAACTCTCTATTTCATATCAAATATTCTAGACATCCTATTTTCTTAATCTGTGCATTTCTGTGCATTGTACTTACAAAGTTTAAACGTTCCGCAAATTAAGTATAAAAATGGCAGGACTTTTTCGATAAGCATGCAGCCTAACAGAACCTCAATGCAGATAATGAAACCAATCAAAGTCACTTGGGATGCCCAGGGAAGTGCATAGTCGAGCTTGAAGAGAACTTCAGGGGTTGAGGGCCACCTTGCCTGAGAAATCTGGTGCGCGGGGTAAACAGTCCCTCTTTACATCCCCTGAAAACCCCTTAAATATTTTATTTTCGGACTGCAAAAGGACTGTGTGTAGCCAAAGAGTCCAGGATTTTCTGCACAAGTACCAAGTTTTTACTTGATGTTTGAGAAGTATCAAAACCTTTCGAGTCCGAGGATTTCTCCGAAACTTAATGAACTCGCATTCATATTCCGGTGATATCGACCGTGCAAACACTTCCCATATGTCTGCTGCATAATAGTCACATTATAGGAGCCGAAAAGTCCAGAACATTGGGGGCCAATGTGCATTCTGAAATCATTTATTTACGGTGAATGCCATAGGGTTGACGGTCAAGATTTTGTATATTGGTGGACATGGTTTCATGCCCCCCACCGAAGATTCACGTGTAAATTTGCAATGAATACAGGGTGATCCAAAAACGGGCCCCAACGTTCGAAAGGCCATCAAGTCAATGCTTGGCGTCGGTTTTAATGAAACTTTGGGCATAAATACGCTTTTGTGTGTTAAGTCAGATACCAAAATATCATAGTAATAGAACTACAACTCTCTATTTCATATCAAATATTCTAGACATCCTATTTTCTTAATCTGTGCATTTCTGTGCATTGTACTTACAAAGTTTAAACGTTCCGCAAATTAAGTATAAAAATGGCAGGACTTTTCGATAAGCATGCAGCCTAACAGAACCTCAATGCAGATAATGAAACCAATCAAAGTCACTTGGGATGCCCAGGGAAGTGCATAGTCGAGCTTGAAGAGAACTTCGGGGGTTGAGGGCCACCTTGCCTGAGAAATCTGGTGCGCGGGGTAAAACAGTCCCTCTTTACATCCCCTGAAAACCCCTTAAATATTTTATTTTCGGACTGCAAAAAGGACTGTGTGTAGCCAAAGAGTCCAGGATTTTCTGCACAAGTACCAAGTTTTTACTTGATGTTTGAGAAGTATCAAAACCTTTCGAGTCCCGCGGATTTCTCCGAAACTTAATGAACTCGCATTTATCTGCGGTGATATCGACCGTGCCCAGCGTGCAAACACTTCCCATATGTCTGCTGCATAATAGTCACATTATAGGAGCCGAAAAGTCCAGAACATTGGGGGGCCAATGTGCATTCTGAAATCATTTATTTACGGTGAATGCCATAGGGTTGACGGTCAAGATTTTGTATATTGGTGGACATGGTTTCATGCCCCCCACCGAAGATTCCCTGTAAATTTGCAATGAATACAGGGTGATCCAAAAACGGGCCCCAACGTTCGAAAGGCCATCAGTCAATGCTTTGCGTCGATTTTAATGAAACTTTGGGCATAAATACGCTTTTGTGTGTTAAGTCGATACCAAAATATCATAGTAATAGAACTACAACTCTCTATTTCATATCAAATATTCTAGACATCCTATTTTCTTAATCTGCATTTCTGTGCATTGTACTTACAAAGTTTAAACGTTCCGCAAATTAAGTATAAAAATGGCAGGACTTTTTCGATAAGCATGCAGCCTAACAGAACCTCAATGCGATAATGAAACCAATCAAAGTCACTTGGGATGCCCAGGGAAGTGCATAGTCGAGCTTGAAGAGAACTTCAGGGGTTGAGGCCACCTTGCCTGAGAAATCTGGTGGCGGGTAAAACAGTCCTCTTTACATCCCCTGAAAACCCCTTAAATATTTTATTTTGGACTGCAAAGGACTGTGTGTAGCCAAAGAGTCCAGGATTTTCTGCACAAGTACCAGTTTTTACTTGATGTTTGAGAAGTATCAAACCTTTCGAGTCCCGAGGATTTCTCCGAAACTTAATGAACTCGCATTCATATTCCGGTGATATCGACCAAGCAAACACTTCCTATGTCTGCTGCATAATAGTCACATTATAGGAGCCGAAAATTCCAGAACATTGGGGGCCAATGTGCATTCTGAAATCATTTATTTACGGTGAATGCAATAGGGTTGACGGTCAAGATTTTGTATATTGGTGGACATGGTTTCATGCCCCCACCAAGATTCCCGTGTAAATTTGCAATGAATACAGGGTGATCCAAAAAACGGGCCCCAACGTTCGAAAGGCCATCAGTCAATGCTTTGCGTCGATTTTAATGAAACTTTGGGCATAAATACGCTTTTGTGTGTTAAGTCAGATACCAAAATATCATAGTAATAGAACTACAACTCTCTATTTTATCAAATATTCTAGACTCCTATTTTCTTAATCTGTGCATTTCTGTGCATTGTACTTACAAAGTTTAAACGTTCCGTAAATTAAGTATAAAAATGGCAGGACTTTTTCGATAAGCATGCAGCCTAACAGAACCTCAATGCAGATAATGAAACCAATCAAAGTCACTTGGGATGCCCAGGGAAGTGCATAGTCGAGCTTGAAGAGAACTTCAGGGGTTGAGGCCACCTTGCCTGAGAAATCTGGTGGGGGTAAAACAGTCCTCTTTACATCCCCTGAAAACCCCTTAAATATTTTATTTTGACTGCAAAAGGACTGTGTGTAGCCAAAGAGTCCAGGATTTTCTGCACAAGTACCAAGTTTTTACTTGATGTTTGAGAAGTATCAAAACCTTTCGAGTCCCGAGGATTTCTCCGAACTTAATGAACTCGCATTCATATTCCGGTGATATCGACCGTGCAAACACTTCCCATATGTCTGCTGCATAATAGTCACATTATAAGAGCCGAAAAGTCCAGAACATTGGGGGGCCAATGTGCATTCTGAAATCATTTATTTACGGTGAATGCCATAGGGTTGACGGTCAAGATTTTGTATATTGGTGGACATGGTTTCATGCCCCCACCGAAGATTCCGTGTAAATTTGCAATGAATACAGGGTGATCCAAAAAACGGGCCCCAACGTTCGAAGGCCATCAAGTCAATGCTTTGCGTCGATTTTAATGAGACTTTGGGCATAAATACGCTTTTGTGTGTTAAGTCAGATACCAAAATATCATAGTAATAGAACTACAACTCTCTATTTCATATCAAATATTCTAGACATCCTATTTTCTTAATCTGTGCATTTCTGTGCATTGTACTTACAAAGTTTAAACGTTCCGCAAATTAAGTATAAAAATGGCAGGACTTTTTCGATAAGCATGCAGCCTAACAGAACCTCAATGCAGATAATGAAACCAATCAAAGTCACTTGGGATGCCCAGGGAAGTGCATAGTCGAGCTTGAAGAGAACTTCAGGGGTTGAGGGCCACCTTGCCTGAGAAATCTGGTGCGGGGTAAAACAGTCCTCTTTCATCCCCTGAAAACCCCTTAAATATTTTATTTTCGGACTGCAAAAGGACTGTGTAGCAAGAGTCCAGGATCACTCCTGTGCTAAAGAAATGCAGCCCTGGGAAGTATCCAGGACACTACACCGACCACTTATCATGACTTTTCGTCGATTTTTGAGAATGCACGGATACAGAAAATAGGATGTCTAGAACATTTATTATGGAACAAAATGTTTATATCCTATTATTTTGATATTTTGGTATCCTACTAACACAAAACGCATTTATGCTCAAGTTTTATTTAAATCCGACGTAAAATATTGACGTTATAGCTATATGAATGTGGGCCCATTTTTTTGGGTCCCTGTATTCCCTGTACCTATTGGCCTCCCTCAGCATGCACATATAAGCCACCACCAGCTTCCTCGTCGCAATATACGCCCGTAATATTCAACACACTACCCCTCCCCACACACACACCTGTAAATGTCGGCGTCCTGCGACTCTGACCCCTGACCTCCGTGGCTCGCGGTAATTCAGCTGATGCCGGCCGGTGATTGGTGGAGGCGCATTCGTGTTTTTCCGATAGTTCAGCAGGAAATGTGTTTTCGATCCAAATTTCGGTCTCCGGCCGAATAATCGTAACCATCAACTTCCCATGTCATTTGCAGAATTCTTGGCAGTTTTCCGGCACAGGTGAGCAGTTGCTGAGTTCGTCCAAGTAAGGAGCGTCAACCTGAGTATCTGCTGCGGGTAGGAGACCGGAGTCCGGCCCGAGTGCAACCGGGGACACAATTACAGACAATACCACCTAATACCCGTTCTAGAGAGAAGTACTCAAGCGCAGTGGAAAGATATAGCCGAAAGTGAAGCACGTAGTGCTTTGTTCCGTGTTGAATATGAGTAAGGCACGAAAGTACAGTGATGACACCAAATTTTGTAGGTTTCTTAGGGCACTTAGTCTCCTGAGGCTATATCGAGTGCGCCAGCTTGGGCGACCATCGCCCCTGTCCGGCATCTACGGGCCACATTCCTCCCCTTCCCCTTTAACCCTCGCCCCACCGGGGCCATCGATGGCCCCCTAAGGTTTTTTTCGGGATAGCAGGAAAACGACGAAACGCAGGACCGCGATTGAGGGCTCTATCTCTCACCCCATCATTTTTAAACCATCCCTAAAAAAATTTTCCCCGGGTCACCCAAGGTCAGGTCACCAGGCGAGGTCAACCAAGGACACCTCCCTTCAACTTTTCAGCTCTATAAGAGCTACGTTTCTCAGTCGATCGATTTGAAACTTGCTATAAATAATGGCCCTGCCAGTGTCTACAAGGTGTATATCCGGGATTTTTCGATTTCGTGACCTAAGGTCAGGCCAAGAGGTGACCTCTCCCGTGGAAAAAGCATGGGAAAAAGCTGTCTTATGATCTAAAAGCCACAAAAACTATTCCAAATGCTCGGCTTGCTCAGAAAAGCGTTTTTGGACACCCTTTCACGGATCCCAGGGGTCATATTTTCCCTTTGACCTCTCCAAGGTCATCCAAAGTCACCAGGGGTCAAAAACTGTATTTTGGCAATAACTTTTGACCTAATTAAGCAAGAGCATTGAAACAAACACCATCGTGTGCTTCTCATCACTAGCTTTCATTTTATATACGGCTAGGTCACTTTCGGATCTTTGATGACCTCAGGTCATATGAGGTCACGAGGTGACCTCTGGAGGTCAAACCACTTGCGGGAGGTCATAACATTCCACATAACGAAGAAAGGTCTGGCATTTTCCTATCCAATGTTGTTTACCAGATCTCAATAGCTTTAATGGCATAAGAGTTATGCCTATTTTTCTTCAGCATTGCATACTTGAGTGAAAAGAGCCTATCGTGACCTAACTGGACCTCTGGAGGTCAAACCATTGACCTGAGCGCTTAAACATGCAAAGTAATTTCTTACTGAATTCACGCGAGCTTTCTAATGCACTTTGCAGATTTGCGCTAACCCTCACATTTTGGGAGTTAGAGGGGGGCCATCGATGCCCCCGGTGGGGCAAAGGTGGCGCCGGACCCCCGGTGGGGCGCCGGTTAACATGCCATTGACCGAGGGAGATCGAGGACAGTGGGGCAGCCTGCCCAATTTTGTCTGAGGTTCTTAAAGGTAATGTGGCACCTTGGTCGAATCCCGGAATTTAGTGTAATTGGGGGTATTTTTTTGCCGAAAATCAAGAAAATGTCAAGATTTTTCTGAAAAAGTACAATACGCTCAATATTTTGATATTCAAAACGTTCCTCTAGGGCAAGAAATAAACCTCAGTCTGCGCATGACGTCATGACGTCAAGCATATACAGGAACTAGATAATCCCGAGGAGGAATGGATTTGGGCAATGGCAAAGATAAGCGGAGTCCAAATTATTGTATGCTGTGTCTACCTTCCTCCGAATCTCACCACAGATAGACTAAATTCATTCTTGGAACGATTTTCGGATGGTGTTACCTTAGCTCACATACAGACTTTCAGCTATGATTATTGTTGGTGATTTTAATGCCGGTAATGTTTATTTGTCCCAGCCGGATATTCCCCATAGTGGGGTAACTAGTTTTGACTGTAACCTGAGAGATACTTCAGAATGCCTGGGACTTGAACAGATAATTGACGAGCCAACACGAATTACCGTAAATGCCTCAAATTTAAGAGACTTGATCTTCCTTACGAACTAACAAGGATTTAACCTTTCCAGTGGAACTTTGTCCTCTTTCGCCTCATTAGATCATTTTCCGGTGTATGTACAGTTAGAGATGAGGCATAGGCTCGAGAAGAATAGGAGCAAGCCATATCCAATTTGGGAGTTCTCAAAAATGGATCACCAGAAACTGACTGCAACCCTGCTTGCTACTGACTGGCAAACCATACTCAACAACGACATTGACACAGCAACAGACCTCTTTACTGAAACAATTCTGGGCGCTGCCAAAGAAGCAATACCAATCAAAAATGTTTACAAAAACGTCCTTCACAAACCATGGGTAAAAGGAAATTTGAGACACGAAATAAATAAACGTGACACCCTCTTCAGGAAAGCAAAACGATTGAATACTCTACAAGCCTGGAGGGCGTGGCGACAACAACGCAACAAAATTACGGCTCTTAATAAAACACTGCGGCAGCAGTTCTGTGACAGCAAATCTAAAGTCTTACTAGAAAACAAGCAAAATCCGCCAAATACCACAAGATCCTAAAAGAAATGCTAGGCTTTTCCGGTGAACATCAAATCCCGACATTAAATGGGCTACATGGTGAAGATGTAACACACGACCTAGAAAAGGCAAACCTACTCAATCATCATTTTGCAGAAATGTCACATATAAACTCTCCTGATTCGGCCTCCTGGACAACTTGACTGAAACTGAAGTTCTGGCACCATTATTGGACATTCATGTAACTGAAAGGGGAGGTGCTAAGAATTCTCAATCACCTAGATGGAACCAAAGCTTGTGGACCTGATGAATTACCAGCAAAATTATTAAAGCTCATCGCTCTATTAATTGCGGAACCTCTCGCCCAACTGATAAATAAATCTTTAAGAACCGGAACGTATCCAGTACTGTGGAAGGAAGCTCATGTCAAGGCCATTTTCAAGGGGAAGGGTTCTCCTTCTGATGCAACCTGTTATCGTCCTATCAGTCTTTTGCCTTGTATTTCTAAAGTAACTGAGAAAATTGTTCACCAACATCTTTACAAACATTTATGCGATAATAATCTTCTGTCAGATAAACAAAGCGGTTATAGACCGCATCACAGTACGGAGCTACAATTAATTTACAATTAATTTAAGTGAAAAACTATACAAAAGCATTGATGAAGGAAATGATTTCACGGCCGTGTATTTGGATATCTCCCGCTATTTCAATACGATTTGGCATGAGGGCCTACTGAAAAAGTGTCGCACAGAATTCGGAATCAACGGTAATATATTAAAGTGGATCAAATCTTACTTAAGTAATCGAGTTCAAGGGTCAAATTAGGTGATTTTCTCTCCGAAACCAAAACCATCGATGCTGGATGCCCAAGCGCTCCGTTTTGGGCCCATTGTTGCACTTATGTACCTGAATGACATTGAAAAAGATATAGCCAATGATATGCTTCTATTCGCTGATGACGCCTCAATTCACCAGCACATTCAGACATAAATATACAGTCGGTACGAGATTCATTACAATCGATTTGAATAAGATCGTGCATATGCTAAAAATGGGCCATAAAATTTAATGCAAAGAAAATTATTCAACAGACTTTCACTCTTAAACGAAACGTGAACCCCCTCAGTTGAAATTTGAAGACAGCTGCATTCCTCTCAGATCGACTCACAAGCATTTGGGTTTAACCTTCTCAGCAGAACTGAGGTTTCACGAACACATTAACGAAGTAGTTAAAAAGCTAATCGCGCATTGAGTCCTCTCTATCCCTTAGCATCAACTTTGCCGAGACAGATCATTACCCAAATTTATACAACTTATGTCCAACCCTACTTTGATTACTGTGATTCAATTTACGACGGATTAATAACTGTGGCCGACTGCATGCGGCTAGAAAATTCAAAGCGGGCGGCTAGGTGTGCCACAGGAGCTTGTTTCCGAACATCGTCCGCATTGTTAATGAACGAACTAGGCTGGGTGACATTACAAGGAGACGAAAAATTCACAGGCTTCAAATGTATTACAAGCTTAGAAACTCAGACGGACTAGCACCTTCATACATTGTAAATTTACTACCTGACATGAGAAGAAGACAGACGGGCTTAGAGCTGAGAAATGCTTTTCAGTATTCAATTCCCCAAATACGAACAACTCTCTACAAAAGTCATTCATCACCGCGACCACACAAAATTGGAATTCGTTGCCAGCCTAACACAAGCTCCCTCTGTTCATAAATTCAAAAGGAGCTTAAATTGTTGATTGGGCCAGACAAACCTCCTAAATATTACTTACTCGGCTCTAAGCGAGGCAATATACTCCATACACGACTGAGAGTTGGTTTAACAAATTTAAAAGATCACCAGTTCAGAATAGGAAATGCTATAACCCCAAATTGCGATTGCGGATTCCAAAAGAGACAACGCAACATTATATGCTAAGGTGCCCCATATTTAGGGATCGAGAGAAGCGTTGTTTAACGCATTGTCGCTTATAAACAATTTAGAATTTGCAAAGATGACCGAAACTGAAAAATAGAAGCTCTTCTTTATGGTTCCAGCCTTGATGAGAGCTGCAGCCGGCGGGTGGCAACGGAGTTCCAAAATATATGATAGCGACCGGACATCTCTAAACCAAATTCAGGCGTGCGGTGGGCGGGACGTGCTGCGCTGGTCGGGTCGGGGCGGGTGCGGCTCGCTGGGCGGCGGTCGCAGGTACCGAGTTTGACACAATATCATGCCAAGTTTTCGAGTGGGTTGAAAGTGTACAAATGTTCTGTAATTAGTGGGGGCGCCGCGTATAAGCCTTGGGCTTTTGCGCCGTACCCACCTGTATACTGTGAATTTCAAATTATGTTGGAAAATAAAGTTGATGTTATGTTATGTTATGATATGGCAAGTAGGTACTACCATATTCAAAGGGCTTCAATAGGCTGATTACTCACCGTGACGTCAGCATGACGTTACGCAAACAGCTGACAACTGAGGCTGGCTCCTTGGATACATTTTGGGTATATTTCAGGTAGGTTTTTAGCTTTACGGAAATTTCGAGTTCCAATACAAATAATATGTTGAGTACCGGGTTTTCCAGCATGCTTTACAACTTGACCATCTCAATTAAAATCACGTTATAAAGGTGCCACATTCCCTTTAATGCTTCAACCAGGAGCAAAATTCATTTTTCGAGAAGCAGGCGGCACCAAAGTATGATACAACATCAATATATTTGGACTCAAGGAATAAGCCATTCTGTTTCCATTTCATTTCCATTCAGTCAAGTCTTTCCAGTAACAGACGAATGTCTTCTTTTGCCTTGACCCAGTGATGGATCTAGAAATTTCGCCAGGATGGAGCGAAGCTTTACGGGGGGGATATACCACCTGGAGGAGCGCTTGTTGCACATGGCGAGGGGCACTCCTCACCCGAACAAATTCGGGCATTCTTTGGCTGCAGATATTGCAAAACGACGTCGGAAGTAACGTTCTTGATTTGGCTCGAGGGGCACCGTCGTCTAAGGACCAGAGTTTGCGGCTGACAGTGGAGGAGCGGTAAATAACGGAGGACGATCACAAATATGGCGCCTCTGCCGGGCCACAAGTCTAAGCAGTGGTACATCCAGGGAGCCGAGGTGGTTCTTCCTCCTCAAATGCTGAAAGCAAGTCACCCCCACATGATTCGCTCCGGAATAGAATCTGAGCTAAAGGAGTTCGAATATATGTGAAGGTACAAATCGTTTCCCCCACCCCCCCTCTGCCCAGGGTCCGGTTAAGACGGCACTGACCATTGCGCAGATTGGGGAGCAAAATATCACTTGTATTACCCACCGGAGGTACCAACCAATTTATGTAGCGTTTGTGTTTAAAATCCAGAACCAAGTCCTGAATGTCCTGGTACTTAACAGGCGCATTGACAGGGGCCGGGTACCCGCCCTCCCCCTCGGGTTTTTCGGAGATAGCAGAAAAACGGCGGCGCGTAGCGCCGCCGTACTTGGTATATCTTTTCCCTCATCATTTTTACATCTTCTGTAAAAATTTTAAGGTTAGATCATCTCAGTCAGGTCACCAGTACAGGTCAAGTGACCCGAGCTAAAAAAGTTTAAGATAGCATAAGTCGGAGTAGGGTGAACTTATCCGATTGAAACTCATATCACATGATGGCCCCACCGAGTTCTCTAAAATATGTTCCGGTATTTTTGATATCGATGACCTAAGGTCAGGTACGAGGCATGACCTCTCCATTGGAAATACATGGGAAAAAATGTTTTTCACGGAATAACTCAGTAACGGATGGCGATAGAGCATTTATTTTAGCTGCATTAGACTCGCCTGGGCTTTGCGGTTCTAATGATATGAATTTTATATAATTTGACCCTGACCTGACCTCAAGTCAGGTCAAATTATATATCATTCGATTCGGCTTGATGAGAGGATTCATATTGTTTAAGTCGTTTTGCTCTATCTTTACTTGTTCAGATGATGATGATGATTGGGGTTTTAGGGCACGTCAGCATCTGAGGCTATATGTGCCCATCGTTATCTAATTAAATCATTTCCAGTGCGCTGCTGGGTGTGTTAGGACTAAGGGTGTGTAATAATAACTTGTTCAGATGTAATGCCCGAAAAACTTAATTTACAATGTTATCCCTACGACAGCGTGTTTTGACCTCTCGTCACTTTAAATGTGACCTGACAAAAATAATGGTTCAAATGTTTTCGATGGAGAAGTGGATGGGCAGCCCAACGCCGTTTACCGTTTTTCGCTACCTACCGTGGTTCTCGAGATCTTAGGGGGGCGGCCCCGTCAAAGCGAAGGTGGCTCAGACCCCCGTCAATACGCGTGTTAATAAGACGAGCCGTGGCGTGGCATAATTACGCAACGCAGGCGACCTCTGCCGGCGGCGATAACGACCATGCCAGATATATCCGTCTGAGTGCAGGTCTCCAGATAAAGGAAATCGATCTCTGACGGCTCCTGAATGTAATCATACTGTCACACTAAAATGCAGCCGACGCAGCATCAATCAGCTTTCTAAACGGTGTCTGCTTATTTTCGCCCCACCTTCATACCCCTGTAAGCTTCCGAGTCGGGTGGGGTTACGATTTGATCACAGCCCCACTGTAACGAGGGTAGCTCCCACCGCCCCCCTAACTAGGGCGCGAAGGTTGCATAGATCGAGATCTTAACACGCTTGCTATTTTATACGTGACCATTTACCAAACCAGCTATCGAATGGATCAGTATATGTAAATAATCAGGCATGTGTTGATCATGTATATGTGACAGCAATGTATCGTTAAGCTCTCTGGCCCTTGGCATCACTAAGCCCCAATAGAAGCCCATCGCCCATGCCCGACGGCAGTGTTCGTGAAACTCAGCCCAGAGTCAGTGATGTAGGTTTATTAATAGTTCGTAACCAGCCCCGCACCGCAGACAATCGTGTAAGTGGGTTGCGAGGGCGAGCCAGCTACTTTTGCGTGTCTCAAGACCGCTACAAGTCTCGGTAGTACACTGCTGACAGATAATGAGATTTCTATATTGGCAGTGGAACACTGGTGACGCGGGCGCCCTGAACGGCTGACCCGGCAGCGTGCCGGCAGTATACGTAACCTGACCGTTACTGCCAGGTATTCGCCACGTCGGAAACGAGCTTAACATAAGGCACCAATAAATTGGATTGGCAATGGATTCTGTCGGAGCTCCAAAGTTAACCTCCCGGTCCTTCGTCGGGATATGCTGTGATGATACCTAGTTATTCCACCATAGGGAAACTAGTGTCCTACATCCGACCATTTTCATTTAATTCAAATTTGGCTCATAAGTGGCATCAAGCGCAATGAACCGATTGGTCACCTCAAAAGTCTTCAAGATAGTGTTCGGAGATACATACCCAGGCAATTTTCAAAGGCAATCTTGATTTTTAGCGGCCCAAAACTCGGATAGTGTTATATAGATTTTTAGAATATTGTTGTGCTTTAACCATGAAGTTGAATATTGGGAATTTTAAATGTTGATTTTTCTTCAAATGACCTTTTGATCTTATTTTGAACGGTGGTGTCTATTCAAAGGAGCTGAAATTGTTTTTATTTTTAATGAGGGTTGAAGTATATAAAGCCCCTTTAAAACAAAATAAAAATGGGTTTCGATAATATAGAAATAAAGGGGTGAGAATTGTTCGTCTCCCCGAACTATCAACTACACCCATCCACGTTCTATCCACGTCATACTCCGATATCGAGAAACGCATGACCTTCTGACCCCTGGTTACTTATCTGCATGCCTGCTATGGCAAACCCATGGCCACCAACTGTTACACTGAGGGACCTCGTGTGTATATTGGGAGTTTCGGGCGCTTTCAGCGGCTTGGCCATTTCGCGTCTCTCTCTCTCTCTCTCTCTCTCTCTCTCTCTCTCTCTCTCTCTCTCTCTCTCTCTCTCTCTCTCTCTCTCTCTCTCTCTCTCTCTCTCTCTCTCTCTCTCTCTCTCTCTCTCTCTCTCTCTCTCTCTCTCTCTCTCTCTCTCTCTCTCTCTCTCTCTCTCTCTCTCTCTCTCTCTCTCTCTCTCTCTCTCTCTCTCTCTCTCTCTCTCTCTCTCTCTCTCTCTCTCTCTCTCTCTCTCTCTCTCTCTCTCTCTCTCTCTCTCTCTCTCTCTCTCTCTCTCTCTCTCTCTCTCTCTCTCTCTCTCTCTCTCTCTCTCTCTCTCTCTCTCTCTCTCTCTCTCTCTCTCTCTCTCTCTCTCTCTCTCTCTCTCTCTCTCTCTCTCTCTCTCTCTCTCTCTCTCTCTCTCTCTCTCTCTCTCTCTCTCTCTCTCTCTCTCTCTCTCTCTCTCTCTCTCTCTCTCTCTCTCTCTCTCTCTCTCTCTCTCTCTCTCTCTCTCTCTCTCTCTCTCTCTCTCTCTCTCTCTCTCTCTCTCTCTCTCTCTCTCTCTCTCTCTCTCTCTCTGGGGGACCCAGGGTCGTCCCAGAGGTTCCTGCATTCGCAAACCTCTCTCCAGGATTACCGTTCAGCCCCTTAAGGGTGCGTTACCCTCGACACATGCGCCACACGAAAAGGCAAACAATTGTGTGAGTCAGATTTCTGTGTCATATTCTGTCAGCACCTCTATCGCCGAAGCAGAAATTGGCCTTACTGATATTGGTAGAGCCTAGTGTTCCGCCGTTTGTATTCCGCTGACAGGAGAGTGTCATCCTTGACCATGGCGATGGAGGCACAACGACCAAAATCCTAGAATGCTTAGTAGAGAATGACACGCAGGGGCTCTGAATTTCCCCTTCACTTTTTTCTTTCTCACTTTTGGACCCACTTTTCTAGTGGATTTATTTTGGCATAATTCAATAATCCTAGTGTATATAAAATCACCCAGTGTGGAAGGAAGGAAAATTTGGATGAAAAATGTGCAAACCTTAAGTAAGGAATGTTATCGAGTTTAAACTAACTCTCACAATATTATACCGTTTGGACTTGCCACTCGCCTACCATATTTTCAAACCTGAATTTTACACTCAATATCCCAGTACAAAACCATTTTGAGAGTGGGGAGTGGGGCGCTGCGACATCTTAAAGATTAAGCAGCATACTAAACGCGTCTTTCATTTTTTACCGTCACCCTTCCACTCTGTTCTTTGTCAGAAGAAGTCTTCCATACAGCAGCCGTCGCAAGTTCCTCTTGAGTTATATTCCGTGAGCGCCATGGCTCAAAATATATTCACATTTACACTTGCACTGGTAGCAGTGGCATCGCCATAAAGGCGAGGATCTTCCTGCTGTTGGCAAGGTCGTATTATAGCACCTCTCGCTCTGTTGGAAGTTTGGCTCTGCTGAGGGAGGATGATGGGCAACAAATGAAGAAGGCTTCCACAGATCTTGTCTGACCCCGTGGGATAATGTTTTGGGTTTTCACTCGTTGGAACAGATCTCTCGCGGCGGCTTTTGCTTCTAGTGATAATATGCCAATCAATTTCTAGATGTCCCCAAAAATCGATTACTTGGGTACATAAAAGTACGAACAAGATTCGGGCGGGCTAATTCGGCATAAACCTCCCTCAAGATCGTTCCCTGTCACCCGCCTATCCTTGCTATTGCACTCAGCTCACGTCGGTAAAAACACCGTCTTGGGTCAACTAGGCTATTTGACGCAAATCAGATGCAATTTAACAACGTATTCTTCCTTTGTAAAGTATATTTGGAATGCTCTATTCTGTCAATATTATTTCGAAAATACACCCATGTAGCTTTCCGGTACGATTTTTTATGATCTGCGAGTATGCAACATTTACTTCAGGCTGGTTTTCGACCGCAGACGGTGACCTGATTGCGACGAAATTTTGAACGGATGTCCAAAATGAGCCAAATAATGAAACATTTTCGGAGGCACTCATTTTAAACTAAAGTGTGCAAACTATAAAGTCATATTACTTATCAAAATACCGACTCAGCAGCATTTCATACATTAGTAGATTCATGAAGGCTCACATTGTCCAGTTGCAGGACGGTGTGCACCATCCAGCTTCGGCCAGGCAGGCTGCAACTGGCCAGAAAGTGAGGGGGACCATAAATCTTCAGCTTCCAACTCTGACACTACATTTTCGATTGAAAAACTGAAAGCTAACCAGATTTGGGTCCATTTTTTGCTCCCAGTTAATTACACTAGAACATTCCCTGTGCCCCCAAATCCGTTAAAAACGAAATAGAAATTTTTGCTGGAAGTGAAGTGGCCTAGCCTCAGCAGAGGCTCCGTTTGTGATTTCAGCCTTTTAGTTACCCTCACTGGTCCACAAGAGACTTGAAAGAAAGGACGCGATTGAAATGTGTTCACCAGACGGAATGAGCTTTCGAGCGACAGCAAGGAAGTGAACGCAGGAATGCACTTTACAAATTACGACTTTGTGCTGAATCTTCTTTGGATGCCATGAAGAACAAACTCCACTCGTCGGATCTATGGAACCAATTGGAACAAGTATCACATCGGGAGATTCGTGATTTCCGGTATTGTTGCATAGTCATAAAGCCGCATCCATGACGGTGACGGAGTAGGGTCTGCACACAAGCGACTATTTTGGCGTTTAAAACATAACACCATGTGGTAGCCATCGGCTCAGTATGATCCTCAGTCCCTCTGATCATGCTATGATTTATTAGTCAGTCATATAATTAGATAATTACAACAATCGTAAAGTAAAAATCCAGGTAGAATTCGCAAAGCTCCATTTATGTTTTTAATGAGACTCTTAACATGGGCGTCGAAAGCGGGGGGGACGCGTCTCCCCTGTTCGCCAACCAGGGGATATCCCCCCAAAAGTTTTGGGTCAATCGTCATTAATGCTGTCAGGTACCGAATGTGCTCAAAATTCGTCTCCCCCGGTCAGCAGCAGCCTAGGTCCGTCAGCCCTGCGAAAACTCCGTGCCAGCGCCCCTGCTTTTTAGGAAATACAAATGTGTGGTAACTGAAAAGCGTTGTTTTAATTTCTTACTCCTACCCAATTTCAAAATTGTTTGATTCTATTTATGGTGTTTTATAGCCCAAAAATAATACATACTTGTTTTGATTTAAAACACTAGTCCCATTAAAAAATCCGAATTTTGCTATGACCTACGCTTCGGCTGTTTTCGACCTAAAAATCACCCCCTGAGCAAGGCTCCCCTGTAGAGGTAAACACGCCCGTCTAACTTTTTGTCCTCTCTCTCTCTCTCTCTCTCTCTCTCTCTCTCTCTCTCTCTCTCTCTCTCTCTCTCCTCTCTCTCTCTCTCTCTCTCTGTCTGTCTCCCAACCCCCTCCACACACTCACCCACACGGCGATCGACCTCCTTTTTGCCCCGACTCCTCTTGAGTTCATAAGCGAGATTTGTGTTCCTTTAACTCTAAACTTCAAACAGAACCAATCAAGTTTAGTGTAAACATTGGGCCATGGATAACAAAAACCAACTATCTTGTGCGTATATTTTTCATCCCGTCGTGGTTTTGTTTGCCTTTCGCCTTAGATATCCCCAAAAGTTACCGTCAAGTTATATTGCAGCAACATTTTTCACAGCTTGGCGTTTTTTTATGCGACTTCGGCTTGGCCCCCAAACCGACCGGCTAGATCCGGCACTGCTCAATGAGACGTCCTTGTCCACTCAGCAGGGCCTGAGCAGCTGGATCATGTCCCCAGTCGGCTGCCACGTGACTGGCGCGCCCGGGGCGCAGAGGCACCGGTCACGCCGGTAAACAGGTGTCCGTGTGCCAGTGACGTGGCCAGGGGTGACCAGGCTATAGGCTCTCCTTTTGTTCAATATTTCCTATCCACGTTCGTGAATGTATTCACTTTGACTTCAAGCTGCAGATTCTCTGCTATCAACTACCTTGATGAATTTCTGGCTATGCCACTGCTCCCGTCCCATTCACCAAAGCATGAATGAACAGACCTGCCACAGCGGCCACTCATGCGAATCCGGTACTGCCAGTGCCATCTATTGGGAAAGTTTTATAAAACTTGAAATAACTTTTTGGCCGAGCATTTTTTAGTTTCGATTCTGTATGGAAATTTTATAGAAGAGATAGCCGCAAAACTCTGTTGTTTCCGTTTTTCCGATTTTTGCCCTGAATTTTTAGGAAACGCTTTCAAATTTCAGCTACTCATATCTTTCTTATGAGGCAAAAATTAAAAAAGTACAACAACAGAGTTGTGGAGACTGGCTCATAGAACATAGGGTCACTCACACTATTTCAATGATTATATCATGTAAAAAGTTATTCAAACTTTAAGTTTGAGAAATTGGAAAAAGAAAGTCAAATTTTACAAAAACTAGAAATGCGTAAGGCTTGAAAAGCAGCTTCCGTAACGATACACTTGTTATCTACTTCTGGTGAAAAAAATCACGACGATAGCCACGTTACTTTACGAGATATTTCACGAAATATGCTCCCATAGGGTTAACATTGATAACGCACCCTTAAATTACCGGTCTAGATCCGCCCATGGAGCTCACTTTTCTAGCTCAGAACCTGGAACGGATTTATCGGCCAGGCACAAAATCTCTAGCACGAAACTATTGCTGCCTATACTCCAATCGTAACATGCAGCAGGTACTGAAGGCTTCCCTCAGAAGCACCCAAAATGTTTTAACTTACCAACACTCTGGAAAATTATGCCAAATTCTAAATCACAGTATCAAAAAAACCTACAAAACCCTACTCTCCGTCTTAACCATCCAAAGAGCACGATGGCCCGGCTTTGGAAGGTCAGCGCCAAGCGGCAGTGGATTTGGCAAGCTTTTCGCCATTCTGCCGACGGGTGAGGTCGTTTGGAGCCAAATGGGAAACAAGCGCTGCGGGTATGTGTAGAGATGTCCCAGGTTCGCCCGCTGAAGTGCCAACACGCAGGAGTAACTCTGACGTTGTCAAGCACCACCTCTAACACCAGACTCACTCGGGCGGCGGATTTGAGGCAGTATCGAAGTGTGCACAAAGTATGTAAAGTGGTGAAGTATTCTCTGCATTCCCATGCAGAAATTGTGACTTCTTTGTTTGTCGAAGGTGGTGCTTTTCTACAGCTGGAAACAATCTCGTCATACAGAATTGCTTAGAACTATCCAAAGAACATACCAGAAAATGTAATTTGCAGAGTTCTGACTTTTGCCATTCATCAACTCCGCCAATGTGAATGGGGTCCTAAAACCGCTCGTGCCTGTCATTTTTTGTCACAAAGTTACTCCAGCACAGCCAATGGCAAGCCGCTTTAGAAAATTTGGAAGCATCAGCCTTTGGTCTCACAAGAACTAACCCGGTCGCATCTGTTTTTTAACCACCTTTGAACGTCCGATGCAGCTTTGCGACGGAGAGGATTGTTGTCTTCACAGTTGGCTCTGTCGCAACAGTCACGACTACAACCAGCCAAGCGGTATGCATGTTCTATTTTGAGATGCGCCTGCATTCACGGCGCGCCGCTACCGATCCACTCCAGCCCGGGCAGATGGGAAACGGCACGGCAAGCCCTGATGGACCACCGCTTCCGGCATCTCTTCACAGCTCCCAGAAACGAGAGCCAGGGATGGGCGTGACCTTCACAGCCGCATCGAACGTCGTAGCAGGCCTAGCTGTGATGGCAAAAAACAAGCAACAATCCAAGCAGAATTGACAAGCTGCAAATGTCACAGCAGAGGATCTCGCTTGAAAACCACGACAACTATGCTGACTGAAAATCCAGCACCCCGGCAACGGTGCATAGAGTTCCAAAGCCTTTATCGTTGAGCAAATGAGACAAACGAGCCTTCACGGCAGACATTGACAGGCTGAGCAACCGAGCGGAGCGGCCTGGGCATTGAATCACCCGCTGAGTTCCCGGCCACAAAAACACCGGACACGACCTGACGAGATAAGGCTCAGCCGACGCAAAAACGCTGCATTATTGACACATCCTTCACAGGATAACAGTGTTGAAGACAGCCCAGACACTCAGAGCGCACACCATCATCAGCCGTTGGCAGCATCGCTCCGGCAGCGCAGGGGGCGCTGCGGCAGAATCAGAATCAGCTTATTCGCAATCATCCCCGATCATTCAAGGTTTTTCATAGTTGCACGTCCAGCACATTAAAGGAGCAAAATACACAGGTTTAACCCTCGCCCCACCGGGGGCGGGGCGGGCCATCGATGGCCCCTAAGGTTTTTTTCGGGATAGTAGAAAAACGACGAAACGCAGGACCACGGTTGAGAGCTCTATCTCTCACCCCATCATTTTCGCATTATCGCTGAAATTGTTTACCCCGGGGTCACCAAGGTCAGGTCACCAGGCAAGGTCAACCAAGGTCACCTCACTTCAACTTTTGAGCTCAATAAGAGCTACGTTTCTCAGTCGATCGATTTGAAACTTCCTACAATTCATGGCCTTGCCAGGGTCTACAAGGTGCATATCCCGGATTTTTCGATTTCGTGACCTACGGTCAGGTCACGAGGTGACCTCTCCCATTGAAAAAGCATGGGAAAAAGATGTCTTATGATCTAAAAGCCACAAAAACGATTTCAAATGCTCAGCTTGCTCAGAAAAGCGTTCTTGGACACCCTTTTACGGATCCCAGGGGTCATATTTTCCCTTTGACCTCTCCAAGGTCATACAAGGTCACCAGAAGTCAAAACAGTACTTTGGTAATAAAGTTTGATCTAATTAAGCTAGAGGGTTGAATCAAACACCATCGTGTTCGTCTCATCACTAGCTTTCATTTGATATAAGGCAAAGCCACTTTCTGCCCTTTGATGACCTCAGGTCATATGAGGTCACGAGGTAACCTCTGGAGGTCAAACCACTGGCGGGAGGTCATTACATTCCACATAGAGGAAAAAGGTCTGGCATTTTCCTATCCAATGTAGTTTACCAGATCTCAATAGCTCTAATGGCATAAGAGTTGTGCCCAGTTTTCTTAAGCATTGCATATTTGAGTGAAAATAGCCTATCGTGACCTGACTTGACCTCTGGAGGTCAAACCATTGACCTGAGCGCTTAAACATGCGAAGTAATTTCTTACTGAATTCACGTGAGCTTTCTAATGCATTTTGCAGATTTGCGCTAACCCCCATATTTTCGGAGTTAGAGGGGGCATCAATGCCCCCGGTGGGGCGAAGGTGGCGTCGGACCTCCGGTGGGGCGCGGGTTACAGTCCACTCTGAAAATACCCCTTAAAGGGAATGTGGCACCTTCACAACGTCATTTTAACTGAGATAGCCAAGTTGTAAAGCAAGTCGGAAAACCCGGTACTCCATATTTCATTTGTCTTGGAACTCGATATTTCCGTAGAAAAAAGCTAAAACCTACCTGACACCAGCCCCCTCAGCCCCCCGTCGCCGGCGGCCATTGTTGTGAACTACTGGTGTGACGACATATGCTGACGTCACGATGAGCATCAGCCAATTGAAGCCCTTGAAGCTTTTCAAGTATGGTAGTGGCTGCCAGATCGTGACATCATCCACAGGCTGGTATCTATTTCTTTTTCTAGAGGAGTATTTTTAAAAACAAAATATTGAGCTTATTGTACATTTTTCAGAGAAATCATGAGTGGTTTCATTATTTTTGGCTAAAAATACGCCTAATTTCACTAAATTCCAGGATTCGACCAAGGTGCCACATTCCCTTTAAAGCGCGTTTGAAAGCTGCCTGGCTCGACACATTGCGCACGCTAGACGGTAGTGCGTTATGTTTGGTTGTGCCAACATTTCCCAGTCTCCTTTTACCCGCGCAAATTCTCGCACGCGCAGGTCGAAGTTGGTGAACTTGTCTCGTGCCATGGTGGTGTTCGGCATACATAAACAGATTTCGCAGGTCACTCGGTTGTTCAGTGACGAGTACATTTCGCACCAGACACAGCTGGTGATAATCAACAAGTTCTGACACATCAGGAAGCCCAGGTCCTCATGGCTTATACGCTCAAATTTCCTATTGCCAGTGATCACTCGTGTCGAAAAATCAGTTTTTGGATTCTGCGAAGCTGAGTTACGCCGAAAGTTCCGCAAATTGATATACAGTATCTACTTGATTTAATGACTAAAGCGTTAATGATTTGTTTTAGCACCGAATGGGGAAAGACATGTTTCGCGTGGATCAGACCAACCAACATTCCTGTACATTTCCTGACAATGTTGTCGATGTGAGTTTGGTAGGTCCAATGTCTGTCCATATACAGGCCTACATTCTCTACAGCCCGGTCTTCAGTGACAGTAATGTTTGCGACTCTGGTGCTGACCGGATGCTAATCCTTGAGCGTACCTGGTGTTCCAAAAACAATTAGCTTAGTTTTTGACGCGTTCAATTTTAGACCGTTTTGTGCACACCAATCCAACAGCAATGAAAGCTCTTTTTCCAGGCCTCTTAGCATGTCCAAGACATTGTGTTTTGAGCCAGATATCAGGATTTGGGTATCATCGGCATATTGAACGATTTTTGTCTTTTCGGTATACAAATTTAGCTCATTAGCGAAGATAGAGAAGAGCAAAACAAGGTAACGATCCCCCTGATAAGCCCCGGTAGTGTTTGGAAGCAGAGTCGACATGGTTTGGGTACCATTTCTGGTAATGTTAACCTTCTGCTGGTGGTCATGGAGGTAATCGAAGAAACCAATGATTTTCTATGCCATACAGGTGTAATTTGTCGAGTAGTTTGTCGTGCGCGATTAGATCAAGACATTTTGAACAGTCCAATAGGACCAGACGTCAGGTGCAGCGTGTCCAATAGGACCAGCTGCAGTACTCACCAGTGTCACGGCCGTCAGCACCGAGGCCAGCAGGAAGCAGATGATGACGGCGAACAGGAGACCACCGAGAACCTGCACCGCAAACACCACGGCCGGTCACACTACACGGTCACAGACACAGCCATCACGGCGGGTCACAGTCACAGACAGACGACCCATCGCACTGGTGACGTCACGACACCACCGCGGGTCACACTACACGGTCACAGACACAGCCATCACGGCGGGTCACAGTCACAGACAGACGACCCATCGCACTGGTGACGTCACGACACCACCACGGGTCACACTACACGGTCACAGACACAGCCATCACGGCGGGTCACAGTCACAGACAGACGACCCATCGCACTGGTGACGTCACGACACCACCGCGGGTCACACTACACGGTCACAGACACAGCCCTCACGGCGGGTCACAGTCACAGACAGTCGACCCATAGCACTGGTGACGTCACGACACCACCGCGGGTCACACTGCGCGGTCACAGACAGTCGACCCATAGCACTGGTGACGTCACGACACCACCGCGGGTCACACTACACGGTCACATACACAGACATCACGGCGGGTCACAGTCACAGACAGTCGACCCATAGCACTGGTGACGTCACGACACCACGGCGGGTCACACTGCGCGGTCACAGACAGTCGACCCATAGCACTGGTGACGTCACGACACCACCGCGGGTCACACTACACGGTCACAGACACAGCCATCACGGCGGGTCACAGTCACAGACAGTCGACCCATAGCACTGGTGACGTCACGACACCACGGCGGGTCACACTCTGCACGGTCACAGAGTCGACCCATCGCACTGGTGACGTCACAGATCCGCACCGGAGCTGTGTACCGGTAATGTACTCAGTGCAAACCCCGAGTTAATGTACCAGCTGAGGTTTCAGGGCCTTAGTAAAAAGTAGATACTCTGGTAGGGACTAGCTGGCGATGATAGGGTGTTAGAATAAGTTATTAGACATGTTTCTCGATATGTTTTTAAAACAAATTTTGGTGTACATCATGATCCCCATGTTTTTTTCTACCGGAGGTAAAATCAGGAAGATCTTAGGTACATCAGAAAAAATCAGCCTCTTGTTAAGTGTCGTGACGTCACAGCTTTATAGCCACGTGATATCGTTGTTGCATCAGGGACCGTTCACATCTGACGTCAGCGACCGAAGGGAGATGCATTTGCTGCCTCGCTAACGAGGGGGAGGGGATCTGGCTTTAACTGACGATTGCTGACGGTTGGCGGGGGGGGGACAACAGCGGATCATCATTAAAACGTGTTTTTCCTTCAACGGCTCAACTCGTCCTTGTGGTGTCAACTTTGTATCTAGATGCCACTACATGCTATACGATGATAAAATAACAAAGCAAGAGTACCTAGTCTTCCAATCAACAATACAGAGGACGATTGAGCTGTATTTCCGCAGCAGAAGACAAATCAGCGGTTAACCTGGAACTGTTTTATCCAGCGGGAACTGTGCAGGCCTGAATAGGGCCCAAGAGGTGTTGGATCCTTTCAACTGGCCAGTTTGCAGACAACAGCCTGTCCATTCAAATTCGTATCGAATTATCAGCGTAATCCAAAATAATCTTCTCCTGGTGCATAAGGTAACCGACTTTCTTCCAATACACAGACAGAAGTCAGTACTCATTATAGTAGTAACGTATCCAGAGCCGGATCTAGGCCGATACTAGTGGGGGGGGGAGGGGCAACGGAGCCCAAAATTGTGAGAAAACACATTTTGACAAAAACCGGCAACAAACCGGGGGCGGCGGTGGTAGGGGAAATACATTTTTTGCTCCCGCCTCCTGAATCCATGCCAGAATATATCACAAAAAGAAAATTTACCACGAAAATCTAAAATTGAAACTCCAGCAAGCTTGTTTTACTTTTTACTTATTACACCTTTGCTTCTTTTACTATTTTTGGAGGAATATTTTGCTGACGAGAAGGAAGGTGGCTCTGGCAAGTGCTGAAGACTGCTGACGAGAACGAAGGTGGCTCTGGCAAGTGCTGAAGACTGCTGACGAAGAGCGGTAGGGGGTCAGCCATTTACTGGCAATGGCTGACAGTAGGGGGTCAGCCATTTTCTGGCGATGGCTGACAGTAGGGAAGAGGGGGTCTGGACACCCCCAAATTTTGGTGATGTATGTGAACAGCCCCTCTACCTCTTGCTTAAGTGTCGTGGGGACACAGCTTTGTAGTCACTTGATATTCTTATTTTCTCATGTGATATTTTCACCACTGTTCTCAAGAATTCGGATACTTTCGCACTCAGGTTCCCACAATGAATGCCTTATTTGAAATCTCCGCATCAGAATCAAAACTTTAGTTTATTGATCGGTAACTGGTTCATGATTAATTCAGCTTTAAGTTTAAGGCCGCACTCGTAATTTCAACTGATTTCAAAACACGAGAAAAACCTGAATTGAACCATGGACCTAAAGTATTAGTCAGTGTAAGCCTCCTTTACTTGACTACGATAAGGCGACACTCACGAGATGAGGAGACAGCGAGGGAGGCGGTACTCACGAGATGAGAATGTGGGGGAGGCGGTACTCACGAGATGAGGAGATAGTAGGGGAGGCGGTACTCACGAGATGAGAATGTGGGGGAGGCGGTACTCACGAGATGAGGAGACGGCGGAGGAGGCGGTACTCACGAGATGAGGAGACGGCGGAGGAGGCGGTACTCACGAGATGAGAATGTGGGGGAGGCGGTATTCACGAGATGAGAATGTGGGGGAGGCGGTACTCACGAGATGAGCAGACAGTAGGGGAGGCGTACTCACGAGATGCGGAGATAGTAGGGGAGGCGTTACTCACGAAATGATGATTATTGGAGTTTTAGGGCACCGCAGCTACAAAGGCTATATGTGCCCGTCAGAGTTGTGCTACATCATTCTGGGATTGTCCCTATTAACTTAAGTGGCCTACACAGAGGGTGTGAAATCTAAGAATAGGTGATGGGGGTATATACTACGTCAAAATGTATTTCTCTCAGATATGATAGCACTTTCCCAATGTCTATGGACGCGTCATTGCCTAGAATCTGTCCCAAAGGAACCAGTGGGAAGAATCGCCGCTGACTTCGCCTCAGTTGGTCGCAGCTGTCAGTAACAGACAAAACACGTTGTACAGTGAGGCGGCTGCCGCTGTGTGGACAGAGTTTGGGTACGGTATTAGTCAGATAATGCCCGTGTGTACAGTAACAATAACCGATCCTGAGCCTGGTAAGGCTCACTTCCTCCCTTCTATTTCGTCTGTTGCACGATTCCCAGTGCCCGACTGACGGACGTAGGCGTTTCAAGAAACAATCTGGTTCTGTTGTCCACCTATTCTGTCACTCAGTGTCTAGGAGCATTTTGAAGCCTGCCTTCAGGTCTGTGGCCGGGACTCTAAATCGTCGCGACGGGGGCAACTGTGAGGCCTCTTTGGCAACTCGGTCTACTTTTTCGTTTCCTGAGATACCGACGTGACTCGGCACCCATAGGAAACGCACACCTGTTCCTCTGGAGGAAATCTTCGTCAGAAGCCTCCGAACTGCCGGTATAAGCCAGCACTGTTGTGGGTGGTAAGACTGGAGTGCAGAGAGAGAACTAGCAGAGTCAGTAATAATAAGACATCGCTCCTCAGGGAAGCGTCTGATGTGTCTTAGAACCCGCAGTATAGCGTAAAGTTCTCTTGTACAAACTGACACGCTCAGTGGCAGGCTAAAACCTTCGCTTAGTCCTTCACCCACAAAGGCACTACCTGCACCGCTTGCACACTTCGAACCGTCGGTATAAAACCTTGTATAATTTACATACGATTCGATTTCTCGCATAGAGAAGTCCAAGAATTCAGAAGGCAGCGTTGACGCTTTATTGTGACGCAGTAAACCGAGGTTACATTTAACTGGGGTGAGGCGCCATGGTTCTATGCGCTATGGTCGCCTTTCGGCGATAGTTTCAAAATTAATGTCGGAGCCCTCTAACCACTGTGATACCCTCACACAAAGTGCCAGAGAGGACGAGGGCCGCGCCATTCTGAGAGTAGATGTCAGTGTATCGTCAAAAATCCACTTGTAGGTTGGGTGGGACGGATATTGTCGGATTTTGCTGCAGTATGTGATGGCCAGTCGCTTACGTCTAGGGTCTAGCGGCAGTTCATTCCCGTCTACAAGAAGACTGGCTCTGCGGGAGGTACGGAAAGCTCCTGTGGCGATCCTCACGCACGCATGGTGAACGGCGTCCAGTGACTGTTTAACGCTGCTCAGGGCACTGCCGTAAGCAACCGAGCCGTAATCTAAGACAGATCTGATGAAAGCACGATACAGTCGGAGGAGTGATACCCTGTCAGCACCGTAAGACGTACGGGATATCATCTTCAGAACATTCATACGTTTAAAGCATTTGTCTCGTAGCAGTGATATATGAGGGGCGTATGTGAGGCGTTTATCTAGTGTCATGCCTAAGAACTTGGCCTGTTGCACAACCGGTATCCTTCTGCCATATAAACGGAGGTTAACGTCAGGGCACGATCTACGTCGACAGAAGTGCATGCATACGGTTTTCTCTGTCGAGAATCTAAAACCGTTCGTCAAACACCACGCAGATAACTGGTCAATGCACATCTGGAGCTGTAGAATGTGGGGGAGGCGGTACTCACGAGATGAGGAGATAGTAGGGGAGGCGGTACTCACGAGATGAGAAGACAGCGGGGGAGGCGGTACTCACGAGATGAGAATGTGGGGGAGGTGGTACTCACGAGATGAGAATGTGGGGGAGGCGGTACTCACGAGATGAGGAGATAGTAAGGGAGGCAGTACTCACGAGATGAGGAGACAGTAGGGGAGGCGGTATTTACGAGATGAGGAGACAGTAAGGGAGGCGGTACTCACGAGATGAGGAGACAGCGGTGGAGGCGGTACTCACGAGATGAGAGATAGTAAGGGAGGCGGTACTTACGAGATGAGGAGGCAGCGGGGGAGGCGGTACTCACGAGATGAGGAGACAGCGGTGGAGGCGGTACTCACGAGATGAGAATGTGGGGAGGCGTTACTCACGAGATGAGAATGTGGGGGAGGCGGTACTCACGAGATGAGAATGTGGGGAGGCGGTACTCACGAGATGAGGAGACAGTGGTGGAGGCGGTACTCACGAGATGAGAATGTGGGGGAGGTGGTACTCACGAGATGAGAATGTGGGGGAGGCGGTACTCACGAGATGAGGAGATAGTAAGGGAGGCAGTACTCACGAGATGAGGAGACAGTAGGGGAGGCGGTATTTACGAGATGAGGAGACAGTAATGGAGGCGGTACTCACGAGATGAGGAGACAGCGGTGGAGGCGGTACTCACAAGATGAGGAGATAGTAAGGGAGGCGGTACTCACGAGATGAGGAGACAGCGGTGGAGGCGGTACTCACGAGATGAGATAGTAAGGGAGGCGGTACTCACGAGATGAGGAGGCAGCGGGGGAGGCGGTACTCACGAGATGAGGAGACAGCGGTGGAGGCGGTACTCACGAGATGAGAATGTGGGGAGGCGTTACTCACGAGATGAGAATGTGGGGGAGGCGGTACTCACGAGATGAGAATGTGGGGGAGGCGTTACTCACGAGATGAGAATGTGGGGGAGGCGGTACTCACGAGATGAGGAGGCAGCGGGAGTGCCGTATGACGCCCACCAGCAGTCCGAGACAGGCCAGTGCCAGCAGCGCCAGCAGACCCATGGTGGCCGGCCATCTGTGCACGGGCACGGGCAGTACTGGGTCAGCTCAGGGTGGGCAGGGGGCGTCCCCGAGAGGTAGAGGGCGACGGCGGCGCCAGCTCAGCCTCAGCTGGGCCGTCACGTTGTGTTACACGGTCTGCACCCATCCGTCCGATGTTGTATGGTCTTTGGCCATCCGTCGGATGCTACACAGTATGTGACCATCCGTCGGATGCTACACAGTATGTGACCATCCGTCGGATGCTACACAGTATGTAGGCTGAGCCATCCGTCGGATGTAATTCAGTCCCAGGCCATCCGTCGGATGCTACACAGTCTGTGACCATCCGTCGAATGCTACACAGTACGTGACCATTCGTCGGATGCTACACAGTATGTGACCATCCGTCGGGTGTTGCGGTCATACACAGTATTTTGCAGGTACCATCGGACATCAGGATTCCGAGCACCGTTAAGCCGCGATATAATTAATCCACAGACGCTGGAGACGACCCGGATGCCGGTATTTTCCTCTCCTGGCATTGCGGCACCCGCAGCGTCTTTAACGCCCACCGGACAGGTAATGCGCACAACGACGGCTGCCTGCCCTGCCTGACGGTGCCAGGGGGGAGGTGTCACGGCTCTCAACTGGTCGACAGATGGTGGTAAATCGACCCCAACCTATTGTGGAGCGGACAGACTGCGACCGCGCCACCGAGCTCCCCGAACTAAGGGCACCCGGCGCGGCCCTGGCTTTGGCACTGTGTTGATACGTTGGCAGGATGCTTGGACGATGGCGCCTGGTGATGTGATGAACAGTTTTACTGCGCTGAGTCTCCGGCGGACTTCACGGTATAGTGAATAATGTTGATGGCAGGACCGAGTGGCCGCGGCTGAAGAGACAGCGCTGGTCTCAGGCTGCGGCTGCCACCGACAGCGAGCACTTGTAACCAGCCAACCATCGCTGCCAAAAATACTCCTACCAGCTATCCTCGAATCAACCCGACCTTTCCATCAGTCAATGATCGAATCTGTAGAGTAACAGACCAAAACAAAATATCCCGGAACACATATAGATGATATATAGTTATAGATGAACGAAACTAGGATTATAAGAAATATGGATAGCACAATCTCCCATGACATTGACCTCATTAGGAGCGCTAAAAAAACGCCCTTATACGGCTCCCAGGTTAGGGAACGCCCTACTCAAGAAGATTAGAGTGACTCCCAAGTTCTTCGAGAAAACATTGTCAAGATTATACACTCAGCTGATCACATATAGCCATCTGGTCTAATCCTGAGCGTCTTATTTTTAACACGCGCATTGACGGGGGCGGGTACCCGCCCCCCCTCGGGTTTTTCGGAGATAGTAGAAAAACTGCGGCGCGTAGCGCTGCCGTACTTGGTATACCTTTTCCCTCATCATTTTTACAACTTCTGTGAAAATTCTAAGGTTAGGTCATCACAGGTCAGGTCACCAGTACAGGTCAAGTGACCCGACCTCAAAAAAAAGTTTAAGATAGCATAAGTCGGAGCAGGGTGAACTTATCCGATTGAAACTCATATCACATAATGGCCCCACCGAGTTCTCTAACATATGTTCCGGTATTTTTGATATCGATGACCTAAGGTCAGGTACGAGGCATGACCTCTCCATTGGAAATACATGGGAAAAATGGTTTTTACGGAATAACTCAGTAACGGATGGTGATAGAGGATTTATTTTAGCTGCATTAGACCCGCCTGGGCTTTGCGGTTCTAATGATATGCATTTTATATAATTTGACCCTGACCTGACCTCAGGTCAGGTCAAATCCTTGATTTGACCTAGTAAGGTCAAATTATATATCATTCGATTCGGCTTGCTAAGAGGATTCATATAGTGTAAGTCGTTTTGCTCTATCTTTACTTGTTCAGATGAAATGCCCGAAAAACTGAATTTTTACATGTTATCCCTATGACGGGCATGTTTTGACCTCTCCTGACCTTAAATGTGACCTGACAAAAAAATCGTTCAAATGTTTTCGATGGAGAAGTAGATAGGCAGCCCAACGCCGTTTACCGTTTTTCGCTACCTACCGTGGTTCTCGAGATCTTAGGGGAGGGCGGGTACCCGCCCCCCGTCAATGCGAAGGTGGCTCAGACCCCCGTCAATGCGCGTGTTAAGCTATTCGACCTAGTTAAGCTGTCCCCAGTGAATGAACTCGATAGCTTCCTCGACAATTCTGCCCAGACCGCTGACAGAAAAAGGCGTCATTTGCCCCTCAGATCAGAGGGGCCATCAGGCACGTCAGGCGTTCGGGTCTCCCATTTGTCGCGTCCAATTACCGCAGCTTTCGCTCCTCTTATCAGCTTCTGAAATCTCGAATCAAACCCTGGCGCCTAGGATAAGAAATACTGAGGATGTACCCATTGACAAAGTCACTTTCAAAAGGGTAATCATGGACATATTTTTTTTAAGAATATTGAGTCATGCTGTTCAACACTCGGCTACACACCATATCCTGGTTCACATCGGCGATGACGGTCAGCCATTTTATCATACCACCACTGTCGCCCTCTGTCCATACCCTGTGGGGATTCTGGGGCCTCGCGTTGTTGCACATCACACCTGGTACTAGCTTCGAGGCTGTTGTACCCTGATAACTTTCTCTTCCCTGATTGTTTTTACAGCTTTGTACACGATGATATTTTTATGTATGTACGTGTTTTTTGTCATATGTGCGTGTTCATAGGTTAGACGTCTCGCTTTGCATCTCCATACGCCAATACTCCCTGTAACTGGGCAAGTGCTCCTGCCTGATGGGAGAAGCCCAAATAAACTAAAATGTAAATATTTTGTATTGCTTTGTTGCACCCCTAAGGCAGTGTTCCACCGGTACTACTTATGCTTGTATTTGGAAATCCCTCAACATTCCATCGGCCATGGATGCCAAACCACGATGTTTCAACTATGCCTATGAGCGCCAGGCACCCATCAAGAACGGTATTAACTAGCATATCAAAGGGTCATCTAAGAAAGTCGGGAGTCGAAGACGGGTTCTACCATAGCCTTCCCGTCTCTTTGTGAGCCGCACCACCAGACGTTCAAAATCCCATCTCCCACTATCTCCCACAACCACAGCTTTCCCTCTCTGTATGGATGTTTTTCAGACTGCTCTCTTTACCAGACAGCCACAACACGAACACCAGACTAGTTAGAGCGCAATATTCACTGACAGGCGCGGCGACAGATGACGTTAATATTATTACTCTCGCCGTACCGGTATTTCCGTTAACGTCCACCGTTTTGGCAGCAGACGGCTTCCTTCTGTGGTCATCGGACGTGATTCGAGGCCCGAAGCCCAACATGCTAACCAGTGGATTTGCGAATGTGACTGATGGGAGGGCATTGGGATCAGACACTTTGTTCCCCGTCGTATGTTTAATATAAACAACGGCATATCAGTGTTGTTTCCAGACACACCAAAACATACTCTAAATTCTGAATACCCCCGCACAGTTACATTCATGAAATAGCCACACAAAATCCAAACAGTGTAAAGAGCTGAGAATCTAACATATTGCGATGGCCTCAATGGTAACTATTCGGAGACGGAAAAAACGTTATGGAAAAAGTTCAGCTAATAATATATTATCAGATGCATCTTTTCATCAAGCCCGTTTCTAACTCCACGCCTTAAAGGGAATGTGGCACCTTCACAACGTGATTTTAACTGAGATAGCCAAGTTGTAAAGCAGGTTGGAAAACCCGGTACTCCATATTTCATTTGTCTTGGAACTCGATATTTCCGTAGAAAAAAGCTAAAACCTACCTGACACCAGCCCCCTCAGCCCCCGTCGCCGGCGGCAATTGTTGTGAGCTACTGGTGTGACGACATATGCTGACGTCACGATGAGCATCAGCCAATCGAAGCCCTTGAAGCTTTTCAAGTATGGTAGTGGTTGTCAGATCGTGACATCATCCACAGGCTAATATTTATTTCTTTTTCTAGAGGAGTATTTTTAAAAACCAAATTTTGAGCTTATTGTACATTTTTTCAGAGAAATCATGAGTGGTTTCATTATTTTTTACTAAAAGTACGCCTAATTACACTAAATTCCAGGATTCGACCGAGGTGCCACATTCCCTTTAATTAAATTTGAGAAGAGACCCACCACACACCATACTAAAGTGGTGGCCTAATACCTCCCATCCACAAAACCGTCACTGAGGAAGTTCAAACCTTTCAACACGCAGAGCTCAAAAGACATCCTTTTATATGTAAGCCTTAATTACAGCAAGAAAGATATCAGACCGCAGCGGAAGATTTGATAGTAGCTCCCAACCAATGGCCGATCCAGGACTTCACTGGGGGGGGCTCGAGCCTGTCCACCATTGCCTCAGATCAGCCTTCGTCTGAGCATTAGCTAAAGGCACTCGGACATTTGGATGAGGGACTTCAGCCCCTCTAGCCCCCCACCTGTATCTGCGACTGCTGTCAACCATATCAGAGCAGGCGCACTGCCGCGGTATACCAGCGCGGCCCGCTGCAGGGGGAGCCAGTCCGACACTGCGCATCAGCATCTGTCAACCCGCGCCGTCAGACTCAGCGCATCTATTAATGAAGCCCATCAGATCTGAAGCGAAGCAGGTGCGTTTGGAGCGCGGTCTGTCGGCCGCCTCGCCGCCAGCTGCCGACGAAGCTCAACACAACACGCACTGCCGCAGCCCCGGGCGGCGCAGCTCTGCGCCGTGATGAGATTTATTGGGATTTGAGAGGACAGCGCCCGACGAGCTGGGTTCAGGTGGGACGGGTAGGACCGGCGGGAGCACAACAGATCTCCCGGGCCTGGGGCCAGTACCCTCGCAAAGGAGCTTAACAAGAAAACACAGACACAGCTGCTAGTAACGGGGAGCAGCATGATTGTGTCAGGATATGCAGGTAATTTAAGTGAATGCAGCACCTTCATAATGGGTTCTGAACTGAGATAGCCAGGTGATAGAGCATGCCGAGAGGCTGCTTGATTCATGCTTCATTTGTCCCATAACTTACCCTTCGCCGAGAAAAGATCCCCGCCTATCAGTCTCCTCCTCGGGGGTTCACGTAGCACGAGGTGACTGGAAACGTTGCGTAATGTTCCAGCCTCGCTACACGCACAAATATTTTTCTTGCTTAGACCACTTTAAATCCTACGTGCTAAACGTGCCTTTGGTACCAGTGACTATAAACCATACAATGTTTTTCAATGACTGGCTTCAAACGTTTCAAATTATCAATACAAATAACACAAATGTACACGTGCCACTTTGGCCAAATCATAGAAGTTCTACCTGGCACAAAGAATTGCTACAGCACACGCTCATTTGACGCCGGGCTGATTTGCAGACTTTTCTACTTCCGAGGAAAATAAAATAAAGTGCAATATTAAAGGGAGATACGCGAACAAATTATTAATGTGGTTTCTTGCTTTTTGAGAAAAAAATCCTGATTACGAAACTGTCAATTATTTTTGTATCTTCTGCAAAATTTTGGGAGGCCACTCATTTATTATCGAAAAAAGGTTAACAGTGCCAATAAAATGCTGAAACCTTCACCCATCATTTACTTTTCGAAAACTATTTAAAGATGAAAAGTAATGCTTTTTTGTAATAAAAATGTATTTTCTCCTGTATTTTTATTTGAATTAATTTTACAAAGCCTTTAAAAAATACAAAATCAATTAGTTTGCCCTAGAAACGGAGAAAAACATAATTACTCAAGTCTTCAGCCGTTTCGTACCTCGGGTCTTGAGTCTTTTTCTGCTTCAGCCCCAGGATGACAAATATTTTGCGTCAGAAAGGTCACGTGACCCCCTATGAGGTGGCTGTACGTTCTGATTGGTCAATTGTGATTTCTTAAAAGCCCTATATTTTTATTTTAATATTATTTTTGGCTGTAGCTTTTTTAAAACTACTTTTTATTTTATAGTTTTAAACTTTCAAGTCACGGCCTAGAAAAAATGGGACCGTTTTTTTTAGAGAATTTGATAACTTTAGCCGGGGGTACGTCATTTACATCGATAAGAGGTGTACCGGTAAAGTCGTCTAGAAATGTTGACTTTAAGAGCAATTTTAAGGCATTTGCAGGCCGAATTCGCAAAAATGAGAACAGGACTTCTGAAACAACTTTTTGTAACCTTTTGATCTAGCCCATAAAATTTTTTCGCGTATCTCCCTTTAAGGAAGATGTAATCTTTCAGCAGGAATAAAGCCAAATCCCGTATGTTCTATAATGATTGTCCCTTAAACCTCAACAGTCTGGAGATGCACCAAGGTGCCACATTCCCTTTAAACTTAAAAATATTATAAAACCACAGACACCTCATATATCTACCATGAATGCTGCCCTACTCTGCCTGCGGTCCCGTTTTACGCTTTTTCCATGTTTCGTGTGTCTCTTTTGTCGGTCTAATTCGCAACTGTGTATTTGAATGCGTCAGTGTGTGATAATAAAATACGTACCTCTAAATGTATGCAATATTTTAAAAGCCCTGTTTCCAAACCAGTAGTCATTTCCCAAAGTCCCCCGCACCGGTGTGAGATTTCCCCAGACACAGATTTCGCACAGATGTGACTACACCAAGAACTGTTCGACGCACCAAGGAACGCCATTTGTAACACCACTCTAGAGAAGAATATCCGGCCGTAGCCCAGGTCACCTGATGGTTTCTGACAGTCGAACATAGATGGGTAGCTTGTCCTCCTGCACGTGCCTCAATCGGGAGGCCAGGTCTCGCACCTGGGTCAGGCGCGACGACACGTTCACGTCCATCCCCGCCATCTGTCGGTGAAAAAAGCAACTAAAGCTTCTGAAAGATGCCGCACATACAATTATGGTGACCTTTATTCATATCTATATATATATATATATATATATATATATATATATATATATATATATATATATATATATATATATATATATATATATATAGTATAGTATGGGAGCAGGTTTTGGTTCACACATTCTTTATTAAAGATGACAGCGTGTTTGGCATTTGTCAGTTTTCTATTCAGTGTTTCGATTTTCCTTATTAGTTTTCTCTGCTCGTTGGATGGAAACTCAGATAATAGTTTACCAAATGATACATTTCGCGACGTTTCGTCAATCACATTAACATCTTCGGGCATATCAATTGGTACAAATACATAAATGCATACAAAATACACTCATCTACTTTCGGATCGTCTCGATATAACTAGCTCTTAATTCTTAAACAGCATGGACAAATCTTAGTTTAAAATTTCATGCTGATAGCTCAGGAGGGCACCATCAAGAAAAAGACACGATACTGGTTTTTAAAATTAAACTTACATACATATTCTAACATATTTCTAAACACTTTTATTTAGGGCAATCCTTTGTCACTTATGCTACCTAACTTTACGCACACTTATCTTAACCTAGGCCCCAGGGGGCGCCATCGAATAATGATAATGTGGATATTTGATTCATCTGCCGATTGATGGTCGGGCTGAGATCGCGGATGAATACGGACTCCAGAACCTGCAGCTTCTTTTTGTCTTGGCAGCGAGTGAGGATGTCTGTATTATCGACGAGGATGGTTCTTGTCAGGGTCTTGTCGTGGTCTTGTCTTAGATGTTTCTGTGGAGCGCCTTCTTGCAAGTGCATAGTCATCCTCCTTGAGAAGCTCGTCGTTGTGTAACCAACATAGCTACGCTCTGGACGGTGCGCGCAGTCACCAAATGGGCATTTAAATTGGTAGACTATGTTGATGGCTTTTAATTTCGAGTTCTTCTCGGACAGGTTGTTCTTCATGACTAGACTTGAGATTTTTGGGCTTTTATAAAATATTATCAGGCTGATCTTGTGCTCTGGGTTTTTGGGTTTGCAGTTTTTGATGACGATATCCTGCAGGGTCTTCTCTTCTTTTTATATTGGGTTGTCATAATGTTTTGGTAGAAAATCCTGATGTCGTTTCCTTTGTTGGTTTCATTATCTGGTTTTTGCTGATGGTACTTGTTAAGTTGTCTGGAAATTATTTCTTCTATGTTGGCTTTCTCATAGTTGTTTGAAGCTAGAACACTTCTGATCCGGTTCAGCTCTTGGTGTATAAGCGCCCATGACGAGCAATGGGTGAGCGCACGATGGACGTACGCTCTTATCACGCTGTCTTTATACCGCTGTGGGCACTCACTTTTACCGTTGAGGCAATGACCCGTATTTGTCTCTTTACGGTACACTTGTGTTGTGTATTCAGCATTGGTGGCATCCACCAGCACATCGAGGAAAGGCATCTTGTGCTCAACACTTGTTTCCGTCGTGAAATGGAGTTCAGAGACCTCCTCTAGCTTGTTCTTCAGAGTTTCAAGCTGTTCAGTGTCCTTCACATCTGAGTATATGTCATCAATATAGCGACAGTAAAGATAGGGCTTGGTTTCCATCTTCTCCAGAGCCTTCTCCTCCACGTAGGACATGTAGCTTTGCGCAAATAATACTCCCAGGGGGAGCCCATCGCAACGCCATTTACTTGATAGAAGAGTTTGCCCTCTGGGCAATTTGCAGCCTGCACACTGCTGGTAAGATTGAAGTAAACCCTGACATTCAGGAGCAGCTTCAAGCCGAGAGCACGAAACATAGGGGTAATTCTAGGAGCACAGTATTAAGTCCCAGATTACGTGAGGCGGCAGGAGAACTAAAAAACAATACAAACATCGTAATTAGGCGCGCAGATAAGGCCCCCATATTTGTGATCCTAGACCGGAGTGCTTATCTGGAAAAAGTCAATGCTATTCTTAATGATACTTCCAAGTTCAAGAAGATCACAAGAAACCCCATAGAACAGCAGAAGAAGGCACTAAACAAGCTGATAGACGCGGCTAATGCCGTTCAAGGAGACGTTAAGTTTCAGCGTGTCATCGGAGAGTTTAACCCTGGATATTTATACGGGAATATAAAGACACACAAAACGGACAACCCGATAAGACCTATAATATCTCAGATTCCTACACCTTCTTATACATTGGCCAAGAAGCTTAATAGTCTTCTATCTCCCTTCATACCAGGAACATACTCGTTGAAATCATCTACGGAATTCTTAGAAATACTCAAGCTCCGAGAAAGAAAAGGCATAATTGCTTCTCTTGATGCCCAAAGCCTTTTTACGAATGTGCCCATTGATAAAACCATTCAGATCATCCTTGACAATGCCTTCAATCATCCTGATCTACCACCACCTCGGGTACCACGTCATATACTGGAAGAGATGCTATCTGTTTGCACAAAAGTGCCCCCTTCCGTTGCCCAGAGGGCAAACTCTTCTATCAAGTAAATGGCGTTGCGATGGGCTCCCCCTGGGAGTATTATTTGCGCAAAGCTACATGTCCTACGTGGAGGAGAAGGCTCTGGAGAAGATGGAAACCAAGCCCTATCTTTACTGTCGCTATATTGATGACATATACTCAGATGTGAAGGACACTGAACAGCTTGAAACTCTGAAGAACAAGCTAGAGGAGGTCTCTGAACTCCATTTCACGACGGAAACAAGTGTTGAGCACAAGATGCCTTTCCTCGATGTGCTGGTGGATGCCACCAATGCTGAATACACAACACAAGTGTACCGTAAAGAGACAAATACGGGCCATTGCCTCAACGGTAAAAGTGAGTGCCCACAGCGGTATAAAGACAGCGTGATAAGAGCGTACGTCCATCGTGCGCTCACCCATTGCTCGTCATGGGCGCTTATACACCAAGAGCTGAACCGGATCAGAAGTGTTCTAGCTTCAAACAACTATGAGAAAGCCAACATAGAAGAAATAATTTCCAGACAACTTAACAAGTACCATCAGCAAAAACCAGATAATGAAACCAACAAAGGAAACGACATCAGGATTTTCTACTAAAACATTATGACAACCCAATATAAAAAAGAAGAGAAGACCCTGCAGGATATCGTCATCAAAAACTGCAAACCCAAAAACCCAGAGCACAAGATCAGCCTGATAATATTTTATAAAAGCCCAAAAATCTCAAGTCTAGTCATGAAGAACAACCTGTCCGAGAAGAACTCGAAATTAAAAGCCATCAACATAGTCTACCAATTTAAATGCCCATTTGGTGACTGCGCGCACCGTCCAGAGCGTAGCTATGTTGGTTACACAACGACGAGCTTCTCAAGGAGGATGACTATGCACTTGCAAGAAGGCGCTCCACAGAAACATCTAAGACAAGACCACGACAAGACCCTGACAAGAACCATCCTCGTCGATAATACAGACATCCTCACTCGCTGCCAAGACAAAAAGAAGCTGCAGGTTCTGGAGTCCGTATTCATCCGCGATCTCAGCCCGACCATCAATCGGCAGATGAATCAAATATCCACATTATCATTATTCGATGGCGCCCCCTGGGGCCTAGGTTAAGATAAGTGTGCGTAAAGTTAGGTAGCATAAGTGACAAAGGATTGCCCTAAATAAAAGTGTTTAGAAATATGTTAGAATATGTATGTAAGTTTAATTTTAAAAACCAGTATCGTGTCTTTTTCTTGATGGTGCCCTCCTGAGCTATCAGCATGAAATTTTAAACTAAGATTTGTCCATGCTGTTTAAGAATTAAGAGCTAGTTATATCGAGACGATCCGAAAGTAGATGAGTGTATTTTGTATGCATTTATGTATTTGTACCAATTGATATGCCCGAAGATGTTAATGTGATTGACGAAACGTCGCGAAATGTATCATTTGGTAAACTATTATCTGAGTTTCCATCCAACGAGCGAGAAAACTAATAAGGAAAATCGAAACACTGAATAGAAAACTGACAAATGCCAAACACGCTGTCATCTTTAATCAAGAATATATATATATATATATATATATATATATATATATATATCTATATCTATATATATTCGAATAGTTCGGCAATATGTTCTCTTTGAGGCAATGCCAGTTAAATTGTATAGCACTCGCGCACTTGGATATTTTTCTTTGGAGTTTTTCTATTTTTCTTGCGTTGGTTTTAATGTCAGTCGCTAATTCGTTTAAAAGGTCACCAAAACTCATTGCTTAGAACTATTTTCCACTGTATTTTCAACAGTCATATTCAGCATTAAATATTTGCTCAGAGTTTTCATTTCACATTTCGAAAACATGTTTTTAAATATCGCGAGAACGAGCATTATAACAGTACCACTTCCTTATTAGCTACCTTAGCTATTATAAACGATGCATCTAGGTATTCCTATAAGAACATTAACATAGTTTGGGCGTATAACACTTACATTTACTACATTTCAATACACGAATTACATAAATTAATTACATTTTACATCAGTTACTTGTGGCATATATTCATTAACACTGAACATTGATCATCATCTCACCCCCCCCAAGCGTAAGTGTTCGGTGTGTGTTTATCTGCATTTTGAGTGAGGGCTTATGTTCGTGTATGTGTAGTGCTTCGAGGACTGCTAATTTTCGTGTGTCATTGGTGGAAGCGATGATGTGTGTGTTCTGGACTAGTGTTTGCCTCGTGAGTTCTGTGTTGTGTGTAGTTTGCATATGCTGCTTGATGGCTCCATCCTGCAGATGCATGGTGAGCCGTCGAGACAATGTCGTTGTAGTCACACCAATGTAGTGTTCACACCAATGTAGTGGTTTACAACCCTCATGTGGACATGAGAATTTATACACCACATTGGTGCGCTTCAACGGCACTGTCCCGACTGGCTATGACATAGACACAGAAATAAACAGACAACTATCGAAAACAGAAAAAAACAGAGACAACCGTTACACAGATACATCACATCTACTACAGAAACAACATGAGCAGCGCACACAAAACAGATCAGAGAATACTTAAGGATATCATTAGGCGCAACCTAGAGTGCAAAAACCAAGAAAGACTCCAACTTCACATATACTACCAAACACAGAAAACACGCAACCTTGTCATGACTAACAAGCCAGTCGAGACAGTGCCGTTAAAGCGCACCAATGTGGTGTATAAATTCTCATGTCCACATGAGAGTTGTAGACCTCATGCCAAACACAACATTGGTGTGACTACAACGACATTGTCTCGACGGCTCACCATGCATCTGCAGGATGGAGCCATCAAGCAGCATATGCAAACTACTCACAACACAGAACTCACGAGGCAAACACTAGTCCAGAACACACACATCATCGCTTCCACCAATGACACACGAAAACTAGCAGTCCTCGAAGCACTACTCATACACGAACAAAAGCCCTCACTCAACATGCAGATAAACACACACCGAACACTTACGCTTTGGGGGGGATGAGATGATGATCAATGTTCAGTGTTAATGGATATATGCCACATGTAACTGATGTAAAATGTAATTAATTTATGTAATTCGTGTATTGAAATGTAGTAAATGTAAGTGTTATACGCCCAAACTATGTTAATGTTCTTATAGGAATATCTAGATGCATCGTTTATAATAGGTAAGGTAGCTAATAAGGAAGTGGTACTGTTATAATGCTCGTTCTCGCGATATTTAAAAACATGTTTTCGAAATGTGAAATGAAAACTATGAGCAAATATTTAATGCTGAAGATAACTGTTGAAAATACAGTGGAAACTAGTTCTAATTAATGAGATTGTGGACCTATCCTTTTAAACGAATTAACGACTGACATTAAAATCAACGCAAGAAAAATAGAAAAACTCCAAAGAAAAATATCCAAGTGCGCGATTGCTATACAATTTAACTGGCATTGCCCCAAAAGAGAATATATATATATATATATATATATATATATATATATATATATATATATATATTATACACATGCATACATGTATATGCAAAAAGATGAGATCATAGGCCAGAAAGCCGCACTGCTCCAATTTCGCACCGTGAGCGTCTTTCCAGAGGAGTCAATGGTGCAGTCCAGTCAGCTCAGTTCCGACAAACCTGAAACAGTGAATACAGGGTAACGAGCGGGACAGCTGGTCAGCGGAGCCGCCGCAGCCGGTGGGACCACATCAACGTCAGCTGCCTTAGCCTCAGAGCCCGGCCCGGCCCCTCAGCCGAGGCTGAAATCCGCCGCGTCCGCACCGCCATTGACACGTCCGCCGAGTGGCGCTGCAACGTCTCCGCTGCTGAGCGGCCACCAAGTTCGCGGGGCCGTTGGTCACGGAGTTAAGGTCCGGTCAGCAGGCAGCGCGGACAGGTAACGAGGCGGCATTGTGCGAACTCAAAGCCAGCCTGAGTGCACCAATAGGCCGGCCGCGCCGGCGACTCCGAGCCTCTGATTATGCTCAAAATAGGTTCAGACTGTGTCGCATTCGAAAATCTCCGGTTCTGGATTCAAATAGAACGCTACAGCTTAATGGGATTCTTAATTATGAATTAATTTAAAAAAGAATGAGTCGTGTAGATTCCAAACTTTGAGGGAGGTCAGGACAGTGTGCCTGGGCTTCGTTCAAATGAAGCCGTTTACATTCGGATTGATGAGGAACTGGGACGGCGGTTCACCATCTAGATGTGAGCAGCGTCTGGTGGTGCTCTCATCTTCACTGGACTCGACACAGAGTAAACTGGGAGTACGGTCAGCAGGTCGGAGTGTTCAGAACGATCCATCGACTACTTACCCTATAGTAAGAGTATGTGTTTTTGATGAACCAAAAGTTTTCCACCGCGGACATTGTTGTACATAACCATAAAATAGCTCCAAACCAATAAAATAGTTCAATCTACATAACATAAAATATCTGCGAAGCCTGGATTCGAACCCGGGATTCAGCATTTCCGGTCCATTAAACTAACCACGACACCAGTGGTCGCTTGCATAGTTGTGGTTAGCAATTCATTACGCTATCACGAGGGGGCTAGGGGACTCAAGTCTTCCCCTCTCGAAATGTCAGAATGCCTATAATAACTGCAAAGCGAAAGGCTATCCCACGGCTATGGCGGGGAGGCTTGAAACCCCTAGCCCCCCCCAAAATAAAGACCAGGCCTGCCACTGGACGTTCACGGGCATCCCTCGTAACGTTTCAGAGGCAATGCCCCCTTCATCCTCTCAGTTATTGAAAACCTAGGTCTGTCACTGACCAGGTCACCAGTAAAGAATTCGGGCGTACTTCTCTTACCCACCTTTGTTGTTCATTTTATAGCTCAGTATTGTTTGAAGCCTAGAAACCACGTTACCCTACGTGTCCATTTTACCCCAATGGTAGCATGGATCCAGGGTTTGACACATCTAAAAACCATAATACCTTAAGGTCTGAAACTTTCTACACCCAAGGCCTACATCACCACTTATGTAGATAAATTGAGAGCAGCAGTGAATCCAGATCAGGTTCAGAAGAAGTGGGCTTCTCAATAGAGGAAACATTGTAAGAGTCGACTGAAATTTATATTTCATCTCTCGGAGCCAGAGTGGTGTCGAGAAATGATGATGTTCATGTTGCATTTCATGCTTTTTGGCTAAAGATGGAATATCGCTTCTTTAAACTAAGCTTTGACGCTGACAACATACTGAAACGGCGAAACCCCATTTTGCCCCGTGCTTCCCTAAACGCCTTGCTTACAAATCTGGTCTGGCTAGCGCATTTTCCGAGGAAAACATTGCTACTGATGGAGCAAATTTTCTGCCCATTGCGATGCAATGTCTCTATCATTATACGCGTCGACATACCCAACTCAGGCCACCACGTGCTATGAGTGCTGCAGGACAGAGAAAATTATGCTATGCCTCCGCTGCAGCGTACAATTCCTTACCACCGGAATTACGTAACGCATTTAGTCTTGCCGCCTACAAAAGAGGTAATAGAAATGCCGTGAGAGCCAGAGTGTGATAATTTTACTTTGTGATGTATGTTTGGTTATTTTACCTTTTACCAGCATTCCTTTATTGACGATAGGACGTGAAAAGCCTCGCATTGCTAAGACGTACCTGAATAAATTGAATCTGAATCTGAGTTCTTATGATATCTAAAACAATCGTTTCCAAACAATGTTGCAGACGGCTGCCAACGTTGTCAATTGTGAGCATAACTGTTCTTCTTCGTCCTGATGTTCTTGTAGCAGACATTTGGGAGCTGCGGTCCCGAGCCGACGCTGTATAATATCCAGGAATGGGAAGTCCCGTGCTTTACCCGGCCGCTGAGCAGCAGAGGTTCACGGCCGTCGCGGCGCCGCCTCTCGCGTTAGTTACCAGGAGCGGATGCAGGGATGCGCGGGTGGGTTACGATCAGCGGGCTTTCTGGGGGGGAGTGAAGGACCTCAAGGTGGTTGCATCACTTTATCGATACTGTCCTCTTAGGTCACGTCAGGTGACTTTCTACATACTCACCTGACCGGTTCGCAGCTCCTGAAGTTAATAACGAAATAAAGTAACAGGGTACTGATTTGAAGACATTGCGTTCGCAAGAGGTATTCGGCACCAATATTACAGCGCCTGTTTCTAGGGTTCTCCCACAGCCGTTTGCCTGACGGTCCTGTTTAGACAGGTCCCGCCGTTGTTCTCACCTCTACTGATCCCCAGCGTGTCCTCTCCCCCCGGCAGAATTCTGTTCTGAACACGTGCTAGTGGGGGCAGCTGTGTCCGTTGCAGTTTACTCGGAGCCAACCGCGCTGAGGGAGTGTGGTTGGCGGCGTGCATCGTCGCTTTCTCCTCCCCGTGATCTGCTGTATACCGTCGTGACTCTTCCCGTGAAGTGAGGGAGGACCGTTATTTACTAAGCATCTCTGAACCGGCCGAGTCGGACAGAACCATCAACGGCCGCCCTCTGCGGATCGTCCCGCACCCTGCAGCTGATCGGTTCTGTCCGACACTTGCGGCTCCCTGCACCCCGTGGAAGGGCGTGTCCAGGTGTATGCTGAAGGACGTGGGTTCGATGCCTGCTGGGCACAAAGGCGAACTCGCTGGGTCTGTGCTGGCGCGGGGTGAGTTAGTTTTGGCTGCGTGCGGTGTGCAGGTGCAGCCTCAGCAGGACTCGTCACTGGAACACTATGTGCTCAATGGAGGTTTGGTCTTTCAAGCTGAGAGTTGCCATCTATCTGATCTTCGCTTTTGTTGTTATTTTATTTTTCATTCACAGGCTTTCCTTTTTTGGCATTTCCTTGGCCTTCATTGGTTCCTTTGTCTCTTTCAGTGGTATTCACCATAAATTTACTTGTTGCTCGGCCGGAAGAGAAGAGGAGACCTCGGCCGGGGCGACTGTCGGCTCCCCATCTAGCTCAGACGCAGAGCCAATACACATAGTCTCGGATAATGCGCTGCCGCTGAGGCGCGTTCCCTCGCGCTGGAGCGGACGGCAGTGGACCCCCGGCGGCGGGAGACCGACGTCCGGCGCTGGGGAGGAGGGTCTGTCCACTGCTGCCGCACCGCAGAGCACCGGGGACCGCGGCAGGCACAGCTCGTCTGCTGGGCACGGCTGGCTGGTGCTGCGAGTGGAGCTGCCACCCTTGACTTCACCTGAAGTCGCCAGACTGGGCCCCGCCTCTGCAGACCCTGGTCAGGATCAGGCGGGGTCCGTGACCGGGAGCAGGACCCGCCGCCGCCGTACCAGCAGACAGTGCAGAAGACGTTGGGTGCATGTGGCTCTGCTGCCGGGGAAAAAGAGGAGCGGCCGCCGCCCTCTTACGCCTCCGCTACACGGAAAGGGCCGCTGAGGTCCCATCCGAAGCTAGAGATTTGTAACAGCACGGGAGACTGGAGGCACTACCAGGGTAACAGTCAAGGTCCGTGACATTTTGGACTGAATGTCTGAAACTGTGCTGCCCTTACTGCAGGTGATTGTGAGAGCGCCTTGAAACAGTTAAGGCCATTAAACTGCTGCTGCTTCAGATAAAGTTGGACACCGAGCTTAGGACAACGTCTAAGCAAGATTCGTGTCTGATAGTTTGTAGAATCACCGCTAACCCCTCGTTTCTCGTTTACTCGGCGCAGGAAAGTATGAAAAATATAAATTTTGTAGTTCCTGGGATAATCATGCTGTTGATGGAAGCATGCAGTCCTACTTCCAGTAACTTTCAATCTTATTGTAGTCATTCTTTCCTCGCGTAAGATTAACCCGTCTTGATTATTTTTCGCTTGCCTCTCTGAACAGTGATTTTTGAAAGTTTCAATGCTTGAAAAAACTAAATATTTGCAGGCGTTTTGCGCGCGAGCTTAGACTAGTAAGACACCTTTTTGGGCGATAACCGAGCGGACGTTTCTGTTTCAAAATGAGAAATGAAAATTGGCTGAAATTTTAGATTGTTTGTGGTGTTTGTCTAACGTCAACATGCAGATATCGCAAAAATGTTCAGCTGGCACCAATTCGTCCCTTGCTTGCGACCAATTAACATGAAACACGGCTGAAAATGACAGAAAATATATCTAGCGAAATGTATTTCAGATAACTTATAATGGAATTCATTAGACCAGAATTTATCTCCTTGGCTTAGACTTTCTAAATCAATTCATTCTTCAGCTTTATCGTTCGCGACTACCTAGAGTGAAATAACTCCAGAAATATAGGCTTCTTTGCCTATCCTCACACGCAAAACGTCTGCAAATATTCCGTTTTACAAGCATTGAAGCTTTCGAAAATCATTGTCAAGAGGGTGTTGCAAGGTCTCGCAGAAACGCCCACCTCTGGCATGTCTTCTAACGGTCCAGCTTGAAATTGTGATACACTGAATTGATTGATGCTGCGAAAATACATTGATACATGACGGAGTCAATTTGATTGACCTCCGGTTATCACTCGCAGAGTAGTAAGCTCGCCAAAAGCGTTAGTACGGCCGCGCTGGGTCATTTGTAAATTTGCCTACTAACTCAGAGGTGTAACTCGCGGACGCTTCACGTCCGCTCAGTTACTACAGAGACTCACAGGCAATTTTCCAAAGCTGCAAAAATACAACCTATATATAATCTGGGACTGATTGAATCTCCCATTCTCAGTCGTACCCAGGACCAAGTCCACGTGAATAAACATTTCGGACTGGGTGACGAACCTTAGCGCCTGCCTCGCCATTTGGATCCTTTCTCATAATTTGGCTCCTTCTTAGTAAATTGGCTCCTTTGACAGCACTGGGAGCGGAGACTGAGTTCCCATACGTTTCCGAAATAAGTCGCGCAGCTCCACCAATTTTAACGTCACAATCCTGGGGGTAGTGAATTTCAACGCAGAGCCAGACGAGCGGGGTAGGTCCGCTTGGTTCCAAGAGCGAGCAGGAAGGACGTCAAGACAGAAATACCGGCACCGGCGTCCCTTAGCCATCTTGTCCAATCGAACCAAACCCCGCGTTCGTTATATTCTTGGCAAAAACAATAAAAAACCCAGAGCAAAGTTTGTTTGGTTACTCTGCTTGCAAGGAAGGCTCATCGTGGGCTACAGTTAGAAGACCAATCGGCTAGTTCTATCGTTCACCACCAGGAGCGCTAAATTAGATGGCTCTGCCATCTGTCTCCCGTCGTCATGCTACGGAACTAAGTCTCAGTGAGATGACTCTCGACATTGCATCTTAATTGGTTCTCAGGACTGGAGAACCATTGGAAAACCTGGTACTCAGGCAGGCCACATGAACTCAAGCTCAATATATAATGAACATCAGCTCACTCTAAGTTCTCGATAACTTGCCAGGCCGGACAAAATAAAGCACGAGGTTTATACGAATTGCCCAACTTACTGAGTTCATTGCACAACTTCCTGAATCGGTCAAAATATCAGTGAAAAGCCCACTTTTAAAACGGGTAACTACAACAACCCTCGAAATTGTGTACAAGAAGACACACGCTACCAAAATAAAACCATAATTGAACCAAACACCGCGCTGCATCCTGAAATGATGTGTAATGATTTGCGCCGGGGAGGGGGGGTGAAGTGCGTGACAAGGGGAAGAATACAATAACCCCTTCGGAGGGGACAGACCGAAAATAAAAGGTGCTGAGTAATACAGGTACTGCGGGCAATCGTCCGGCGTTTCTAATATACAGAGAAGACAGAGGCAGACATTTCCTGGCAGCGTCCAGCCTGGCCAGACATCAGGCAGTGTAGCTAGCAACAAAAGCGAGTCAGAGCCACAGAATGGCATCACCAGGTTCACCTCGTTAGAACCACACACCGGCACCGGCCCGGCCGCCGGGCAGCGGCCCGTACAGCAGTCTCTACAGACGGGCACCCACCTGACGGTCCAGCCAGCCCACGATGGAGGCGTTGTCTGGCTTGCTGTCCGACAGGAAGAGCTGCTGCAGCTGCTGCGAGCGCAGGCCAGCGCCCACCAGCCGCTGCTCGGCCCGCACCGTCTGTGGACAGCGTCAGAGTCCGTCACAGCAGGCACGGGACAGCGTCAGAGTCCGTCACAGCAGCTGCACGGGACAGCGTCAGAGTCCGTCACAGCAGCTGCACGGGACAGCGTCAGAGTCCGTCACAGCAGCTGCACGGGACAGCGTCAGAGTCCGTCACAGCAGGCACGGGACAGCGTCAGAGTCCGTCACGGCAGGCACGGGACAGCGTCAGAGTCCGTCACAGCAGGCACGGGACAGCGTCAGAGTCCGTCACAGCAGGCACGGGACAGCGTCAGAGTCCGTCACAGCAGGCACGGGACAGCGTCAGAGTCCGTCACAGCAGGCACGGGACAGCGTCAGAGTCCGTCACAGCAGGCACGGGACAGCGTCAGAGTCCGTCACAGCAGCTGCACGGGACAGCGTCAGAGTCCGTCACAGCAGGCACGGGACAGCGTCAGAGTCCGTCACAGCAGCTGCACGGGACAGCGGTCACAGCAGCTGCACGGGACAGCGTCAGAGTCCGTCACAGCAGGCACGGGACAGCGTCAGAGTCCGTCACGGCAGCTGCACGGGGCAGCGTCACAGTCCGTCACAGCTGGCAGCGTCAGAAGTCCGTCACAGCAGCTGCACAGCAGCTGCCTGCCATTAGGCGGATGGAAACAGAGGACTTTCCCGGGGTCAACTAATACAGAAAATAGCCTTTTAGGTATCTGATAAGTGTATAATTATCTTTTATACACAATTTTGGGTCGGTATTCTTTCGAACAGGCTTGCTCGGGCTTATCAAAGTATATATTCAAAGGCCGGACCTGCACCCGGTTTCAGAAAACAGCACTAGGCCAGCCCGGGGCCCCGGCCTGACAAACTGGCGGCATCTCCCACCTCCAGCCTTAACCCACCCAGGACCCATGGTTTTAGGCACCGTGTCGTCTCGAGCTGAAACTGGGCGCTCATATAACTGAATAAATGAAATATCGCCGAGAAACTCATCCACGTCCACCGGCCGCAGCGGAGTCATCACAGCAGCCACAGTACATACAGTTGAGGAACAGCGGGGCACAGCAGTCATAGAACATACAGCTGAGGAACAGCAGGGCACAGCAGCCATAGTACATACAGCTGAGGAACAGCGGGGCACAGCAGCTATAGTACAGGCCGCTGAGGAACAGCAGGGCACAGCAGTCATAGTACATCCAGCTGAGGAACAGCGGGGCACAGCAGTCATAGTACATACAACTGAGGAACAGCAGGGCACAGCAGTCATAGTACATACAACTGAGGAACAGCGGGGCACAGCAGCCATAGTACATACGACTGAGGAACAGCAAGGCACAACAGTCATAGTACAGGCAGCTGAGGAACAGCAGGGCACAGCAGTCATAGTACATACAACTGAGGAACAGCAGGGCACAGCAGTCATAGTACATACAACTGAGGAACAGCAGGGCACAGCAGCCATAGTACATACAACTGAGGAACAGCGGGGCACAGCAGCCATAGTACATACAACTGAGGAACAGCAGGGCACAGCAGTCATAGTACATACAACTGAGGAACAGCAGGGCACAGCAGTCATAGTACATACAACTGAGGAACAGCAGGGCACAGCAGCCATAGTACATACAACTGAGGAACAGCAGGGCACAGCAGCCATAGTACATACAACTGAGGAACAGCAGGGCACAGCAGTCATAGTACATACAACTGAGGAACAGCAGGGCACAGCAGTCATAGTACATACAACTGAGGAACAGCAGGGCACAGCAGTCATAGTACATACAACTGAGGAACAGCAGGGCACAGCAGCCATAGTACATACAACTGAGGAACAGCGGGGCACAGCAGCCATAGTACATACAACTGAGGAACAGCAGGGCACAGCAGTCATAGTACATACAACTGAGGAACAGCAGGGCACAGCAGTCATAGTACATACAACTGAGGAACAGCAGGGCACAGCAGCCATAGTACATACAACTGAGGAACAGCAGGGCACAGCAGTCATAGTACATACAACTGAGGAACAGCAGGGCACAGCAGCCATAGTACATACAACTGAGGAACAGCGGGGCACAGCAGTCATAGTACATACAACTGAGGAACAGCAGGGCACAGCAGTCATAGTACATACAACTGAGGAACAGCAGAGGCACAGCAGTCATAGTACATACAACTGAGGAACAGCAGGGCACAGCAGCCATAGTACATACAACTGAGGAACAGCGGGGCACAGCAGCCATAGTACATACAACTGAGGAACAGCAGGGCACAGCAGTCATAGTACATACAACTGAGGAACAGCAGGGCACAGCAGTCATAGTACATACAACTGAGGAACAGCAGGGCACAGCAGCCATAGTACATACAACTGAGGAACAGCAGGGCACAGCAGTCATAGTACATACAACTGAGGAACAGCAGGGCACAGCAGCCATAGTACATACAACTGAGGAACAGTGGGGCACAGCAGCCATAGTACATACAACTGAGGAACAGCAAGGCACAGCAGCCATAGTACATACAACTGAGGAACAGCAGGGCACAGCAGCCATAGAACATACAACTGAGAAACAGCAGGGCACAGCAGTCATAGTACAGGCAGCTGAGAAACATGAAGACATATTAGAGTCACAGTACAGGCAGCTGAGGACTACTAGCAAGGCAAAGCAGTTATAAGACAGATGAGAAACAGCTGCAGGGCACAGCAGTCAACTGAGGAACAGCGGGGCACAACAGCCATAGTACATACAGCTGAGGAACAGCAGGGCACAGCAGCCATAGTACATACAACTGAGGAACAGCGGGGCACAGCAGCCATAGTACATACAACTGAGGAACAGCAGGGCACAGCAGCCATAGTACATACAACTGAGGAACAGCAGGGCACAGCAGTCATAGTACATACAACTGAGGAACAGCAAGGCACAACAGTCATAGTACAGGCAGCTGAGAAACATGAAGACATATTAGAGTCACAGTACAGGCAGCTGAGGACTACTAGCAAGGCAAAGCAGTTATAAGACAGATGAGAAACAGCTGCAGGGCACAGCAGTCAACTGAGGAACAGCGGGGCACAACAGCCATAGTACATACAGCTGAGGAACAGCAGGGCACAGCAGCCATAGTACATACAACTGAGGAACAGCGGGGCACAGCAGCCATAGTACATACAACTGAGGAACAGCAGGGCACAGCAGCCATAGTACATACAACTGAGGAACAGCAGGGCACAGCAGTCATAGTACATACAACTGAGGAACAGCAGGGCACAGCAGTCATAGTACAAACAACTGAGGAACAGCGGGGCACAGCAGCCATAGTACATACAACTGAGGAACAGCAAGGCACAACAGTCACAGTACAGGCAGCTGAGAAACATGAGGACATATTAGAGTCACAGTACAGGCAGCTGAGGACTACTAGCAAGGCAAAGCAGTTATAAGACAGATGAGAAACAGCTGCAGGGCACAGCAGCGAAGACAACAAACTGCAGCGGAGGAAACGCGTAGCGCCCAGAAGGGACACGGCAGATTCAGTGGCGCCACAGAGGGACAGCGGCCAGGCCCTAACGTACAACCAGTCACAAGTAGATCATGGGGACAAGTGTGCCTTATCCAAGAACTGAGTAATTAACAATGGGGCCTGAGTAGAACTCTATCACCAATTACAACACTTTATAGAGTACTTTCCTGAGAGGAGAACTGCGCAGATTTAGCTGGCAACAGATGGGAACAAAACAGACAGGACAATCCACGGTCTGCGAGTCGTACCTCGGGCAGCTTTGGGGCCTGGGCGTAACAGCGACTGCTGAGGTCATATGGTGTCGCCAACTCTCACCCTGTTGGGAGGGTATTATGGGGATCGCAACAACCGTCATACTAAACCCAAGTAGGTACGAAATCAGCACCTCTCAAGCGGAGACGCGTTTTAAGAGAACATTATTTGCAGCTCACTTTCGTCAGACCCCAATCTGCCCCGGTTTTCCGATTTGGCACCATGATTTCACGTTCCAACTTGAAATGAAAAGAGATGTCTGTCTCCAATATATTTACCTCATTGCGAGCCGAGTCGAAAGTCCCGGCTATACTCTCGGCTGCCGCGGTGAACTCGGCGGCGCCCTCGTGCAGCGCCTGGTTGCCATAGAAACCCGCCGCTATCGCCAGGCTGCGGACACAGCAGAGACATCTGGTGTCAGTCTGGCCAAACATCCACTCGGTCCAGCTATTCTCCGGGCGGGTTTGTTAGTGCCGATGTACCGGCGCGGGGCCACAGTCAGTCCCCCGGGAACTGAGCTAATAAAATTTTGTTGGCAAAGAGCAGGCTGAGATTCACTGGTTCACACCAGGGCGCTGCTAGATCAATAGAGTCCAAATCTGTATCGGTTTCATATTCAGCCCCGGACGGCATTTCAGCTGTCGAAAGTTTATCCATCTTCGAAAGTTTACCTTCATCAGTGCTATCAACAGATTGGGATGGGTGGCCTTGTGACTTCATTGCCTGCCTCCGGATTGGGACACAATGAATTAACGTAGGTTTAATCTCCACGGCGGGAAACCACCTTCCCGTGCCTGATCTGAGCAGGTGGAGAGGATCCTTCAACACCCACCCCTATAGCCCCACGGTAATTGGGAAGTGTACCTGCAGTCTGTGGGGAGTGGTCTTGATAAAACAAATAAATGAAAATAATCACTCCATGTAATGTTGAACACAAAATAAACAGCGGCGGGGGGGTGCTGAGTGCGAAGTGGGAGATAAAAAAATGTACGACCCATTCAGTGGGACAACCAGAAACGGCAAATGCCCGTTTATGTTTTTCTTTCCCGTACTTGGCAAAAATCGCGGTTATCATAGAGAGGGGACGATATCTGCCGAGCGCCAACATTGGGAAAACCTGCTGGGAGAGTCCCCAATTACCCTTGTTTCCAATGTCGCCTTGTTCATGTATTGATTTAACCATTTAATGTGACGTTATTTGATTTAATCATTTCATTTAGTGTGATTTGCTCCCCTGGGAGTAATATAAAATGAAAGATGCATGAACCCACCCGCACTGCCTTTTTATCTCTCGACGTTGCACACGATTTACAGTCCTACCCACGGGGGATTGTTTGTGAGGATTTTACAAACACATCGGCATTGGGCGATTCCCTTTACGCCGAAAACAGCATGACGCCTTTAGAATACCCTTGAAATTGGCGCTAGCTGACCACGGTAGTCGACGCGTCCTGAAGCCCCAGGCATGACGACAATAAGGTCAAGAAAAGAGACGACGACGATATTCTTCCTCATGACACCTTCGCGTTTGCTGTGGTTCGCTTTGTCCATTCCACACGGACGAAGTCCATTAAAACCGGAATTTCATTAGCGTTTCTTGAACATGAGTCTGGATGCCCTTCTGATAGGTCACACGCTGCAGATTTAAAAATGACTGAAAAATTATTTGGGATGGGGTGATTTTGTTTCATACAAAAAAATGTTAACTTTGGATGAAAGCACAGACAAAACATTTTTATTGAAATTTATCAACCGAGAACAAAGAAAAACTATTTTTCGCCAGCGCTTTAGAAACACTTTATAGTAAAAGCAGCGGAGTAGCGGGTAGCGGTTTCACGATTTTTGACACAATAGCGATCGCTAATAGCGGAAGCCGTTTCATGTCAGGATATGTATCAATAGCAAAAAGTAAATGTTTCAGCATCGAGTGAAAAGTGCTAATGAATGCATCCTGGTTTCAGGTAGCCAAGGCAGCAGAAGTAGCGGGTCCGGTTTCAAAAATTGTGTAGCGTCGCCCACCTCTGGTAAAATCGAAATTTGGGAAGGCGAGTCAAAACCACTTCCCCAAATAATTTTCGTTCTGGGTGTGATGAGCGGAATGACATTACTGCATAAGAGTAGACCAAGGCCCGCAAACTGGGATCATCTTTCTTACGACCTTCCAGACGTTAACGACCCAACCCTGAATGTACAAGATCTGTGAATGATTAAGTAGGATATGCACAGCTCCTGCTCTGGATAAATTTGGTTCAATAAGACCCGGACGTTTTTACAAGTTTTCGCTTACACGTGATATAAGGTGGCTTGCCTGATGGCTAAGTTTTCTGAACAGACGGTCAGCAATTGCCCGAAAATAGGTCTGTCAGCAGTGGCAAGGCGATTGCGAGGAAGCGCTGACAGTTTCAGTGTGTGCCGACAACTGGATTACAAGCAGTTTCGAGATGCTATCGGGCTGGATCTTTCCTGGGTGCAAGCTTGTGGATAAAATAGAATGAAGTCGCCACGCAAAACAGAAAATTATGCCATTTGGGTATTGGCAAACTTATGACATTATATTTATACGAAATCAGTAGTTTACAATGAAAAGGCATCGGCTTATCCTCGGCCGCTACCTGTTTGTTATGTTTTGAAAACAACATAAATAGTGATATTGTGCCAGTTATTATGATATAAATGCAGCATTTAAAGGGAAGGTGGCACCTTCATAACGTGATTTTAACTGAGATAGCCAAGTTGTAAAGCAAGTCGGAAAACCCGGTACTCAATATATCATTTGTCTTGGAACTCGAGATTTCCGTAGAAAAAAAGCTAAAACCTATCTGCAATGTACCCCTCCTGTACCCCCGGCAGCAGGCCACAGTTGTCATGGCTGTTGGTGTGACGACATATGCTGACGTCACGATGAGCATCAGCCAATCAAAGCCCTTGAAGCGTTTCAAGTATGGTAGTGGTTGCCAGATCATGACATCATCCACAGGCTGATATTTATCTCTTTTTCCTAGAGGAGTATTTTAAAAATTAAAATACTGAGCTAATTGTACATCTTTCAGAGAAATCATGAGTGGTTTCATTATTTTCGGCTAAAAGTACGCCTAATTATGCTAAATTCTAGGATTCGACCAAGGTGCCAAATTCCCTTTAACGCACACATAACTCAGCATGCATGGTGAAAAGGACTTCCACAGACTTCCAGATCATCGTAACATGAGTGCAGCAAAAGTAGTAACTCCACACCAATTACGAGCAAGTGGTCTGATCAAGTCGGAAATCAAACATTACACACTGTCTAGTAGTATCGATCCTGCACCCGGGTACTGGGCAATCAATTCTAGGTTTGGGAGCCCTACACCTGATCCTACCATCATCACTGAGATGACCTAAAGCTGCAATGATGATAATTCGGTCGGAAGGAGCTCCAAAAACCACCTTTCCCGAAACGTTCAGCACGGTAAGATAGGCACGAGCTTTACAAAACAAGCTGTGTGCCAAACCCTAATTAATGGCGACCCCAACGATTTAATCATCGCTACCAGCACCAACATTCCTCTCAAATCAAATGAAAAAAACACTATAGTTTGTATCAGACTTCAGAGCATGCACAATTTCCGTTCTTGTTTTAATGTGCTAAATAACCAGAGCAAGAAAGGCCCCAGATCCCTACCAAGAACAGGCACCATCATGATTTTTTCCCTCAGAATATTTGATATTCAGCCCCAGACAGCACTTCAATCATATCAAACTATATGATAACTCAATGTTAAGAGTTTATCATACGGAAAAGGTTTCTCGGAGGTGCAGGTTCCCATTTCATTACTTGCGAGGAATGATGCTCAGGTTACGCCGGTAAAATATAGAAATGTTTTAAACCAGTCTCAGAAAAGGCCAAAGCATTCGCCTTTGAATTCGCACGGCCACTTTTATCCCAAGGGTACAATGGAACGGTATGGCGGCCCGCGTGCCGGACTGTGAGGCAAAGCCTGACCGGTAGCTCACCAAGTAAGGACAGCGGTGAAGCCGAGCGTCCACTTGAGGCCGACGAAGGAGTGGCGCTGTTTGTGTTTGTCGCAGCAGCAGCGGGTGAGGAGGTAGACCAGCAGCAGGAGCAGCGTCAGCACCAGCCAGAGCGACGGCACCGCGCCCACCACCAGCAGCGACTGCGAGAGAGAGAGAGAGAGAGAGAGGAGAGAGGGAAGAGAGAGAGAGAGGGAGGGGGAGAGAGAGGGGAAGAGAGAGAGAGAAGAGAAGAGGAAGAGGAGGAGAGAGAGAGAGAGAGAGAGAGAGAGAGAGAGAGAGAGAGAGAGAGAGAGAGAGAGAGAGAGAGAGAGAGAGAGAGAGAGAGAGAGAGAGAGAGAGAGAGAGAGAGAGAGAGAGAGAGAGAGAGAGAGAGAGAGAGAGAGAGAGAGAGAGAGAGAGAGAGAGAGAGAGAGAGAGAGAGAGAGAGAGAGAGAGAGAGAGAGAGAGAGAGAGAGAGAGAGAGAGAGAGAGAGAGAGAGAGAGAGAGAGAGAGAGAGAGAGAGAGAGAGAGAGAGAGAGAGAGAGAGAGAGAGAGAGAGAGAGAGAGAGAGAGAGAGAGAGAGAGAGAGAGAGAGAGAGAGAGAGAGAGAGAGAGAGAGAGAGAGAGAGAGAGAGAGAGAGAGAGAGAGAGAGAGAGAGAGAGAGAGAGAGAGAGAGAGAGAGAGAGAGAGAGAGAGAGAGAGAGAGAGATCCATCAATTATGTACAAATACATTATCCATCCAGTTATTTTGACATTACCGTAGTTTCCATTGCCAAAACATGATGCAGTTTACATTCTAGTCATGAAACTCACATCAGTGTTTCTCGAGACTTCTATATTGTCATTATAATTTTTAGTACCTCCAGCAATGGCCAGTCGGCATGCACCAAGCTTTACTATATCATAAGCTGTATTTTTAAGGCTTTGGACAATGACTCCTGAGCATGGATCCGAGCCATAGGGACCCCACAAAAACTGCAGATCTGACGGAATCTGTCCATTCCTCAAATTCTTAACCTGTCCTAAAGCCATTGTTGATGTCGCTACAGCTTAAAAAGAATATGTCACATCCATGGGTTTTAACTTAGCCTTCAATCGCATAGAGTATACCACAACACCCCTGGTTTCATAAAATGTTCCTCTTAGAACTCGCATTCGGGGGAGAAACAGAACTTTTGATGTTGAGCCCGACTGATCTCGCGCCTCCCCTTCGTTTCCCCTATGAGCCGTTAGGTCAGGCGGCGCGTCGGCGGTGGTGGCTGCGGCCGGCGCGGCTTAAAGGGGCGGGATCCGCCCTTTACAAACCCGATTTCTTCGAAAATGATGGGCTCGAGGCAAAGCGAAAATCTAAACAAGAGTTTCACGGTATGCTTTACCTCCTGGCTGCCTCAGTGCAAATCTCACTATAAAAGTGTCACATCCGTTTCAATAGCACGTACTCAAAACATATGCGTTTCACACGGTTTATATGTAATAACATCTTATGTCTGCTGCCTCATCAGTGCATCAGTCACGTAACAATAACACCAGTCAACGTACACGGATTTAGTGGCATCTGTTAAGTCTTTCAATCTCTTATTGCATATTCTTATCTGAGGGCACTGCAAGGAGAACCATTCGGATGGCACAGCCACATAGATCCCACAAAACCAACCAGAAGGCTTTCCTTTCAGTCGCGGGTTCACACAAGTGATCCAGAGAGACATTTACCTCGGTGTATGAGACACTGCTGAGGTTGAACTGGCTGCTGACCGGCTGCAGACTGGCGTTGACATGGGGTACCCGGTGGATGAGCTGAGCGAGCTCGGGCGCTACATACTGGGTCATCTCACTGCCAACAACCACCTGCAAACACACAGACACACATACCAGTCCACTTCACTGGCGGGTCGATGAAGGGCCGGAGACGAGGGGAGGCGGCGTGACAAGATCATAGGCGCATGGGCGTCCCCCCCACTCCTGGACGATACCGACGGGAACTATGGCCAACTCCTTCTGTAGCAAAATGATGGCACTGAACGAAGCCTTGCAGGATATAGCCAAGCACCGGAAACCATCCACAGCCGACGAATCGAAACGGACTCTCTGTTCCCGCTGTAAAAGCTACAGGACAGCCCACGGGGACCCAAAACCAAAACTATAACAACAGTGTACAACAATACAACAATAAAATCATAATCATAACAACAATAAAAATCAAAGAAATGAGCAGGACAAAAAAACTGCGACTGACGTGAGTACAGGGACAGAGGAAAATGAAGCAGCAAGCAAGGCCACTAAAGAGAGACAGATCCAGAACGAGCGAGAGGATCCCCGATCGATTTCGTGGCAGTCAGGTCGGCCGTCCGTGAGACGTGGCGCCGTCGACGACCGGGGCACATCACAAGGGGGTCCCGCCGAATTACGTACCTACATCACCGTACATCGCAGGGCCGGCCACCAAAAATGAGCAGAACCCAGACGCCCAGAGGACAGAGGACACTGCACAGCCTTCGTGCAGGGGGAAATAAAAGTTGATTTGCGCCGAGAAACCACGGCGTAAAATTTGGAATCTCCGGCCATATGCGCAAGTTTTCAACCCCACAATACATACCGTAAAGATACGGACAGAGCAGAGCGGCGACATCGTCATCAAAATATTCAGGGTGAACCAGTCAAAGTCCTCTACTTTTCTCCTAGACTTTTGGGTATAAAGAGTGCAAAAGTCCATAACGTACGATTGGACTACTGTGAAATCGTGGGTAACTTCCAACAGTGTTAAGGATTGATGAAAATTGTATTTGATTCGGGAATGGTTCTGTGGAAAGTATTGAGAATTGTCAAGGAGAAATAAAACATTATAAACAAAGTGCATTTACTGAATATTTAGCAAAATGTGTACAAAATTCCACGAGTTTCCTACGCTGCGTAAATTTTCTTGTATGGCACACGGCGGAAAATTAATCATTGTCTGAAAGCTTACTGCGTAATAATGCGTGCCTTAACCAAGTATTATTTTCCCCTGGCTTCGCGTCAATAGATGTCCCCTGTTATTGGACACCCTCGCAAAGTGGAGGAGCCCTCGTTACGACGGCTAGTGCGTCCAGAGCAACGGGTCGGAGGGTACCAGGCATTACATCTCTGACTGCATTTAATAGCAGTCCCCGCATAATGAACACTTCGGCCATATCCCGGGCATGGCCATTCTTCACAAGGACTCTCAGGGATGTGGCTGAGGGATTTACCCCGACGTCCAACCTCCACCCGAAGGCCCGGTAACTGACAATCGGCTGACACTGCAGGCAATCGAGACAGAGGGAACTTGGAAGCCACTGAGGCCCGACTTATTGGTTGGTAGTTAGAGGGATCTTGTTCTTGCAGATGCCAGTCACTGTGCCTTCAGACATAAGCCGATTAAAGGGACTAACTAAAGATAGTGTGCAATGGAACACTCAGCGGCAGTTAGCTCCTTCACCCTTCACCACTTTGGGATGAAGTCCACCAGGTCCAGGTCGAGAGGCGAATTTAAGTCCAGTGAGTTCATCCTTGATTTCTTCAGGGCTGACTTCAACAGAGTCCCGAGCCCGACCAGTGTGTTTAGTATTGATGACTGGTATTGTAGATAGATCTTCAACAGTGAAGACATGAAAAGAGGGAAGAAAGAACCCAAGCCTTTTCTGAATTGGCGATTGTCATACTACCTTTTGTCCTTCTTAGACCACCCATAGCACATTGATACCGCAGCCTGAAGCTTGTGTGCCTCCAAAATGTTGTATCGTTACATGCAGAATTCTGGGTACAAGTCCCTGATGCCAATTTTCACACTGCATCAGCGACCAACCTATAAGCAATGGTTTGGCTTGTGATATCAGACAAGGAAGCGGCTCACACTGATAAAAATTGTTATGTATTTATTAGATGTATTGATGTATTATTTGGGGTTTTATAAGGCACATTGGTGCCTGGTTACCCGATCTAGTCTGACTCATGTACAAACATTGTCATTACCACAATATTATCAATTTTTGCCATGACACTTTATCGCGGGCTTTTAGAATGTCCGACCGTATTCGTGAGATTTTGAAGGTGTTGATGTGTGATTCTCACGGGCTGGGTTTTTTTGCAACAGATTTTTTCCGTGATCTGCTGGCATCAGGTTGAAAACTTTAATCATACCTCCGTGGCGGGAATGTGCTCCTAAGCTCTTCTCCGATCCAGTTTGTCCCATGATTTGCAAGGAAGCGGCTCACACTGATAAAAAATTGTTCTACAAATTTAAAATATTTGGCTTAATACCACACACCAAATACCAGCCATATGGGATCACTGCAAACAGGGGAATTAAGTTAGTAATTATGCAGTTCCAACAGCCCAAGTGAACTGCCCTCTTACCTAACAAACTTTGGCAAGTAGGTATCTTCTTACCCACAAGTTCACTGTAACTAGGGGGCTGTTTCAACATACTGCACAAAAAAGATTGACATGAGGCTGTCAGGTCTCTTGGCCAAAACAGGCCAAATGGTTGACAACAAATTATTTTGTTTCACTCGAATTCAATGTTCAAAATCTATTTCCTGATTTTTTACCCAATTTCAGAGGAGGAGCCTATGGCCAGCATTCCCAAAAACCAAGAAGTGCCCAACGAGACACATCCCATCAAGTTACTGCGGACTCGCTGCCACCAGGCTGGCTGATCTGCAGACTCTTAGACCAATGCAAGACACCAGCGAATGCCCATTTGCTCGTGTCTCTAATTTCATTCTGTTACTGCTCCAAGGGGTTGGCGCGTCTCTTTTCGAAGCGGGTTTCCTTTCCTCTCCCGATCTCGCCCCCTCCAGGAGAGACCGGATGGTGAGGAAACCTACCAGGTGAGTTTACCAGGTGAGAATTAGGAAAAAGCCTATGTGCATTATAAAATGTATACAACATTTATGGACCAGAATTAATATGGTTCTCTTCTGATCTCCAAAATTGACAGCAGCAGGCTGTCCTAAACATGAAGACCGTTTCGCAGGCTGCCCTAAACTATAGACAAGGGGACACAGAGAGATCCGGCTGCCTCATTCAGTATCCAGGGATGAACAAGTTCAGGTCCAGGGGAGCTGGAATTTCGAAGAGATGTAAGTTTGGAAAACACTGTGGGAGATGAAATGGGAATATCCTCCAGAACAAGTCCAAGAAAGCGGTAATCGAAGTTGGGTAAGTTCTCTAAATCCTCGGCAGTGAAAACCTTTGCAAAGAAATTGTTCAGGATCTTAGCCTTTTCACCCGCATCATATTCAAGATCACCATTGCTATTCCGTAGGTCTTCTACTTTGGAGACAGTTTTCAGTCTTGATCCTGCTTAACTCCAGAAACCCTTAGGATTTGTTTTGATGTTGGATGCCAACAGGGGCGCCGCCACGGAGTTTTCGCAGGAGGGGATGGGCCCGGGCTGGTGCTAACCGGGGAGGTGAATTTTGAGCATATTCGGTACCTGACAGCATTAATGACGATTGACCCCGACAATTTTGGTGGGACGTCCCCCCCTGGTTGGCCAACAGAGGGGGACACGTCCCCCGTCCCCCCCGCTTTCGGTGCTCATGGATGCCAAGCTCTGCTCAAAATCTCTCTGAAGCTTCCGGGTAAGATTACGCAGTTCATTTTGGCATATCTGGAAACGAGCAAAATCAATCTCATCTTTAGTGCGGTGGTATGTTCGTGCCAGGTCATTTTTCTTTTGCTTGAGTCTCATGGCTGCCCCAGTCATGTAAATATTCTTGCGGGTGGCCCTGGCCCTCGTTTTGGGGGTACATGTATCAACAGCCTCATTGAGGTTATTCATGAAAAAGCTAGAGGATTCTTCTAAGCTAAGGCCTTCCATGGTAGCCCAATCAATATCACAGATCATTTTGTTCAACTGTTCAAAGTTAGCACGACTAAAGCTGAGTTTGGATACCCGGTCCAACCTTCTTTCCACATAGCATTTGACATTAAACTTGAGAAGTAAATGATCACTTAGACCAATACCCGGAAAGTGTTCAAGGTTAGCGAGCATACCCTCTTCATCTGTGAACAAGAGGTTGAGGATGTTAGCCTGCTGGCCATGACAGTGACGAGTGGGTTTCTGAACATGTTGAAAGAGGAAAAAGTCCTGCATTATGTCGACTGTGCGAAGGGTGGCCTAGGGAGGCTGTGCATAATTCACCAGACCAGTCTATCTGTGGGAAATTGAAATCCCCAGACACCAGAAGATGTGAAGGTGAGAAAGACTTAGCAAGTGTAACAATATCAGAAAAATCACTCATGTTTCTATGGCCATCCCCACTTGGACTTCTGTAAAAGCAGCACAGGAGCAGAAAATCATGCCTGTGGAGCCTAATTTTGACCCATAAATGTTCAATTGAGTATGTAACAGGAATGGGTACCATCGATGACCAGAGGTTATTCCTAACATAAATGGATATTCCTCGTTCACCTCTACAGCCAAGGTTTGGGAGGATATGGTCAAAGCTAGTAAAGAAGTGATAATTTTGAATATATAATAATTTGATAATTTGGGTCCCAATCTACAAGAAGGGAAACAAACACCATCCTGGCAATTACAGACCAGTTTGCTTGACCTCTATACCCTGCAAAGTCTTGGAGTCACTGATCAAGGACGAACTTCTGAGGTTCCTGAGCACCCACTACCTTCTTTTAGACCATCAACATGGATTCCGGCCAAAACGTTCGTGTGACTCACAACTTCTACAGACATTGGAGGATTGGACAAAGAGGCTTGAACAGAGTGTACCCGTTGACGCCATCTATTTGGATTTTCAGAAGGCATTCGATTCGGTCCCGCACGAGCGTCTTCTGAGGAAATTGGAGAGTTATGGTATTAAAGGCAGGCTTATTCGGTGGATCCGCGCTTTCTTATCAGATAGGAAACAGTATGTGGTCGTTGATGGCGCTGCTTCAGAATGGACGAAGGTCACTAGTGGTGTTCCGCAAGGTCCCGTGCTCGGCCCGTTCTTATTCCTTCTGTTTATTAATGACCTCCCTGATTGTGTACTTTCTGGCATAAAAATTTTTGCTGATGACACAAAACTCTAGACAGGAATTAGGCATCTCCACTCATCAGAATCGCTACAAGCAGACCTTAATCGGGTATTGGAATGGTCGTCAATGTGGCAGATGCCCTTCAATGAAGGTAAATGTGTAGTGTTGCACATTGGCAGTAACAATCCTTGTCACGACTACACTATGGGTAGTGCTTCTCTCAGGAAATTAGATGGAGAACGAGATCTCAGGGTAATCATTGACAGGGACCTGAAATTCCGACAGCAAGCAGCGGCATCAGTCTCAAAAGCTAACAAGGTTTTGGCCGTCATCCGAAAATCCCTTCGCTAACACTGACACTTTCACTTTGCCTCTTCTTTACAAAACACTGGTGCCTCCTCTACTAGAGTATGGTAACATATGTTGGGGACCATTCAATAGGGCTGATCAGAGGCTGCTTGAGAGGATGCAGCGAAGGGCCACTCATATGATCACCTCCATGAGGGGTTTATCTTCCCCCGACCGACTGAGGGCTCTTAAGCTTTCCTCATTGTACTACAGGCGACGCCGAGGAGACCTGATCAAAACATACTAACTGCTCCACGGTTCCATTGATATCGATCCAGCTCAGTTCTTCGATCTCATTGATCGCTCCCGTACCCGCCGACATCAGTGGAAACTTGCGAAACCCAGTGCCACATCTAGGGTGTATCGTTCATCATTTTCAGTACGCGTGGTGAATGACTGGAATGCATTGCCTACATCAGTAGTAGAAGCCAACACGGTCAATGATTGTACGAACAAGCTTGACTCTCACTGGTCATCCCTGATGTACCTTGTCCCTGACTGCTCAGAGGAAGGTCCCTTACATTTTTTCAACCGCTCTCACCATCTAAGGGAAGGGACCGAATTTCGGCCGGTTCCGAATTTCGGCCACCTTCGTAGGAAACCCCCTTTCCTGCTGCAAACAGCTTGCCATTGCCACAACTGTGTCAGTAATACTGTAGAATGTTGAATTCTTTCTCCGTTGAGAACCCCTCATTTCTTTTCGATGATTGGTTTACACGCCACTGACGTCACAAGAAGAGCTGCATCGATTTTCTGCGTTCGAGCCATTTCCGTTACCGATTTGCTAAGGAGTGAGCCTCGCGTTTGAGGACGGTTCAGTTTTACTACATTAATTTAGTGAAGTTTAAGTTAATTTCTCCTGATTTAGAATTGTTCAGGGATTGTCATTACTTTAACTTTATGATGATGTGTCCTTAAATATTCCAAATACGTGATATGTATTGAACTGTCCGAATTTAGGAACCAAAAATTAGGTGTCCCGAAGTTCGTCACCCCTGTCCGAATTTCGGGCCCGGCCCAATGCAGGTTACCCCTAATTTCGTCCTTGCTGTATGAATCGTGGAAAGTCGAGCTGTGCTTTGCTTTTTTTTAAGGCAAGCTAGAAATTATAATACGGAGCCATAGAGCGGATCTAGTATGGCCGATCGGGGGACACCTTCCTGAGAGGGTGCTATCCGGTCCGGGGTGGGGCGCCACTATTGACCGGCAACACCCATCAGATGAGCGCAAACTCCTATCGGTGGGCGCCATTTTCGCATTCCGCATTCTGGGGGGGGTGGGAAGCGACCTTTCAGGGGGCACCGTGACCATTTCAGAGGGCGCCAAGGGTCGATGGGGGGCACGTGTCCCCCTTGCGGCCCTGGATCCGCCTATGGGGGGGGCGGGGACCACTGACAGATTTAGGATTTCTTATCGGAGTGAAATGCATTGGCCAGGAGTTGCGATTTAGGCTAAAGGTACCGAAGTAGTTATGGTCGTGGACTGAGAAGTTGGCATCGATATTTTTCGAATCCAGGATTAGTAATACCAGGGGTTGCCATCTGGAACAGGGGGAGCCGCGTTTGACCGGCAAGACCTATCGGGTGGGCGCCGAATCCTATCGATGGGCGCCGATTTTTGCATCGTGGGGGGGGTGGGGGTGGGAAGCGACATAGGGGCACCAACGACCTTCAGGGGGCCCACGAGAGTAGAGTTGATGGGGGGGCACATCCCCCTTTTGCCCCCTGGATCTGTGTATGCCTATTATGCGTTCACAGTCATAACACACATAGTAGAGGATGGTCTGATGTCAACGTGCAGTGGAGGAGGTCCTAAAGTGCCCCATCCCCTGAGAAAAAAACAAGAGGGCGTCAAAAGCCTGTTTGGGAGTGTGTGGGGCCAATAGCGATCTACATTATAGTTAGGGTTCTTTGGCCTAGTATATTCACGGTCAGACGAGGTCAGGGGCAAAGCCAAGGGGGCGGGGAGGGGGCGGCAGGGAAAGCCGCCCCCTGCTGAGGGCACAATTTTGGAACAAGCAGGGTGCTTTCTACCCATCAGGGCCCTTTTGGCGCTGTCCCAGCGGCCCTTTTCGGGACGCCACCCCCCCTGAGCGAAATCCTGGCTATGCCCCTGGACGAGATCGTGGAGGTCAAATTTGGGCCGTACTGGAGGCCTGTTGGAAAATGCCGTAATTATACCAGAAAAAGCCGGAAATATGCAAAAAGCAGACAAAGGGCACATATGTGAGGTCTCACACAATGATCTGTGAAAGTTTGAGATCAAGTCATTCAGGATCACTTGTGTATGATGCATAGGGGATCCAGAATTTTCGATGGGGGTACCTTCCGGGGGCGCCACTTTTGACCAGAAAAACCCATCAGGTGGGCGCAAAATCCTATCGGTCGGGCCGATTTTCGCATCCTGGGGGGTTGTGGGTGGGTGGGAAGCGACATTTTAGGGGCGCTGTGACCATTTCAGGGGGCGCAGGGGACTTATTTTTACTATGGTAGCAATCTGACCATGCCCCTCCCATTGAAATACTGGATTCACCCCATAATCAGGTGCCAGCATCAGCTTTCCTTGCCTCCGCGACCAACCTTGTTGAATTTCACTTTGCTGTGAAGGACCACAAAGAGGTTTCCATTATCAGTACTGTACAAGACCCGACTGACCAGGATCAGCAATAACTAGCGATAACTATTTTCCTTAAAGGGAATGTGGCACCTCGGGCGAATTCTGGAATGTAGTGAAATTAGGCTTATTTTTAGCCAAGAATAATGAAACCACTCATGATTTCTCTGACAAAATGTACAATAAGCTCAATTTTTGGTTTTTAAAAATACTCCTCTAGAAAAAGAAATAAATATCAGCCTGTGGATGATGTCACAATCTGGCAACCACTACCATACTTGAAACTCTTCAAGGGCTTCGACTGGCTGATGCTCATCGTGACGTCAGCATATGTCGTCACACCAGTAGCTCACAACAATGGCCGCCGGCGACGGGGCTGAGGGGGCTGGTGTCAGGTAGGTTTTAGCTTTTTCTACGGAAATATCGAGTTCCAAGACAAATGAAATATGGAGTACCAGGTTTTCCAACCTGCTTTACAACTTGGCTATCTCAGTTAAGATCACATTGTGAAGGTGCCACATTCCCTTTAACCATCCAAAATTTGGTCCCTTCCCCTAGTTAACATTATTAATTCCACTCAGACATTATTGCCTGAGTAAAACTTAGTGTAGACTCATCGAAACTGAGCCTATCGAAGACTGGATCCAGCAGGCCGATGTGGCCTCCAAAATTCTGATAACTATAGATAGATAGATAGATAGATATATAGATGAAGAGCTCAGAGTAGTGCCAGGCTACCAGTGGTACCCCTGAATGGAATTTTATTTCGCTCTTACTTTTTGTATTTTTGTCAACGTCCTGCCCAGTAAATTGTAGACTCCCAATGTTTGATGTTAACAGATGATTTCAAATTGCACAGAAAGGTGGCCTTTAAAGTGATGACACTCTCCTGCAAGCAGATCTGCAGACTTCGAGATTGGTCTGCTGGTTGAAAGTTGCATCTAAATGCTGTCAAGTGTAAATACTTAAGAATGCCACTGAGAACTATGCCACTTCACTCTACATATACAGAGAATGATATTGAATTAGAATATGCTGAACACATACATGATCTGGGAGTCATGCTAGACTAAAAACTCAGCTTTGTAGCAGATGTGGATAACATTGTGAAAAAGGCCAACAGATCACTTGGATTTCTTACAAGAGCCTATCAATCGGCTCGACTTGTGTGCCAATATTCCAATGCTATGCTCATTCCTGTTGACAATGAAACCGGTCTAAAATATTAAATTCACCGGAACAAGGAACTCGGAATCCCACCTTGTGTTCTCGTTGCTCCACCTCTCGACCTCGAGCCTACTATTGGAAATTGAGATGCTTAAGTCTAGCGTGAGGTAAAAATATGGTAAAAACAGCTGTCACTGATTCTCATTGCAATCTATACGCACACCCTATTTCACATGCTCCTTTCGAAATTTACATCTATAGGTAACAGACCTATACAACTCCTCAATGCGATACTCACTCACTCACTGACAGAGAGCATTGGCAGCAGCGGCCCAACTTCAGCCGTGTTATTCTGCCGTTCAGAACGCATACTAGTATGCTGCACGCATGCGCAGTACAGCATCTTGAAGTCCATGCTAACTATCGCGCATGCGTATAACATATATTATGCGTTCCGCCGGTAGAACAACACGGCTTTCTTCTCAAAAAGCGTAACGGCGATGTTATCTTTTAGAGCCTTGGGCGATGTCACCCGATGATGGCAGATCCTGGCCTTGGAAATTTCAGCCAAGAGATCCCAAGATTGAAAACACTGTACGAGGGACGTGCCCGACAGCTGGTGAGGGGCAAGCGTCGCGCAGAGGCACACTCGGATCACATGAATCAGGGGTGCAGTGTACAGAGGCGTGCTCAGACATCGGGAAAAGAGTTGCAGTGCTCGAAAAAAGTTGCGGCGGGGCGCGGGTGGTGTCGACGGCAACTGGCGATGGTGTTTTGAATGTGTGCGTGTTTTTTACCGTTTGCTGCATGTTTTTCTCCTCCATTCTCTTCCTCCCGCGGGATCTTTCCTATACTTTGTATGATATTTTATTTGTGGTTTTATTGTGCAAATATATGTATGGACGTAAGACGTGTCCAGACGCAGGGGTGGTTGCGGTGGTGAGTAGAGGCGCACACAGACAGCAGAGCATATATCGCAACTGCAAGAACATTTTTGCTGCACGGGGGGGCGACAAAGGGCGGTCCAAGACACTGCTCTGGCCCGGGATGGGGTTAAAAGATAAGCCTTTTGAGAATATCAGTCCTTGTAAAAAATCGGACAGCCCCGACCCCTCCTCCTAGTGATAATTGAGGGGGCTAGGGGACCCGCACTAATTATCATCATTACCTACCATATGTGGGCGCTCCGACAGCTCTGGTCAGCTGATACTGGTTTCCCGTCAAAACGCACAACTATTTGGTAGTGTCAGACTGCTGCTGACTTCTGCCCATTAGGGGCAGGTCCAGAGGTTTGGTTGGTGGGGTGGGCAGGCCATGCCAGCGTGAGAAAAACATCGGCGGGCAGTATTAACACGCGCACTGGAAGGGGGGCCTCGGAGGCCCCCCACCTGTTTTTCCGAGGTGGCCGGAGAACCGCTCGTAGCCGAAAAACGAAACGTGGCCACATTTAACAGAATTTAATAGCGCGTCGATTGGTGAAGACTTTTTGAAAATCGGCCGAAAATTTTTTGACTTATAGGCTTTCAAAGTCAGACCTGCATTTTGAGATCGCCGTAAACGCGCGGTTGGACCAGTTAGCTTGCATTGAAGACCGAGTGGTGACGTCATAACGTCATATAAGTGGGACTATATGTCAAGGTCACTTCACATGAAAGTCAAGGTCAAGGTCAAAGGTCACAGGTCAAGGTCATATCTGCACTTTCAAGGTCACTGACCACTGTGCGTCCGGACAAATGACGTTACCCCGTCTGACATATATTATGCTATGACGTCATCGGTAGGGTACCCCAATACAAAGGTCAAGGTCAAAGGTCAAGGTCAAAGGTCATTGGTAAAGGTCAATCCTCATTTCCCGCCAAACAGTGGCTACACAGTTAGTCAAAGTGTAAATAATAAGTAGTATACCATATGGTGACCTTAAAGGTCAATGACCTTGAATGACCTTGACCCAAAAGTTGTGGGGGAGCCTCTTTGATATCTCTTCTCTATGAACCTTGTACGTCTTTAGCTTATTCCCGCCATTTTCCTGCATAATTACAGCATTTACCAATCGATCACAGCATGGCCAATATTTGACCTTTACGACCTCGTTTGACCTTGAAGATATTGACTTAGACCAATGAAAATTGGTCATCATGTAGATCCCTATAGCCCTCACCCACCTACCAAGTGGCGTTTTTCTAACCCTCTTAGTTTCCGAGATCTTAGGGGCCTACCAGGCCCCCCTCCAGTGCGCGTTAGTGCCAGACCCCCTCCAGTGCGGGTGTTAACCCCTCGCCCCGATGGGGGTGTTTGAACACTATCCGGTTGCACGAAAAAACGGCGGCGCGAAGCGCCACCGTACTTGGCACATCTTGTTTCACAGCTTTCCCCATAATTTTAAGCTTGGGTCATCTCAGGTCAGGTCACCAGTACAGGTCAAGTGACCTCACCTCAAAAAAATGTTTAAAGTGGCATAAGTAAGAAGCGGGTGAATCTATCGGATTGAAACTTTTAACCCATTATGGCCCCACCAAATTCTTTCAAATATGTTCCTGGATGTTTCATATCGATGACCTAAGGTCAAGTACGGACCATGACCTTTCCATTGGAAATGCATGAGAAAACAGATAAAAATATAGCATCATGTTAACCTTCGCCCGGGTGGGGGGTCTTTTTAGACCCCCCTCGGGTTTTTCCGAAGTGACCAAAAACGGCGGCGCGCAGCGCCGCCAAACTTGGTCTAGCTGTTCCTTCATCATTTTTACATCTTTCCTGAAAATTTTGGCTCAAGGTCATATCAGGTCAGGTCACCAGGTCAGGTGAAGTGATCTCACCTCAAAAAATACTTAGGACGGCATAACTAAAAGAAAGGTTAATCGATCAAGTTGAAACTCATACCACATCTTGGGCCCACCAGGAGCTACAACATTTGTTCCGGGATTTTTGATATTGGTGACCTAAGGTCATGTGCAGAGCATGACCTCCCCATTGACAATGCATGGGGAAAATCACGAAATGAGCTTTTCTCAGTAAGTATGGATGGAATCAACTTCAAACATCGGTTGCGACTTGCTCTCAGCCCATTTCTGAAGCTGATACCAAATTTTTTACTTTTGACCTTTAAAAGGTCACCTTAGGTCAAATAAGCATTTTTTGGTGTTTTTCTCTATAAATTTTGAATAAACTAAGATAGAGCTTTTATTTTGTCACCTAAGTGTTTTTATAGTCACTGGAAGTCAAATGATATACATCATGACTATACCAGGTCAAGTTGGGTCAGACCGTTGACCTGGGTCAGGTCAAATTCTTAAATTTGACCTGGCATAGCAATATCATATATCATTCGATTCGTATTGACGAGAGGATTGCAATGGTGCATAAACTATGACTGTATCTTGTTTGGTTTGGAAGCTATTAGCGAAAAAGTAAACGCCCTTATGCATGGGTGGCTATGGACATTCCCAAGAATATGCCCAATATTTAGTGACCTGTAGCTCCCTAGGCTTTGACCTGACACGAAAATGAATGCCACTCTAATGAAAGCGCATCTCAAGAGCTTTCGAATGGTGTTAGAAAAATGTTTCTAGCTATCATAGTTTCTGAGATATAGGAGGTTTTCTTAGTACACCTCATATTAGCGATTTTGACCTATTTTGACCTCTGGTGACCTTGATATTGACCTGACAAGAAAAATGACCGAAGTATTTTCGATATCATTTTCGAAGAGATTTCGATTGCCGTTTTGCGCTTTTTCTAGCTCTCTTAGTTTTTGAGATCGTGGGGGGGTCTTTTTTAGCCCCCACCAGGGCGAAGGTGGCTCGTACCCGCCACCGGGGCAAGGGTTAAAGGGGAAAGCATGCAGTCTTTACACCGATCTAGTATCACGTCTACTAGTGCTAAATAGGTAGTTTTTGGTTGGCATTTTAGCTGCAGTCGACGAAAAAAGTAAATATTCAAATAACCGATTAAGATATTTCAGCAAGTTTTTCATTGTTAATCAAAAGCTAGTGTTTGACTGAAATCAGGGGCGCAGCCAGAGCTTTGGTATGGGGGGAGCACACCAACTTTGAGGGGCACCCCGGGAAAAAGGGCACTTTTTAACGTACCCTAAAAAACTTACTATGTCTTTGTTTATATCATTTTTTGGGCATCTTTGGTTCAATAAAAATGCAAATAAATCATTGACGGAGAAGAAAAACTCGATTACAACCGAAAAAAGGAAAAATATCACCAAATGCAATGGAAGTAGTCAAAATACGACTGTTTTGAATAGATTGTTTGTTTTCAAACAATCTATGTTTGTTTTCAAGACAAATCAGCCAACTCATGCAAGTACCTAACATCAGAGAAATCAGCGGAGCATGTGATATCTGTTACAATGTGCAGGTTAAGGCATATTGGAGTCGAAAATTCATTTGTTATGCCCACTGGTTTTGTCGTGATGAGTAAGCTCTGGCTGAACGAGGATTAAGTTCCTAGCCTCCCACAATCGCCGTGGGACGAAGAGTAGCATAGTGTCTTTGGAAGAACACATTTTAGCTATCGGAAAAATTTGGGAGATACCTTTTGAACGCGTTTATTAAGTTCCATATTCTCAATGATCGGTCCCAGTTAAGAGTAAATAAAAGGTGAACAGGCCGGTGGTTTGGATGGAGACGGTGTGACAAGGCTGAAAATTGTGAAAACTAGTCCTTCATTTAAATTATTAGTAGAAATCCTGGTTTAGGGGACTGTCCTCTGAGCTCAGGGGCACATGCCTTTTTATCATCCCTTCCCCGAATCAACCAGTATAATAAGCAATTTATACAACCTGGGGTGCCTAGGTATCACAAGCCGTTTTAGAGATTCCTCATTCCTCGTTAGCTCCGTTTTACAAGGGGAGTTTCCATTGTGTTCTTATTCCCCATCTATTCAAGACCAGATCTGGGGCCCCCAAGTGTGGATCAGAGGCCTCCAGAGCAGCTTCCCCCATCCCCCCCAGTTGTGCCTCCAGGGACTAGACTAGCTCAGTGACCCCGCCTCGAGATGATAGGAGTTGGCCTTGTGTTCTTATTATCTGTCTATTCAAGACCACCTCAGGGGCCCCTGATGTAGATCAGGGTCACAGAGCAGTTCATGCTTCACCCAGGGACTAGACCAGCTCATTGGTCCCAGAGATGAGGTCATCAGACTAGCTCAATGGGCCACAGATAGGCTCATAGGGCCTTAAACCAGTTCAAGAAGCCCCAGAACAGTTTAAGGCACCAGATCACCTCAGGGGGCCTCAAGCCAACTTAAGGGGCTCTCACAAGCTCAGCGCCCAGACCAGATCAGGGTACTCTCAGAACCTAGATCCGCTCTTGGGCCCCAGATCAGCTCTTGGGGCCCCAGATCAGTTCAGGGGCCTCAAATCAGGTCAGGGGGCAAGATCAAGTCAGGGGTACTAATTCAGCTCAGGTATCCCTCACCAGCTCGGGGCCCAAGCAGTTCAAAAGCCCCAGAGCTGTTCAGGGGACACCAGATCGGCCCTTAGGGCACCAGATCAGCCTCGGGGACAAACAATCAGATCAGTGGTCCCCGACCAGCTCGGGGCCCAGACCAGCTCGGGAATACCAGATCAAGTCAGGAGGCACTTAATCAGCTCAGGAGCCCTCATCAGCCTCTGTGGGCCCAGCTCAGCTCAGGGCTTTAGAGCTGCTCATGAAATCACGTAAGGAGGTCCAGATCAGCTTAAAAGGCACCAGATTAGCTCAGGGGGCACCAGACTAGCTCAGAGAGCATCAGATGGGCTCAGAAGGCACCAGATCGACTCAGGGGCATTAGTGAAACTCAGGCGGCACCAGATCGATCCGCTCGGGGGCCAGATCAGCTCTCAGCCGCCCAGACTATGGCAGGAGCTTAAATCAGCTCAGGGAGCAACATAACAGCTCAGGGGACACAAGGTAGGCTCAGGGCCCACCAAACCAGCTCAGGGGGGCACCAGGCCATCTAAGAAGACATCAATAATCAGCTGAGGAGGCACCTAATCAGCTGAAGAGGCACCATATTGACTTAGGAGACAAAATCAACTTGGGGAGGCATGGGATCAGCTCGGGGCCCGAATCAGCTCAAGGGGCACTAAATCAGCTATTAGGGCACCAAGCAAGCTCGGAGGCATTAGACTAACTCAGAGGGCATTATTATTTGCTCAGTGGGGCACTCGATTGACTCAGGGGCACCAGATCAGCTTAGAGGGCAAGTGATCAGCTCAAGGGACCAAGACCAGCTGAGAGGCCACGAGATGAGCTCAAGAAGCACCAGATAAGGTTCACCCGTACGATTACGGGCGACGAGCAGGCATTAGGTGGACAAATACTAGGTGCCCATACTGTTCCCGGGTGCTTGAAAAGTCGACAGAATGCCCTAGCTAACCGAAAAAGGTATTAAGTTGTCCAACAATAGCTTCAATCGCTACATGCGGTCCAGTTACATCTAAGTTCAACGGCGTAGGGCACTAAATTTCGAGCGGCACGGCCCAAATTTGGTACACCACCTGACAATCAAAAGGGCACGCCGGCAGTGGTGGGGGCACGTGCCCCCTGTGCCCCCATGGCTGCACCCCTGGACAGTAGATCAACTCTGGGAGGCATTAAATAAGCTCAGGGGCCCGGATCAGCTCAAGGGGCACTAAAACAGCTAAAAGGACACCAGGTAAGCTCGGAGGTATCAAACTAACTCAGCGAGTATTATATAGGTTCAGAAGGCACACTTATTTTCTCAGTGGGGCACCAGATTGAATACAAGGGCACCAGATCAGCTCAGAGGGCACATGATCAGCTCCAGGGCGGCACCAGATGAGCTCCGCCCGTACGATTATTGGCGACGATGAGGCATTATCTGGAAACGGATTACGTGCCTATACTCTTCCCGGGTGCTTGGAAAGGCGACAGAATGCTTTAGCTGACCAAAAAGGCACTTAATTGTCAAACAATAGTTGAAATCGCTAAATGTGGTCTAGTTCCATCTAGGTTCAACGGCGTAGGGCACTAAATTTCGAGCAGCACGGCCCAGAGAGGGTACACCACCTGGCAATCAAAAGGGCACCCGGCACTGATGGGGGCACGTGCCCCCTGTGCCGCCTGGCTGAGGCCCTGGACAGTAGATAAACTACGGGAGGCATTAAATAAGTTCAGGGGGCCCGGATCAGCTCAAGGGGCACTAAAACAGCTAATAGGGCACCAGGCAAGCTCTGAGGCATCAGACTAACTCAGAGAGCATTATGTAGGTTCAGAAGGCACAATTATTCTCTCAGGGGGGCACCAGATTGACTACGAGGGCATCAGATCAGCTCAGAGGGCACATGATCAGCTCCAGGGGCCAAGACCAGTGCTCAGGGGGCACCAGATGAGCTCAAGGGGCACCAGATTAGCTCTGCCCGTACGATTATTGGCGACGATGAGGCATTATCTGGAAACAGATTACGTGCCTATACTCTTCCCGGGTGCTTGGAAAGGCGACGGAATGCCCTAACTGTCCAAAAAGGCACTTAATTGTCAGACAATAGTTTAAATCGCTAACTGCAGTCTAGTTCCATCTAGGCTCAACGGCGTAGGGCACTAAATTTCGAGCGGTACGGCCCAAAGAGGGTACACCACCTGGCAATCAAAAGGGCACCCCGGCACCGATGGGGGCACGTGCCCCCTGTGCCCCCTGGCTGAAATAATAGAAAAGTCCGTCACAAATACTGTTCTAGGTTTGTTGTAATGTCGGCATTGCTTTTAGGTTAGAGGTACCTATATCGTTGTCGTCACGACATCCAATCTTACTTTTAACGATTCATTCTAAAAGGCATTTGTGTGAAGCTGAATTCGGTGGCCTGGTGCACCAGGCCACCAGGGTGACCATCAGACCATCAAACATTGACCACCAGAAACCACCAGACCATCAGACACTGACCACCAAACCATCAGGAATTTCCACCAGAAACCACCAGGCAGACCACCAGACTATCAGAATTTCCACCAGAAACCACCAGGCAGACCACCAGACCATCAGAGTGACCACCAGAAACCACCAGGCAGACAACCAGACCATCAGAATGACCACCAGAAACCACCAGAAACCACCAGGCAGACCACCAGACCATCAGAGTGACCACCAGAAACCACCAGGTAGACCACCAGACCATCAGGATGACCACCAGAAACCACCAGAAACCACCAGGCAGACCACCAGACCATCAGAGTGACCACCAGAAACCACCAGGGAGACCACCAGACCATCAGGATGACCACCAGAAACCACCAGGTAGACCACCAGACCATCAGGATGACCACCAGAAACCACCAGAAACCACCAGGCAGACCACCAGACCATCAGAGTGACCACCAGAAACCACCAGGCAGACCACCAGACCATCAGAGTGACCACCAGAAACCATCTGAAACCACCAGACCACCAGGAAAATCCTGATGTTTTTTTAAGTCAATTGATGTGCATATTGACTATTGTAGATAAAAAAGTGACGATGACCTGACCTCAGGTCAGATCATTTTTGTTTTCTGACCTAGTATAGTGATATTATACATCATTCGATTCGCTGTAACGAGAGGAAGCGAAATGTGTCTAATTTTTTAACTCAACTCTGTCAGACGCTTGAGCCCAGAAACTCTTCTCTAATATGCCACCTTCTTTGACCTGTCATTAACTCAATATTGACATGAGCTTAAAAATGACCTTTGTAGTTTCTTCATGAGTTCAGTGCGAGCTATCCACCAGCGTTTGCATTTTTTCGCTATCCCGTATAGGCCCCGAGTTCGAGGGGGTGTTTCAACATCCCTCCACCATTGCGTAGGTGGTTCGGATGCCCACCGGGGCGGTTGCTGTGACTTAATTAACTGGCGCAGTGAATTAATTTTTTCCCTTCAGAAACACCCTGCGAAGGGCAAAAGCGATGGATGTTTTTTTAGGAATCGACTCCTTTATTTTGCTTTGGGGGCCATGGCCAGAATGTCCCCTAAATCCACCCCAAAATATCCTTCAGTGTCACAATCTCAACTAACTCCGATTCAGTGGCGTAGCCAGGGGGCCCATGGGTCCGTGGACCCCTCCCCTTTTGGGCTGACCTTAAGCACTGCGAAGGATTCTTTGATCAGGGGCCCCGAGTCAGTCTCAGGGGGCCCATAGAGCTAATCCGGGGGACCCGAGTTAGTTTCAGAGGTGCCCCCCAGTGTTTGCCTCATGGACCCTAAAGTCAGTTTCAAGGGCACCCAAGAACTTATCTCGGGAGCCCTAAGCTATTATCAGGTCCCTCAGTTTTGGTCCAAGGAGACAGCTAGGTCTGTCTCCGAGCCCCGAAAGCTGCTCTGGGGGTCCGAGAGTTAGTTTCTTGGGTGCGGCCGCGTGTTGGTCTCAGGGGGCTCAGAGTTAGTCTGAGAGGGCCTCCGAACACTAATCTCAATAGCCCCGAGGGACCCATCCATTCAGCCTGGAAGGCTCGAGAGTTAGCCTGTTAGCCTTGGGGGTGCCTCACAGTGCTTGTTTCACCCCCCCAGAAGTAATCTAAGGAGCCCTCGAGAGACAGGCTCAGGTGGTATCCCCGAGTTTTGGTATAAGGGGGCCCTCGAAAGCCAGTCTCCGGAAGAGTCCAAAAGTTAGTCTCAGAGGCGCCTCGGGAGTTGGTCCCAGGGGCACCCAAGAAAATCTTGGCCCTGAGTTATTCTCAATGTACTCAGAAGTTTTTGTATCACCTTTCCCCGAGAGTCCGTCTCAGGGGGGCGTTAGCCTTAGGCCCCTGAGTGCGAACATGGCCCCCGACAGTTAGTCTCAGGAACGTCAGTGTCAGTCTCAGTGGTGTCCCCCTCCCCGGGTGTTGGTCTCAGGGGGTACCCAAGAGTTAGTAAAAAATTCCTCCCGGGAGTCAATGCTTCAGGGACTCCGAGAGAGACGGTCTCAGGGGATCCGCGAGAGCCTATCTGGTGGGGATTTTTAATTTCCAGGACTCCATTTCAGGAGGGGGGCTATGAGGCTCGAGCCTCCTCCGCCCTTGCTTCGGAACAGTGTCCGGCTCAGAGGTCAGAATCCCTACCAAATCGCCAACAATTTTAACGACTAGGACAGATCGAGTCGGTGATAAAACCAGCTAAACTGTGCTCACCAAACTTCATCTCAGGAGCCTTGAATTATTCTCAAGGACCCAGATTTATTCTCAGGAGGCCTCTCTAATTTTGGTCTAAGGAGCCCGGAGAGTCAATCTTAATGGGCCCTGAGACCTAATCCAGGGGGAGGGATGAAAGTTAGTATTGTGAGTGCCCTCGAGTGTTGCTCTCATCGTGATCCAGACTTAGTCTCAGGGCACCTCTAAGGACTAATCCCAGGACCCGCGAGTTGACTTCAGGAGGGGGTGGGTGGCTGGGCACTTTAATTTGCGTCTCAGCCCCCCCCCCTGATAGAAAAAGCCCACCCTCTCCCCTGAGCCAGTCTCAGAGGCCTCCCAAGAATAAGTATCCGGGCTTTCGCCGAGTGTCTGTCTTGGGGGTCAGTGAAGGGACGGAACCTGGGCGCAATGGTGAGGGCACGGGACCGGGGCTGGGCGCGACGGTGAGGGATCTCCAGCTGGGCGCAAAGGTGAGCCCCGCTATCGTTCGAGGGACATGACACGAGTCAGCACAAGGACAGGGTGGTTATATTCTTCCACCACTGGCCCTACTAGTGGGCCTTTTCTGTCATCGACCCAATACTTTAAATCAATGCCCAATGTGCAGCTGTACAACCAAATTCCCTCAACCTACAAGTACTGATTTTCACATCGGGTCTGCAGTCCTGCGCAACTCGTTAAAACTCCGCGAGACTTCGACATCAGACGTTGTATTTCCCCTTCATACTGCACTTCGGCATCTTTCCGGTTCAGGGCAGTGATTGACTCGAAACATATTCAAAATGTTACGAAAACCTAGCACTGAGGCATGAACAGCATCCAAAATCACACAACCAACTCTGCAAAAAGTTTCCAGAGCAGGCCCAAAAAATAAAAAAAACTTCAACAGTTAGGTCAGAGCAGCGATTTTGGGAGCTATATCGTGAGAGTGCCTTTACTTGAAAAACGCATGCCAGATTGTGAGATTTTATATAATGATTCTTCCTTACATTGAAACCATTCATTGCTTGAGTTACAAAAGTTAGGGACCACTCCATTTTGGAATGTTTCCTGGCATCCATCTACTTTTCTGATGCTCATGTTGTAATTTTACATACCATTTCCAGTGTGCCCAGTCTTAAAACATGCACAAGAAACCACTTGTTTAATCTCTGCCCTTGTTTGCTGCTTCATCCAGAGCAGTAATGAACATCTCACACTTCCTCGTCATTACCTTCACAGCCTCCTCAAACAGCACCTCAGGCTTCTGGGCCCCAGCTGACTCCACTGTGAAAATGAAATGATTCTTCACCTTTCCCAGAACAACAGCATCCTTCAGATCTTCATGCCTGAACACATTCCTGCTACAGTTGTCATAACGAGTGTCTCCAACCCTGGCTACCTTGTCTCCAGAACCGTCCTCTTCTAAGATAATCACACCTGGAGAGAAGCACTTTTGCAGCTTCTCAGCATTTTCACCTCTCACTTCCCTGGTGAGGGTAACTTCAGGTAGTAGCCTATAAGATGCTGTGGCAACAGGAGAGAACTTGGCATGGTCGCGACCAATGCCTTTGACAGCATGTAGCTTCAGGTCCAGTTCATGGCCAGGACACATTTTGGCAATGAGGATGTCATGGTGGACTGGCCCCACTTGGTCACCTGTGTACAGCCCCTCTTGTGTTGAGTGAGGACAGAACTTAATGCTGCTTGAGTACACATTGGAGTTGATGTACTTTTCGCTGGCATTGGTGGCATCTTTGGCAGCAGAGGGATTATGCTTGCACTTCACCTTCAGCTCAAACTCTAGTGTGTCTTCTGGCTTTCCAGCATCTTCACTTGAGCCCTTATATTCAAACATCATTGGGTTTGCTTTCAGGGGTATGAGTCCAAGTCTATGTGCAAGCACTTCATCTTGGAGAATACTAGTGTTGTTGTAGATGTGCACTTTCTCAATAGCCATAGATGGCACTTCAGCAATCAAAATTCTTCTCAAGGCATTTGCAATGGGTGCATCGATCCCAATCAAATCAAACTCAGCCTCCTGATCTGTCAACTTGACAAACTGTACTTGAAACTTTTCTCTGAAATACTTGAACCATGTTTCCCAAGTATCATCACAATTCATATATGACCCAGGAACATTTGATGCTTCTGCCCCTACAGTCTCATACTCCTTTAGGATTACTTGGTTCCTGCCTGGCAGATTCATGGCTGGGCAGAAGATTGGCAGGTGACCGTCCAGAAAATGAAGTGGATATCACATTTCAATATTCCAGCAGTACCCTGGCAGAAGTGTTCATTTGAAGGAAGACTTACAAATCAATCACCACAATCATGAACTAAAAATGTGGCAAATGTCTTTCAGGTATTTGTGACTCAACAAGCAAATGCACAGGGGAAACGGTCACGAAAAATATTGTAGACCTGGAGAAGAAAAGGGTGTTGCGCGTCACTACCACAGAAGTGCCGGCAGGGCAATACTATAAACGTACACTGACACCACAGCTGTCCGTGTTGCACAACTGTTTTGCAAGCTTGGTTATCTGCTCTCCAGACTACTTTAGTCGGCAGCTGGTCCTGAAGAATGTCTGCAGACAGTTATGTATTTACAGATCGGCATACAGCCAAGCGTCTGTGTCTCTATTGCTTTGCAGCCAAGAAGAAAGACCCTAAGATATAAGGGCACACAGCTAAGACGATCAAGATTACTTTACATAGGTTGGCCCATTGAAAAATGATTTCTCCAGGATGACGCTAGACGGTGATATGGCAGTTATATGGCCATGGTTAAGAAGGGATAACCTTTATTTGGACGCAAATATTTTCAAACATTGGAAATTTAACTTCTTGAAGGGTACATTTTAAAACTGAATTCCATTTCAAATTATTATAAAAATGAAAATAAAATCCCTGTAAGACGTACTGTACAAATGAAAGACATTTTAGGGTGATCAATTTCAAGATGTGAGAATGAGTAAAGGAAAATGTAATCGCCAGCATTACGTCATAGCGAAGGTGGTTCCAATTGGTGGTTAAAAACAAAACACACGAAAGGAAACCACGTGTCCGACAAGAAGAAAGAATGCAACTGCAATGCACGTAGCTCGTTGACATGCTAGAAAAAAAAGTCGTACCTATTTTTCAGTTGTCGAATATTCCCTATTGTGTGAAAAAGTTAGTACAAATACATATTTTTTGCCGTCTTAATTTACAGGATTAAGGTTGGTGTAAACCTGAACGAAGTAACTGCGCCATAAATTTGCTCATTTTTCATTTTGAATCGTGAGAGAAGAGTCGTGTTCAGGGTATTAGAGGCCGTGTTATTCTGCCCTGCAGAAGGCATACTAGCATGCCGCACGCATGCGCAATACCGTATCTTGTAGCATGGCACCGTACTGCGCATGCGTCTAGCATACTATTATGCGTTCTGCCGGCAGAATAACACGCCTGTCATTTCGTCCCGGGACCGCTGTTCTTATCTCTCTTGTGGGCCGCCTGACAACAAATTTGTTCTGTATGTATTACCTAGCTGTTGTGCGTTGTGAGTATGGAACAAATAATTTCCTGCATTTAGCAAGGTAAACTATTTGTATTGGTTTGTGAAGGGTTATGTAGAATAACCTCGCAAGCCAAGAAGGGGTATCGCCCTTCTTAACCACCTAGGAAAGAAAAAAAGCTGCGACATCGTACAATTCGAACAGCCTACTGGGATTCAAGATACCTTTACTTAAACTGGGATTGCCTCGCCACCAGTGATCAAGTGAGTGCGCTAGTGTGTCTTCCACATCACCCCTCATATGATTGGAAGCCATCTTCTACCTGCCTCTCCAACGACTGACCATTGAAGTACCGTCAAACGGGGTGACAACGATTTCATGTGTGACTTTGATAATACCCTGAGTGAGTTGTTAAGATGTTCCCTGGCCTCTCCCCTGGAATCCGGAAATGTAAAAAACACTGAAGATTATGTATTCGGGCACAGCCCTTCATCAGAATCGTGGAGTAAATATCAATAATTCTCAGTCCTAGTATAGCCAGACCTCGAATTCGAGGTCTGGCTATACTAGGACTGAGAATTATTGATATTTACTCCACGATTCTGATGAAGGGCTGTGCCCGAATACATAATCTTCAGTGTTTTTTACATTTCCGGATTCGAGGGGAGAGGCCAGGGAACATCTTAACAACTCATCATCATGCTCCTCACGCAGCACTTCAAAACTTATCAATACCCTGAGTGAGTTTGATAGGCCATATCAATGTCACCCCAATCTGTGATAACTGTCACAAAACTCTATTTTCCAGTTGATTTGGGCTTGTATCAGGTACCTAGAGGTAAGTACCATAATCTGTGCCTTATACCACTTTCTATGCCTATATCTACACCTATATCTAGGTATACCACCATAACCTATGCATCGGTCACCCCACATACCTACCTATAAGCCTGCCAGTGTTGAAGGCATGCGAGAAGGAAAAAATCAGCTTCACAAGCCTCATTCCACACACCTTCTGCAGCCTCTAGACGTGTGTGTGTTTGGCCCAGTGAAAAGAGTGTGGAGCAAGGTCTTGGACACCTGGAGGAAGGAGACCCGCACCAAGGCCAGCATCCCAAGGTCGTGCATCCCAGCACTCCGCAAGAGTTGATTTGACCAGATGCCTGGGGAATGCTTGATATCAGGATTCAAGGCCTGTGGCATCCTCCCCTGGACCCAGCCCAGGTACTCCAGCTTCCTGGCTCAGAAGATTCAGCATCAGCGTTGAACGATTCTGTCACTAGTCTTCTTCAGGAGCATCTGCTGCCAAAAGCAAGAGAAGGGAGGCAGAAATGAGGACCAAGAGTGCAGTCTGGAGTGGATGTGACTTCAGGTGACATATCACAGCCCTCCACTTCTGATACTCAGTCTAAGAAGCAGACTAAGAAACCAACAGGAGCTGGTGCTCAGAAGAAAAATGCAAAGAAACAAAGTTTCGTGGAAGCGTCAGAATCAGAATCGTCTGATGATGGCACTTGTGATAATAGCTGTAAGATCTGTGAAAAGTTCAACTTTCCTGGACATAGAGAAGGAGATACAACCCAATGGCAAGGTTATGAAGAGTGTGGAAAATGGTATCACTCTGTGTGCCTTCAAGACAAAATGAATGACACCAGTGCGGCAGAAGAAGATGTCTGTGAGTGATGTGGTGTTCTGTAGGGAGAAGTGAACCCAACAGAAGTGTGTAATGCAAGTGTTTCATTGGGTAGAGGGACATTTCATGCAGTTCTTATGATGTTTGTGATGCTCTGGGAAAATGCAGGCTAAAAGTGATCTGGTTTGGTATGCTGATGTGTACTTTGAAAATGCCAGTGTTTGGTGTTGTGCTATAGACTTTTCTTTTTTAAAACATAAAAAGCTATCATAGCAGCCCCTTTTAGTCACCTAGTTTGAGAGGTATGTACAAATACAATATAAAATACAGGTGGTTTCATAGTCACCCCACCCGAGGGGTTAGAATGATAATTTTTTTATTTAAAAAAATATAACAAGACATTTTGTAATATTTTTGGCTTCATACACAGACAGAAAAATGTCTATTCGGTATGATGACACCATGCCAAGACTTAAATGTACAGCCACCTTGGCTCCACCAGCCTAGAAACACCAAAACCTTTACTAAGTCACCCCGTTTGACGGTACCTAAATTTGACTTCTTTGGCATTTTGCATCACTTTGCTGACAAGTTTTCAATATTGTTTTGCAATTTTAATAATCCTTGTCAGTTTACAGCTTTGAACATAGTCTTTATGTTCAAAATGTGATTTTGATCAGTGTCTATTGAGTACATCAATTGCTATTTTGATTTCCCCAGCACTGGCATGGTCTGTGCCGAATGCGGAAAATGGCAATCAGTGGACTTCACTATTTGAAGATGTATATTGCTTGGCGATCCAATACAATTATATCTTTACCATAGAAACTAAGTCTTTGTTGGGAAGTTTCATCATTTTATCTCTTTCATAAGGTTGTAAAAGGTGATCATGGTTTTATTGATATCAAAGGTACATATTTTTTGCTCTGTAGGTATAGGTATAGTATTGTGGACTAGGGTTAGCAATGCTATTTAGTGTCCACATCGTGATAGGTAGTGGTTTCAGGACAAGGACGCAAGATGCCTGTCCAGCCTCATTTTGAGGGTATTGGTTCTTTTTGCCGAGACTACATGTGATGGCAGTTGGTTCCATCTGTTGACCACCAGATGAGAAAAGAAACCTGCTCTTGCATAGTGGTTGGCTCTCTTCTTCTCAAGTTTCAGATGATGTCCTCGTGTGTGGGTGGGTCTGATCATAAAGAACTGTTCTTTCTGGATATTTACCTTGCCTGTAACTTTTTTATATGTCTCGATTTGGTCTCCTCTTTCCAACCTGGGCCGTGATCAGCATCTAAGAATATTCATAAGCTTAGACGTGTCATAATCGACGTCATGAACAGTGACGTCATTGGTGTAACGCCAGTCTTAGCGCCAGGTGGCAGGCAAGTCGATTTGTTGGTTCATATTCTTAGCACTAGAGGGCAGCTGGCATGCCCTTGTTGTGTTTGTGCGTTCTTCTACCTTTAGACGATGAGTAAAGGGTACATACATCGTTATCCACGACTGAGAACCACTCGCACCGGATTGCAGCAACGCAAAACGCAACTTGCTCTAATCATCCCATGTGCGCCAGATATGCCGATATTTCAGTCTGCGTGCAGTCACTATTTTCTGTCTTAGCTGACAAGTAAGACAGTCTTAGTGCTGACGTCATACTTTAGTGACGTTATTTACGAGCTAACGCCAGTCTTACCGCTAGGTGGCTGGCTGGGTGGTGTGGAACGTACTGTGCATGCTCTGTCTTAGCTAAGACAGTCTTAGCTAAGAATCTTAGTTGCCGATCAGGGCCCTGGCTCTTAACGAAGTTGTCTTCAACAATTTAAGGCGATCTTCATAAGGAGTGTGTCTTAGCCCTGCTACCATTTTAGTCGCTCTTCTTTGAACTCGTTCCAGGGTGTCAATGTCTTGTACCAGTTGGGGACCAACAGCTTGTATACAGTAATCTAGATGTGGCCGTACATAAGTATTGAAGAGACCTGTGAAGTTTTCAACTGTGAATTCGTCAAACACAGTCTCCAGTGTTCTAAGGGCAGACATGCCCTTCTTAGCAGCAGTTTGACAGTGTTCAGTGGCCTTCAGCGAGTTGGTTATAACAATCCCGAGGTCTCTCTCTGATGTGGTCTCGGCTATCTCAACACCTTGCATGAGGTATGTTTTCTTGGGATTACTGGGTCCGCAGTGCATTGTCTTGCACTTCACTGGGTTGAATTTTAGCAGCCAGTCATCAGACCACTTGCTGAGAGTGTCAAGGTCTGATTGCAAGCGGACATGGTCTCTTGGGCCGTTTATCTCTCGGAAAAACTTTGCGTCATCAGCAAAGAGCTTGATTTCGCTCTCTTCGAGAGCGGGAAGCTCATTGATGTAGACTTTGAACAAGAGCGGGCCCAGGACAGAGCCCTGAGGGACTCCGCTCAGCACTGGTTGCCAATCTGATGTTGCTGATCTAACGGCCACTTGCTGCTGTCTTCCAGTTAAGAAGTCTTGAATCCAGGTGATGATATTTCCCTTTACTCCGTAAGCACTTAGCTTCTTGATTAACCTCTTGTGCGGCACCGAGTCAAAGGCTTTTTGGTAGTCTAGGAAGATCACGTCCAGGCAGCTGTTTTTGTCTAACGTTGCAGTCCATCTCTCGAGTGTTTCCAGCAAGTTGGTGAGACAAGAATGCTTTTGGACAAAGCCATGTTGATGTTTCGAGATCAGTCTATGGGTCTTGAAGTGTGCTTCCAATCTTGTTTTTATGATGCGCTCAAAGACTTTGCAGACTTGACTTGTCAAATTGATGGGCCTGTAGTTCTCTGCTTTTTTCGAGTTCCTTTCTTAAAGATTGGGTTGACAGTTGCATTTTTCCAGTCCAGAGGTAGTTTGCCCTCATCAAGTGACTTGGCAAATATTTTGCAAAGAGGGAAGGCTAAGGCTTCCGAGCAGGATTTCAAAACTAGTGATGGAATGCCGTCTGGACCTGGTGCCTTGTCCTCGCTTAGTTTTTCCAACTCGTGCTTAACCTCTTCGACTGAAAGCAAGCCTGATTTTGTATGGACATGCATTGCAATACCTTTTATTTGCATTAGCTGTGGTAATTGCTTAGTTCAGGTAGAATCTGATAAAAGATCCTTGCTTATTTTGTATTATGCTGGGGACCAGTGGTGTAGTCGAGGAAGGGTCATGAAGATCCATAGACCCCCTTGGGCTGATCTTAAGCACTGTAAAGGATTCTCTGATCAGGGGGCCCAAGAGTCCAACCTGCTGAATGTGGCAGGTTACAGTGAGTTCTTGGGGCAGGTGAGGACACCTTGGGGCAGAGTTTGGCACTTGGAACAGACACAGCTGCGCCAAGAAAACAATTAAGAGAAGAAAAATGATTATTGATTAAGACAGCACCAAAGCTGGGCTTTATCGCCATGCCTCATATCATTTCTGTGTTTTTGGTTTTATCCCATGTGTACAAATATATATGTATGAATGAAAGAGCCATTACAAACAAAATGTGGGTGGAGTCAGAGAATGAAAAAATGAACATCAGATTCCAGTCCATACATGTATTCACAGCGACAAAGGTAAAAATGGATCACACACAATGCGAACAGGTGACAGGTAAAACACTAGCAAGTTATAAGATGAACAGACACAGTGACTCCACAGTTGTATGTTTCAAGATGGGTGGTTCAGAAAAGCATCTGCGTGTGGGAACTCTCATAAAAAGAAAAAAAAGACGGGATCAGGGGTGAAAAATAAATAAAAAAGGTAAAATTAATTCATGGGTTAGTGAGTAACACCACATGACCAGCATAGTCAAGCCCGGACAACAACGAGCGGCTGCGCCACTGCAGCAGTGCCAGATTAGGAAGAGGTCAGGGTATTTCCTAAAATAAGCGATGAGAAAAAATATAAAAGAATTGCACCTTTGCCCCTTCCCTCCCATATCTGCATATGTCAACCAGAATGTGAAAGTCCACATCAACATACCATAGACACCACCTGAGTGCAATATCTGCCCGTCACTCGTTGATGCCTTTCATCCAGTAGGGGACTAGAGCCTCCCCAAATGTTTGAGTGCAAATAGCTAATGCATAGGCTGAGACTGATCTGAGATGTTTAAGGTTCAATAATGTATTTTTGGTTTTCCGCTTTTTCGCTTTTTAACTAAGTTTTATCGTTTTATAAGGCCTTTCTTTTGCTGTTTTAAGAACTTTTCTGATGATGTTTTTTTCGTTTTTAATGACGTTTTTCAGTTCTCGTTTTGAGCAGTGTAGCTCCCAATGCATTTCAATGACGCGAACTTGTTTGTGGTGACGAAAAACGTCCTTGAAGGGAATGTGGCACCTTGGTCGAATCCTGGAATTTAGTGTAATTAGGGGTACTCTTAGTCGAAAATCATGGAATCGTTCATGATTTATCGGAAAAATTTACAATGAGTTCTTTTTTTTTTAATGCGCCTCTGGGAAAAAAATTATTCTCTGCCTGTGGACGATGTCATAATCTGGCACCCACTACCATATTCCTTAGGCTTCAAGGGCTTCAATTGGCTGATACTCACCGTCACGTCAGCATATGCCGCCACACAAACAACCTGACAACTGGGGCATTCCACGACAAATCGACAAGTCAATAACACCCTCATGTCGCAGATTTCAGTATATTTTTGTCAGGGGGGCTATTGATGGAGCTGATGACGATTTTCGTATTTATTTCCTCCCTGACTCACGGTTTTGAAAATTATAGCCTCAGGCATTTTGACCATACTCACTTGCATGTCTTTTTAAGACGAAATTTTACCTGTATGCTTCTACAAATGCCATAAAAACTTTTAAAACTTATAAAAACACATTATACATTCTTCAAAATCTATAAAACTCTTTTCCTATGACTTATTTTAAACTTTTTGAGGCTCACATTACTGTTTATACTTTTCTCTATAAGATTCAGTAATAAAAAGAATGGAGACTTTAACAGAAAGCGAGATCTGAGCTCCCAAAAGTCCATATCCCCACTTTTGTGAGGTTCGTGCGCCAGCGCGGCTCGCCGTCGCTGCAACTATCAAACGTCTCTGGTCACGAAAAAGGTGTCAACGGTGGAATTGGTCGGCAATGAAGGTAAGGATGTATTTAAAAAATAAATTGTAGGTTATCAATGTCCCATTCTTTAACACCCGCACTGGAGAGGCGTCCGACACTTACGGGCACTGGAGGGGGGACTAGTAGGCCCCCTGAGCTCTCGGAAAGTAGGAGGCTTAGAAAACTCCGGTTGGGGACTGGGTGGGAACTATTGAAATCTATATTATGACTGATCTTAATTGACGTAGGTCAGTATCGTCAAGTCCGAACGAGGTCATAAAGGTCAAGTATTAGCCGTGCTGGGTATTCGCCCGTAAATGTCGTAATTAAGCTCAAAGAAGTCCAGAATGCACTAAAAACAGAGCAAGGTCATGGTGAGGACGTCCCAAGAATTGTAAACCTAATTTTTGTGGTTAAGGTCATTCAGGGTCATTGACCTATGACGTCACAATATGACATATTCCCCTTATTTACACCATGACAAGCACCATAGTAACCGTTGGACGGGAAATGAGCATTGACTTTTACCCATGACATTTTAATTTGACCTTTGACCTTGACCTTTACATTATCTTAACTATGACGTCGTAGCATAATATACATCATACTGGGTAACGTCATGCGACCTGGAAGCACCGGACCAATGACTGAGAATACTGGCATGGCCTTGAAATGTGACATTGACCTTTATGAGGGGTGAAATTGACCTACAATCTCGTTTTATATGGCGTTATAACGTTGCCAGTTGGTCTTTGATGCACGCGAACTGGTGCAACGGCGCGATTGCAGCGATTGAACCAACTGAGCCGCCCCGGTAGCTCAGTTGGTAGCTCAGTAGGCTCCGGCCCGCTGCTCAGAAGCATGCAGTGGCAGTGCATGTCCAGGCTTGGGATCGGTTCCCCCGAGACGCTCCGGCGCTCAATAGTTTACCCGACGTACAGGTCGGCTGGCAACTGACTGGTGAGAGGGTGACCTGAGCGGGGCGGCCGTCCCTGTGCTTTGTGGGACGTTAAACTTTGGCTTCTAAATCAACCCTTCATTGTGGGAGTTGATCGTTCGGGTGGTGGGGTCGGGGTCTCCGAGACAAGTCCTCTGGTGACTTTAGTGAGACTCCGACTCCAGCAGTCGAACTGAGAACAACTTGGACAAAATTTATTGTTAAATCCCAAAATAAATGGTTTAACTTTGAAAGCCTATAATTACAAAACTGAACCGCGTTTTTCAAGGTTATTTGAACAAACGACGTGTTATTGAATATTCTCAAAAGTAGCGAAATAGCGTTTTTTGGCCACGAAGGGTTCTCCGGCCACCTAGAAAAAAGTAGGTGGGGGCCTCCGAGGCTCCGCTCCAGTGTGCTTTTTAACACGCGCTGGTATGAGGCCCCGGGCCACCTTTACTGGCAGGAGGGTTGCCCATCCCCTTACGATCTCAGCAAACATGCTTGGAAGGGGACACGGAAAGCAGTATTCCATTGCTTGCCTCGATCTCTACCCAAAATGCTTCAACAAAAAGTACTCAAATTAGCTACTGAGCTCAGAAAACGCTTCAATAAGGCAGTCGCGAGAAAAGGAACATCGAAGATTCACAATTCCGTACCGGTTAATTCGAAGACCGTTGTTGTCCATGAGCTCTCGAATGATGAGGGACAGAATGTTCGAGTTTCAAATTGAATCTGTGAAGTTCAATGGCACCATGTGATGGAGTCGTTCTTCCGATCCGTGAGTCAGATCTTAAATAAAGCAGCATGTCTTAATCTTATATGTTTGAGAACAGTTGTCGGCGTGGACACTATGTGGCTTTTTGTTTGTGATGTGTGCTTTCGAATATAACTTGAACTGGGATACATTCAATTTTTAAAGGGTATGGGTAGAAAAAGAAAATTATCTAAAACAAACCTAAGCCAGCAGTAATAATTGGCTTCTGACGCATAATCCTCCCACTACATTTTCCACCAAATGCACCAGAGTGTCGGAATTGTTCCTAATGTTCCGGTAATACGTTCAGTTTTTTTTTCGGAACTGCTCAAATTTTCATTTTAGCAATAGTAGCCTCCACACCACATCTAGTTCATTCGCAATGTCACCGAAGCGCAGTCTTGCTCAGTTCTCCCCTCCCCGTTACCCCACTTCCAACCGGACGCGGCTATACGGCGTGCCTACTGCAGGCTGAGTGGCCGGCGACGGTGTTGGGCTTGGTCTGCGGTGCTCGTTACTGATTTTGCTCTGTAGTCTCCATTCTTTTTATTGGCGTTATATGCAGTTTAAGCATTGCTCTTTCACATGAAGTTGTTTTAAAGTCAATAAAAAGATAGGAAATATGTGTGCTTATCTTTGCAAAAATTTGGAATTATATTTTATACATATTCGTGCCAATTAATATAATTAAACTTACATATTTGTATTGTTCAGACTTTTGTAAATATTTTCGTGTAACCTCTTGAAGGAACACATTTAATCTAAATGGCTAAAAACTCAAGCGAAAAGTCCGATGCACGCGCCCGATGCTGGATTACCCGAGGCTATGACTCCGAAATGGTTATCCGGGCGAGACTAAAAATACCATAGTCGTTTTCAGCGCCACTGAGAACACTAGTTCTGAATATTCATGAAAATCTGAGATATGAGGGTGTTATTTCAACCCATTGATTTCTCGATTTGTCGTGGAATGCCCCAACTGTGGCCTGCTGCGAAGGGTACATGAGGGGTACATTTCAGGGTTGGCAAAAAAACGGTAAAAACTAAGTTTATGCCAGCCAGTGGCATAAACTGGTAAATACCGGTATTTACCAGGCCAAAGTGGCAAAAACTGGCAAAAAGTGGCAAAAACCTCTAAACTGACAATGATAGACCAGAAAAAAACATTTTAAGGCCATAGAAAAGTTGTAAATGTGAAGCAATTGATGACATTGGCATGGTCTTTGGTCAAGACTGGTGTGTAAGCAGGCATTTTATTTTCTAGGCATCATGGTTCAGAATGCTATGAACAACCAGCTTACACCAAAACTCTGGACAATGTCAAAAGTGATAAATTCTAATCCGTAGGTACCAGACGTACATCACTGAAAACGTGGAAAGGTGAGATTAGAAAATCAGCCTGGTTTAATAATTGTTGGGGTTTAACGACGCACCAACTGCCAGGGTCATACGGCGTCGCCAACTCTCACCCTGTTGGAAGGGATTTTGGGGATCAGATCGACTTATTCAGAGGCTCCGCCGGGACTTGAACCCGGGACCGGTGGCTTAGAAGACAAGGGTGCTATCCACTAAGCCACCTCATCCCCTCAGCCTGGTTTCAAACATTGCCAAATCCTACCTTTATTCTTCTTCAGTGACGGGCACTCAGGTTCCAATGTCTGAATATTTGTCCGCTTTGGGCCTTTCATATATTTTTGTCCACTTTTTTAAATGGAAGCTGAGTATTCCTCTCATTTTTAAGCAACTCGTCGATTTTGCTGACTGAGCAAACAGAACAGTGACATTTCTGAATGGCACACTTTGAACCCTCCTCAGGTAGTAAGTGTTCAGAAACCGATAATTTAATGACATTTGATATTCAAGCAAAGCGTTTGACTTTTTCTGCTGTAAAATTTCATTCTATAGAAGTCAAGGTTCTTTTATTGCTTGCTTAACGCGGCATGTCGATTGTTTTCGAGATCTTAGGCTGTTGATGATGCAAATCTGATGAGATAATTAGGGAATGTTTCAATATCATTGACAATTCTCTGGTCAGGATTCCTCGCTAACTATACTGGACTGGGAAAAATTGGTCGAGCCTCTACCACCAACAAGTGTTTTCATGTACCTATCATATTTTATATTCTGACATGGTGACTCCAAAATCAAAATACAGGCAACAGAGGCCACAGGGGCCCATGAAGTAATTTCCTAATTATTCGCTGGGTTAAGTTACGGCAATGTGAGTAATTTCACTGTACTTTTCTCGCCCTATTGGGGAGAGGGTGTTCGAACACCTCTCGGGTCTTTCCAACGGTGCCGGAAAACAGCGGCGCAAGGCGCCGCCGTACTGGGCATCACTCATCTTTGACCAAATACGCAACTTTCCTGAAAATAAGTATTTGAGGTCATCTCAGGTCAGGTCAGCAGGCCAGGTCAAGTGACCTCACCTCATAAAATGTTTGAAAACTGGCGATCTGAAACTTATCACATAATAGGCCCACTGGGAGCTAGGAAATATATTCCGGGATTTTTTATATCTCAGATCTAAGGTGAAATGCGTGTCATGCATATCCATTGGAAATGCATGTAGAAAACACAAGTTGGTCGAAAAATGGCTCTATTTCTGAAGATACCTACGGCTTAAAAAGATTTCTTTTATTGAAATGGTAGTATCACTCGGTTTGTTGTAATAAGAGGAATTGCACGACGATTGGATATTGGCTCCATGTTGACCCAAACATTATCAAAACGTTCTCTTCCTTGACTCGTCATGACCTCAGTATTAACCTCAGCAAAAAAATGTTATCGACATATTATCCTCATAATTTTTCGTGGGCTATTAAGCGCTTTCGCGTGTTTTTTTTTTTGCTTCGAGGAGCCCAGTTCTAGGGGGTGTTCAACACGCGCATTGACAAGGCCAGGTACCTGCCCCCGTGGGTTTTTTTGGAGATAGAATAAAAGTGGCGGCGCGCAGCGCTGCCATACTTGGTATGCCTTGTGCCTGATCATTTTTACAACTTTATTCAAAATTTCAAAGTTATGTCATCTCAGCTCAGGTCACCAGTGCAGGTCAGGTGACCTCACCTCGAAAAGGTTTAAGATAGCATAAGTCAGACCTCAGAACAATGTAAACTTATCCGATTGAAACTCGTATCACATAATGACCCCAACATATTCTATAAAATATATTCCGGTATTTTCGATATCAATGACCTAAAGAAGAGTACGAGCCATGACCTCTCCATTGGAAATGCACGGGAAAATAGTTTAAACAGAATAACTTAGTAATAAATGGTGGCAAGAGCTTTTATTATCACGCCGTTAGGTTTGTCTCATCATTGCAGCTCCAATGATATGCATTTAACCTAATTTGACCTTGACCTGAAGTCAGTTCAAATTCTAGGTTTGACTTGATTTGACCTAGTAAGATGATATAACAAATCATTCGATTCGGCTTGCTGCGAGGATTCCAATAGCCTACTTTTTTGCTCTAACTTTACCAGCTCAGATGTAATGACTGAAAACCTTTATTTACATGTTATTTCTATGGTGACATGTTTTACCTCTAGTGACCTAGAATGTGACCTGAAAAAGGTTTAATTTTTTTCGTAGAGACTTGGATGTACTCTCCAATGCTGTTTACTTTTTCGCTATCTAGCGTGGTTCTCGAGATCTTAGGGGGCGGCGGGTACCCCTTGTCAATGCGAAAGTGACTCAGACCTTCGTCAGTGCGCGTGTTAAACACCCCCCCCGCCAGTGTGCCAGAAACTGGCTATGCGCCACGATGCCGAGTGTACAATTCATATTGGGGAATGTAGTCGGCGAGTGGAATGTTCAAGTAATATTTTGAGAGTCAATTAAAACCCTATTACATCCCTCACTTATTTACAGTATAGGAATGAATTTCCGTACTTTTGATGAGTTCATAAACACCAGGGCTATTGCATTCGACTGAAAAGACACCACTTGAAAAGTGAGTGGGAAAATAAGTGAAAAAATAACACACAGAATTGAGTAAAAAATCCAACTTGTTCAGTTGCGGCTCCCCACTCAGCGCCCTGGGATTTGAAAGTGGGCGAAGGTGGATCTGAGGCACAATGGGGCGGGTATTAATAATTATTGTGGGCAATTGAAGCTCCTAACTGCGAATGGAACGCTTAGAAATCAAATCACAATATTAAATGGAAATACGTATCTTCCGTAGCGTCCTACAAATTGTCGTACCTACAAATACAACCTACGTACCTACAAATTGTCGTTTTGCAGGTATTATTTTACTTTCTTCATACGGGCGTCAGGTGATAAAACATTTTCTTCACGCGAACAAGAGACACCTTATTAAAAGGACTTCGTTCAGGCGGCACCTTACGTGGCTAGTATTTTTCCACTCCCCACATATCTAAAAAAAAAAAATCCGTTCGAGCTGAGCGTGATCGGGAACAAGTAGCTGTAAAAAGTGAAACGAAACTTTTTGTAATAGATTCTTCTCAGGAAAAATTATATGCAATTTGAAAATGAGTGTTGATGTCATGAGCGTCGCCACCTGCAAAAAAATGAGGGGGCAGCCAAATTTCAACCTCATGCGAACAAGAAATTTACCACGTTAGGATAAAAAGCTCTTCGGATCTGGGCTCCTCTTGCGTTCCGTACCCGCTGGTTATAAAAAAACATCCAATATTCTCCCATTTTGACTGAGATTAAAATTTTGTTTTACCAAAAAAGGTCCGATGCGGGGTGGAATAAGAGGAAATGTAGTTTCAACCTGGTTTCCTTAGTTAAAGCTCAGTATCCCTAGATCCGCGCCCGTTGTTTAATGTATGCATAACTTGATACGAGCAACATGTGTGCCTGCTCCCTGGGCTCGTCGTGCTTGCTGTTGGGGCTGTAGTTTAACAGCCCCCTCCAACAGCAAGCGCTGAGTGCAGATCACCGGATGTGACGTCACACTTCGTAGCATATAACACGGGAAAATTAAATGATTAAATATCCGAATTTGTTGCAAAAAGAGGCAAAGAATCGAAGATGAGAAGCGTATTTGTTCATTTGGGATAAACTTGATTACCGTGTATTTTCACAAATTTGTAAGCGGGCAGTGCCATTAGGAGCAGTTTAACACACGGCCCAAAGGTAAAGGAATTCCTCCACGCCCGTGTGACTTCACGCGGGCGTGAAGGAATCCCTCTTGAACGTCCCTTTATGCAAAAGCATATTGGTAGTTTAAGATATTTAAAGCGTATGACTTAAATATTCTCTTCTATTGCTGCTGGGTGTCACTGCTTTAAAGTTTCATTGAGGCGGTTATCTATACATATGCTGGGCCCATACAAGGATTAACAAGCTAATTGATCCTATATCGTATGTGGTTTCGTATGTTTCAATGGGTGGTGCTGATTATTTTGTTTTGTGTGGCTTGGAGCGTTCAAACAGAGGGAGCACAAATACATTATTGATGCATTATACACATTTAGGAATTAGTTTAAAGTCAATTGCTGTATCGTAATGAGACTGAAAAGTAGCTCCAAATAAGCCTTTAGCCATTCTTTGACCTAAGCCATAGGATTTCAATATATATTTTAATAATATTTCTTATTTCTTGCTGGGTCTTACCAATGCAAAGTCAAGAAAGACAGCTAAGCGATGAGGAACTCCTATGATGCCGAGCAGCGCCGCTGCACCGTTCAAAAGGGAGTAGAAGGGTAACGTCGAATTGAAGACTTTTTTAGGCATAAGGGCGTAAAAGACAGATATTTTTGTATTATAAATAATAGTTAACTCATTATTTTCATTCTGAAAAAAATTGTGGCAAAAAGTGGCAAAAACTGGCAAAAACTAGTTTATGCCAGCCGGTTTTAACCATGGTAAATACCGGTAAAAACCACCCAGTGGCAAAATGTTTGTTTGTATCGATTCGGGGGTGTGTTTCCGACTTGTGGAAAGGGCAAACGTCGTTCCGTTTTTAAAAAGGAGATGTGAAGATCCGGCTGCACCGCTCGTGTCGTTGATTCCTCTGTTCGAAAGTACTGGAAAGTCGCTTATATAAGTTTGTTTTCATGTGAGACCTGTTATCTCACCGAGCAGCACGGTTTCGTAACTGGTGGTCTTGTGCGACTAATCTGGCATCACCGGCACTGCTGGTCATCTTTGAAGAAACATCCAAAAGATTGTATCTACACAGATTTTCGCGCATTCCATCTGTTGACCATGCCTCTTGGTCCACAAATTGAAAACTCGTTTGTCTCTGGCTCAACTCTAATTGGTTTTCCCCTCCTGAAATGAAGGCGAGTTGTTTAAGGAAGAGTGAGTGGTGTGGTTGGTGGGAACACCGGAAGGTGGTGGATCTCGCGTTGTGCTTTGCACTTTTATAACGACCTGCCAATGGGAATCTCCTGGTTTTATGTTTGCCGACGACGCAAAATTTACCGGAAAATTCCGCCGCGGACGCGATGCCCTTCGCGGACCTATCCACTCTGCCGTGGTAAAATTTGAACTGAACTAACGCAGCTAATGAAATATTTCGATGACACTGAAACTAAACCACTGGCAACAAATTATACCATTGGAAACACTGTGCTGAGCACGTGGAGAATTGTGATTTGGCATAATTCTGGACAAATTGACCTTTAGGGACATTGACCAACTGTGGAAATCAATCGTGCGCTGGGCGTTCTCATTGATCCTTTGGCCAACCCGGGGATACCCACGTCCATCTGTTTTAACTTTACTTGCCTTGTGGGTGAACATGGATACTAGCGTTGTGTGGAACAGTGTTGTCGAACCGAGGATTGAGCCGGGTGAACACAAGTTTTTAATATGGCTCACCGGCCACCCATCACCATCACTGGCCTTGTAACCTGCTCAACACTTGGGTTGTTTCGGGCGGCAAACAGCATGACCCTGTTTGTCGAAACATTCTGGGGCGACTCTTCATCATCTCTTGCATTCTACTTGATGTCATTGCACCCGTGAACCCGAACCCTGCTGTGCCGTATGGGTGGACCGCCAAGGCTTCACTGGAACTAATTATTTTAAAGGCGCGGTGTCCACCAACATTGCGGCCTTGTCGCTTCGGCTTAGCTGTTTTGTACCGGAGTCCCTTGTGTTTTGTGATTTTATTGCTTTATTGTCTTTTACTTTATGGCTATTGTTTTACTTTAAGGTTTATTTATTTATGTCTTGTTGTCTTTATGGTTTGTATTGCCTGTGTGTTTTGGATTATTTGATGCGCTACCCTTTGTTTTTATTAAGGTCTTGTGGCTTGCTTTATGGTGTTGCCATTTATTCATGTTTTATTCTGTACTTGCCGTTTATTGCCACCGTGTGTTAAACAAAAAAATACAAACCTGCCAACCCTGGTAAATTTCAGGTAGGTTTTTAGCTTTTCTCTACGGAAATTTTGAGTTTCAAGACAAATGATATATGGCGTTCCGGGTTTTCCGACATGCTTTATAACTTGGCTATCTCAGTTAAAATCACGTTAAAAGTCGTCACATTTCCCTTAAAGAAGCAAAAAACGTCATTAAAAGTGTGCAATGTAGTCTGTACTTAACGCACCGCACGGTTGCCCATAGTTCATCGTAATCATAAACACGGTTCGACTATTGACGGATGACTATTTTTGCACTCTCTAGTGGTCGTGCCAATGACATTTGCATCGAGAGTTACGTTGAACGGAATATTTCCCATGAAAACTTTTTGAAAACCTTATATCATTCGAATCATTGGGACTCACTCTTTCCTTTCTACGTAACCCTAGAGAAATCCAGCCATTATTATGTCATTTAATTAATAATCTATGTTTCAATTGCGGCTTGGCTGCCCTGCTAGCCGGTGCTATATCTCACGGTCTGTGGGAAAGCCGACATGCCAGCCGGTGCTATGCCTCACGGTCTGTGGGACGGGCGACCTGCCAGCCGGTGCTTTGCCTCACGGTCTGTGGGAGGGGCGACCTGCCAGCCGGTGCCATGTCTCACGGTCTGTGGGACGGGCGACCTGCCAGCCGGTGCTATGTCTCACGGTCTGTGGGAGGGGCGACCTGCCAGCCGGTGCCATGTCTCACGGTCTGTGGGAGGGGCGACCTGCCAGCCGGTGCTATGCCTCACGGTCTGTGGGAGGGCGACCTGCCAGCCGGTGCTATGCCTCACGGTCTGTGGGAGGGCGACCTGCCAGCCGGTGCTATGCCTCACGGTCTGTGGGAAGGGCGACCTGCCAGCCGGTGCTATGCCTCACGGTCTGTGGGACGGGCGACCTGCCAGCCGGTGCTATGCCTCACGGTATGTGGGAGGGGCGACCTGCCAGCCGGTGCTATGCCTCACGGTCTGTGGGACGGGCGACCTGCCAGCTGGTGCTATGCCTCACGGTCTGTGGGAAGGGCGACCTGCGACCAGGTTTTTTTGCACCAAAACCGCCAACGATTTTGAATCTAGGACATTACATTACTTTTGATATTTCTACGAGCTCTATGCAGTAAGGAGCACGACATTCTGGTATCGTATCTAGCCATCTGAACTTATGAAATTGGGCGTCGGTCTCATTGCTAGGTCTTCCCTTCCTTTGCACTTAGAAAGCCGTGGCGACGGCCGTAGGCGACAAGATTTACCACGAAAATTTCCAACGTCGAACATATCGAAACCAGTTCTGTGTCGGATACACGTGCATTCCAAAAGGCCCAGTACTCTTATGGATGCACGTGCATTCGAAAGGGCTCGTTACTCTTATGAATACACGAAAGGGCTCGATTTTTTGTAGATTGACGTGCATTCCAAAGGGCCCAGTACTCTTATAGATGCATGTGCATTCGAAAGGGCTCGATACTCTTATGAATACACGAAAGGGCTCGATTTTCTTGTAGATTGACGCGCATTCCACGGAGCTTCGCCCTCTTATAGATGCCATCACAAATGACAGAACCTGGAATGGATAATTCTGTCATAAATGCTGAATTACAATTGTCGGTGTGTTCCTTCAGCGGTGGGAGGCGATGTCACATCGCGAAGACGGCGAGCGGCGCTCAGACCGTTTGCGCAAGAGCAGCCAGGCGATATCGCGGGATGAGGAGGACTCGCCGGACCCCCAGCAGCTGGCCGGCAGGCGAAGCTACCTGGCCGAGCTGCAGCAGCAGCTCACCGAGCTCCAGGCGCAACACACGGCCAGGAAGGACAGGTCAGAGGTGCGCAGGACGCTGCAGGCTACGAAGAACTTTGGCCGGCTGGCCCAGAGCTTCTCTGTGGCCTACCGGGACGAGCAGTTCGCGGCGCAGGTTAGGCCGCTGCTGGAAGAGGAGCGTCGCCGGGTGGCGGCGATGATGGAGCTCGATGGGCGGCTGAAGGAGGCGCGTCTCCGACAGCGCTCCCTCCGGCAGACGCTGGACCAGGCCCGCAGCCAGCTGCCGAAGCCAGGTCACGCCGATCGCCACCTGCTGCAGTTGCAGCAGAACGCCGAGCTGCTCAAAGAGTACAGCCTGCTGCTGGCGGAACACCGCAGCCTGATGCGACAGTACCAGATGACCAGTCAGCTGCTGTGCAGCGCCGACGTCCACTGGCTCGGGCTGCGCGAGTGGATGCAGGTGGTGCGGCCGCGCTACCACGCGCTGCTGCCGCCGCACCACGTATTCCGGGCGGCGGCGGCGGCGGCTGACTCGTCGATGGAAGTGACGGACACGTCGCCGGTGGCGAGTCAGTGACAGTGCAGGGACACTGGATATCGGGGCAGCGCTGGGGGCTGTACTGAGAAATGACGTGATTGTTGTTCCCTGTTTCCAGTACAATGAATTGTTCCAGGGACGCTGGTGAGTGGTGATAGCGAGAGTTCATTTAATGCGTCCTGTGTTGCCAGCGTCATTATGCCTCTGGTTGGCAGATTGGCCACGCAACAATTGTGTTTTTCTGTTGTCCAGTTGGAGGGGTAATGTCATCGCTGTTTGTCGTCCTTTGATGTGAGCACCATGCTGGTGATGCCTGTCAATATTCCAATCGACAAATCTACTCTGTTCAGAGTGTTAAGTCGCAGCGCCGCCTTTAACAGGGAGGCATTTATTACCTAAATCGCTCCCGATAATGCGAAATATGTTGTCCAAGCGCTTGTGTGCTCATACCGTTTACTGACGTGTGCGGTGTTACAACGGACTGAGTTGATTGACTGTATGACACTATTTCTGTGCTGCTATTGGAAGTGTCGAGCCGCTCCACGTGCGAGGCTGGCGTCTCTGTCTTAACGATGCGGGAACTGTTTGGATGAGCGGGGTTAAACGTCATGTTTTTATGATGGTACTAATTCGCACGCCAGATGATGCGAATGCTTCCAGCAGAATCGGATGCGCTTAGTGGCGAGTGCTTTATAGGGACATAAGCAGCGTGCTACCTTGTGCAGTGTGGGGTTCCGCATGTTCGATAGAGTTTTTCATTCCCTCGCCCCACAGTAGGCGTTTTATTGCAGTTCTTGCGCGAAAATACCCTTGCAGACCTAAGTGGAGACTGCTGGTTCAGCGATACCATGGAACCGGGTGATTGGCAATGAATTCAAAGCTTCTTTCTTCTTCTTTTGTTACGGTCTCCGCTGGCTTATTGACCAGTGGTATTTTCAGTGCTGATCAGCAGTGTTTATAGCTGTTCCGCTCTCACAGGTGACGGTGCTAGTTTTTCAGCCAGTGGGGACAGGCTTGGTGCTGTCAGGAAGGTCCAAAACATTGCCGGTCACACAAGTTCAAATGCAGTGTGCAAATGTAGTGAGCTTGGCTGGAAGATAAACCCGCAGAAGCAGAATCCTGCCTTTTCTTTAGCGATTCTCTTATGCCATCGGCTCTGATCAATTAGCAGGGGGTCGTGGCTCACGCTATGATCGAACATTTCTCTGATCATCTATTGTTTACAGGAAATTCCTGCGGAAAGGCTGTGCTGGAATACACAACCACACTGAATTCGCTATATTTTGCATCTAGTATTCGAGCAGAAAGGCACATTAACAACACATCAGCCTGTGGTCATGCTCGTCCGTTAAAAGGAGATACGCGAAAAAATTATTATTGTGGTTTCTTGCTATTTGAAAAATCTTGATAATGAAACTATCAATTATTTTTGTATCTTCGGCAAAATTTTGGGAGGCCACTCACTTATTATCGAAATAGATTAACAGTTTCGATAAACTGCCCATCACTTACCCATGCTCATACCCATCGCTTACTTTTCGAAAACTATTTAATATTTTTTATATTACAAATGTCTGTTCTCCTGTATTTGTATTTGAATTAATTTTAAAAAGCTTTTAAAAACTATAAAATGAATTAGTTTGCCCTAAAAACGGAAAAAACATAATTACTCAAGTCTTCAGCGGTTTCGTACCGCGGGTCTTGAGTTATTTTCTGCTTCAGCACCAGGATGACAAAAATTTTGCGTCAGATAGGTCACGTGACCCCGGTTTGAGAATTCCTAGGCTTCTGATTGGTTAATTGTGATTTATTTTAAGCCCTATATTTCTGCTTCAAAAGAGTTTTGGAATGTTGTTTTTCTAAGGTAATTTTTTTCTGTAGTAGTCCAAAGTTCTACATCACTATTTAGGATAGATATGACCTAATTCTTAGAGAAATTGATAGCCTTAGCCGTGTGTACGTCATATACATCGATATGAGGTGTACCGGTAAAGTCGTCTAGAAATGTTGCATCAGTTTGCCAGCACTTTCAGTGTATTACCGCCTTTCTGCATAATCATGGCATTTCCCAATAGGTTTCCAGCACGGTCCATATCCTCGGTGAAAGACCGACATAGGGTGCAGCTGAGGGACCTTTACAACCTCCTTTGACCTTGAAGATACTGAGCTAGGTCAATGAAACTTAGCTATAACGTAGATCAACATCGCCCTAACGCACCTCTCAACGGGCGATTTCAAACCCGTTTGGTTTCCGAGATCTCAGGGGGGCACTTCAGGACCCTCCACTGCACGTTGACGCTAGACCCCTCTCCGCTGCGCTTGTTAAGGTAAGAGCATGGCCCAACACTAAATCACGTATCCTCTGTGAAAGACCAAACTTCCCGGTAAAAAAAAAACACATTTGAAACCATTAGGATATGTTGTTGCGATCGGCATGTAACGTGCTTTCTTCTTTTCAGAGCGCATGTGGATAACGATAATGTCAATGTGATAAGCACTAATGCAAAGCCACTGCATGGAATAAACTGCAGCCAAATGACTGAGTTGCCCAGCATGCCCGGAAAGAGTAAGCATGCCCGGAGATATGACTTGTTTTCTTCTCTTTCTTTGTTAACCGCCACGCTTCCAACGCACGTGATAACATGTCTTCTTAATTATTTTCCCCCTGCATTTCGTATTGCAATCAACATTGAATACCCCTTGCTCAGTTCGTGCTAACATTTTGGGCCGCATTTTTCTTGGGCACGTAAGTGTTCCTGTGTGCGTGTGTGGATGTGTAGGTGAGATGTGAGAATTGTGAATTGTCCAGCCCGTATTTCGGCGTTCATTTTCTAACATACTTTGTTCCGTCCACACGCAGGTTTTCACGGTACCTCACGTACAATATAGATAATAGAAAAACCCATACCGTTTTTCCCACTGCAATGAGCATCCTGTAGACAGTATCAGGATATGTGAATTGGTTTCTAATGGTTGAAATGGTTTGAAAAGGGACCTAATGGTTACAGTGCCCATTTGAAATGGTTTTCTAATGGCACTGTTGCCTAAGATCTGCTTTCTAATGGCAGTCTGAGACTCTGATGGTCTGAAGTGTGGTCTGCCCTTTGGTTTTTAACCCGCGCCCCACCGGGGTCCGGCGCCACCTTCGCCCCACCGGGGCCATCGATGGCCCCCTCTAACTCCGAAAATATGGGCGTTGGCGCAAATCTGCAAAGTGCAATAGAAAGCTCGCGTGAATTCAGTAAGAAATTACTTCACATGTTTTAGTGCTCGGGTCAATGGTTTGACCTCAGAGGTCAAATTAGGTCAAGATCGGCTATTTTCACTCAAATATGCAATGATTAAGCAAACTGGGCATAACTCTTATGTCATTAGAGCTATTGAGGCCTGGTAAAGTACATTTGATAGCAAATTGCTAGTACTTTTCCGCTATGTGGAACGTAAAGACCTCCCGCCAGTGGTTTGACCACCAGAGGTCACCTCGTGACCTAATATGACCTTAGGTCACGAAAGGTCAAAAGTGACCTTGCCGTATATCAAATGAAAGCCAGTGACAAGACAAACACGATGGTGTTTGTTTGACCGCTCTAGCTTAATTAGGCCAAAGTTATTGTCAAAATACTGTTTTTGACCTCTGGTGACCTGGGATGACCTTGGAAAAGTCAAAGGGCAAATATAACCCCTGGGATCCGTGAAGGGTGTCCAAAACGTTGTTCTGAGCAGTCTGAGTATTTGCAATCTTTTTGTGGCTTTTATATCATGAAATAGCTTTTCCCATGCTTTTCAATGGGAGAGGTCGCCTCGTGACCTGACCTCAGGGCACGAAATCGAAAATCCCGGATATACACCTTGTAGACCTGGAGGGTCATGAGTGTGGAAGTTTCAAATCGATCGACTTTGAAATGTGGCTCTTACAGAGCTCTAAAGGTGAAGTGAGGTGACCTTGGTTGACCTCGTCTGGTGACCTGACCTTGGGTGACCCGGGGTAAAAATTTCAGGGATGATGGGAAAATGATGCAGTGAGAGGTAGGCCCTCAACCGCGGTGCTGCGTCTCGTCGTTTTTGCTATCCTGGAAAACCTTAGGGGCCATCGTGGCCCCCGGTGGGTTAATGGTATCATATGGTTGTAGAGACTCTGGATAAGTGTAAACCATAGGCGGATCCAGGGGGGCAAGGGGGTCACGTGCCCCCCCGATCGGCCCTCGGCGCCCCCCTGAAAGGTTGATGGCGCCCCCTGAAATGTTGCTTCCTACTCCCCCTTCCAGGATACGAAAGTCGGCGCCCACCGATAGGATTTGGCGCCCACCTGATAGGTTTTGCCGGTCATAAGTGGCGCCCCCCCGGGAAGGTGCCCCCTCCGATCGGCAATCTTGGATCCGCCTATGGTGTAAACAACGCCATGAGAATGTCACAAGATGCCAAAGGCAGATCCAATATTTATACCAGGCGAGGGGGCACCAGTATCAGTGCGCACTTTTTTCAGGTCTGAGATATTGGGTGCATTACATGCATCTGGCGTGGTAGGGAGAGTGGAAGCAGCTGCCCGGGTGTATTTGAGCTCTAGGTGGGTGTGAGGTGCCCCACCGAGACTATTCTAAAGCACAGTTCCAGATAACGATATGACTAAGTGTGCATTTGCAGTGTTTTCAAATGTGTATATCAAATGTGTATACTAAGTAGCACACTAGTGTGCTACTTAGTTCAGCTGAGGGTCCCTAGACCAGCTCGTGGGCCCGTACTTTTCCTGACGCATGGTCGTGACGGGAAGCCGTAGTGCCGCCCCTGGTCTCTAGTACTCCTCTACAAAGAAGATGCAAAGGGACAGATAGGTCAAATTATGACTCAGCCGATCACACAAATGCCGCGAATTGAACTATGATTACTAATAGGTTCGAAAACATTTTGCGAGAGCAGAGGGTGAAGGACCCAGGCTGACCCCCAGGTTCTCTCGATTTCCAAATCAGGGGGTCCTGACCCCCAACCCCCCCCGATCTCCACCCATGATTCCGTCCCATAGCCCGGGAAGGCCCGGACCAGAAATGCTGACTGGGTTGTTGCACCCCCGCCCCTGGATCCAAGTTTCTCTCGATCAGAAATTCCTGCTTCACCCATGTCTTTGATTTGGGCTCCGTTATGCATCTGAGGGGGAATGGAGCCACTTTTCCATTATTTGATGGTGGTAATATTGAATTGGGTAAAGGATGCAAACTTTCGGTGCGTTGCAGACATTCCAAAGCATGTAGCATGTAGCAGGAAACTGGTATACTAGATTGTGTCCTAAGTGGTATATTTAATATTTTCATTTATTGATGTCCCTTTTTTATTGGAAAACCAAAGCTTTGATTTGATGGGGAAAAATTATATGAAACAATACAAGTTCAGCCTAAATTTCTCCTACTCTCGAATATTCCTGGTTTTTCTTTAGTTTCATCTGAGTTTCGCTGTTCCAACTAGTAGCATTGACAGCATGCCTTGTTGTAAATTAAGGTAATTTAATCAAGAATAACCAAAAATCTTACTTTGAAATAATTTAATAATTGACTTCAGGGAATCTAAACTGATTAGAAATCCAATTCGCAAAAAAACAAAAATCAATGTCGAGTATAACCTCTGGTAGGAACTAGCCAAGGTAAAAGTCAAATCAGCTTCCGCCATTTTGTGTTCTTTCTCTTCGATGCTAAGTTTGGTGGTGTGGGGGTGCCGTGTGTTGATAAGTTGTATAATACTTTTTATGGTATGCTGGTCCCTTGATTTGTTGCGACAAAAACTTCCAGTACTGTGGTGTGTTGTTCGTTGCCGTAAATTTATCAGTGTGGTGGGATGAACTGCTTGTCGAAGTGATAGTGAACTGCTTAGTGCGACTCTGCTGTTCATTTTCAAGACGACGATCGTAATCTTCGCCTTTCTAGTCCGGCTGGAATGTGGCGAAGCTAAAAGGTCAGTTCATTTATTATTGCACCGACTTGGTGTTCCATAACTTCCTGCCTAGGAATATGGGTTATGTAGTTAACTTAGTTGAATTCTGGTTGACATCTGTGCCTAGTTATGCTGATTTCATTTAGCGTCACCTTGAACAAGCAATTGCCTATGAAAACCTTATAATATTCGAATCTCGAAGATGAATTTTGTCCCGTCACAATTGTCCAAATGTAAAATGCAGCTACCTACCTTCCAGTCTGCAAAGTATGGCAGCAGGCCAGACGAGTCGTACCAGCCATCTAAAATTCTTGCACCACGAGCCTCCAAAAATTCACACAAATCTGCCACATACCAGGGAAAAAATGCACCCATTCCTAACCCCTACAATGCAACACTACCTCAATCATTAGTCAGTTAGTTAAGGACTTTTTATAAGGCCCTCTCCTGTGTCTTAATAGCCATTCAGTCATTATTTGTTTAGTTTAAGTTCACTAACCTCGCAAATTCGCACCAGGTTGATAAAATTTGCACCACTTGGTCCTGTCTCCAAGGGCACTCGCACCGACGAGATCTCATCGAAAATGCCATACTTTGCACACTGGCCTACCTTTACTTTTTATAAATGATGTAGGTACATCACTCGTGTCTTGCTCCACAACAGTAGCATATTGGGCGTCAAGTGACCTACTTCAACATTGTCAGCATGCCCCCAGTCTGCAAAGTATGACACTATTATCAATATCTAAGCTGTCTGAGTGCCCTGCCTTACAGGAGCAAGTTGTGCAGATTTGTGAGAATGTTGAGGGTGATTTGTTACTAAACACTGTCAGAATTATGGGTGAAGAGCAAAAACTGGTCAGAAATTAAGTCACCACGGCTGTTTGGGCTGAGCGCACCCAAGTTTCTGCAAATGGGTATGTTCCTGAACTTGAAGAATACAGAGCCCAGTCTGCAGAACGTGGCAGATTTTGACGATATCTGGTTGGGGCAGACTCAGGGCTGACCTACCGATCAGGGGCAGTTTTTGGTCGAGCTTGGGGCAGATGGGGGCTCTTGAGGCAGGAACTAGGGTAACAAGGTAGCTGGCTTCACACATGTTGCCAGATAGAATCACAGCAGGCTAATCTACATCACAGTTCAAAAGCTCCTATGAATAAAAACTTCCTTCCAAAAAAAGCTCCACAGGTTGATCTGTATTGTAAGTGTCACTGTTCAAAGCTTCCTCCAGTGAAATATTCCAAGTGGTCTAGCTGTTTTTGGCGTAGCTGAAACATCCTTCTTCAAAATTTTCATAGTGCCGAAACTGCTTTTTGACATTGCTGAGTGACTTTCAAAAATATTTGGTAATTCTTTTTCAATATTTCTACATTTAGCACAACATAACCAAACCTGACCTAACCTTTTCTCGATTCAGCAAGCTGGCCTGTGGCGCACCTATTCTAGTGATGGAACTTTTGCCTTCATCAGCTGCTGTGGCTATGCCATGTGTCTGCTTAGCCTAACCTAACCTAACCTAACCTAACCTAACCTAACCAGTTGTGGTCAACGCCAGTAACACAAAGTTGGAATATTGCACTGGAGGAAGTTCTGAACAGTGGCACTTATGATATATATTAAAGGGAGATACATGAAAAAATTTTATTGGCTAGATTGAAAGGTCACAAAAAGCTGTTTCAGAAGTCCTATTCTCATTTGTGCGAATTCGGCCTGCAAATGCCTTAAAATTGGTCTCAAAGTCAACATTTCTAGATGACTTTACCGGTACATACTATCTCAATGTATATGATATACACACAACTAAGGCTATCAAGTTCTCTAAAAATAAGGTCATATCTATCCTAAACAGTGACGTAAAACTTTGGACTACTGCAGAAAAAATTACTTTAGAAAACCAGTATTCCAAAACTATTTTGAAACATAAATATAGTGCTTAAAAGAAATCACAATTAACCAATCAGAAGCCTAGGAATTCTCAAACCAGGGTCACATGACCTATTTGACACAAAAGTTTTGTCATCCTGGGGCTGAAGCAGAAAATGGCTGAAGACCGGAGGTACGACACCACTGAAGACTTGAGTAATTGTTTTTTTCCGTTTCTAGGGCAAACTAGTTCATTTTGTAGTTTTTAAAAGCCTTTAAAAATTAATTCAAATACAAATACAGGAGAACAGACATTTATATTAAAAAAAAAACATTGTTTTTCAACTTTAAATAGTTTTCAAAAAGTAAGTGATGGTTGAAGGTTTCAGCACTAATTCGGAACTGGTAATCTATTTAGATAATAAGCGAGTGGCCTCCCAAAATTTTGCCGACGATACAAAAATAATTGATAGTTTCGTAATCAGGATTTTTTAAACTGCAAGAAACCACAGTAATTTTTTTGAGTATCTCCCTTTAACCTGTAGCAATTCTAATTAAAAATATATTAACCTGTAGCAATTCTAATTAAAGGAATCTTTGATCCATTGGAGCTTTTGAACAGTGGCACTTATCATACAAATCAACCTGTAGTTATCTGGCAACATGTGTGAAGCCACCTACCTCATTACCGGAACTAGTACTGAGGGCAGCAGTCAGTCCAGGTACTCACTGAAGGAAGAATAAAGAATAATTGAAACAACAATCGTTCTTCAAACTTTTGCGGGAAAAGCTAATTTATCTCAAAAGCGTCATATTTGTCATGATGTGAAATATGGTTTATAAGATACCAGGGAAGGGAAATTTCTAACTGATGTATTCCCTAAGTGAATAAGAAAATAAGGCAATGGGCACCTTTCAAAAACTAATTTCACAATTATTTTCTAAATTTGTTATCTAAACTAGGGGGTGGACATGAGGTACCTCTCTAGAAATCTGGGGGTTTTGAAGGTTCCATTTCTGGTTCTAACAGTTTGTTTTTTGCCACAAAATTTAACATGTAATTCCAATGGGACTGTTTGCAGGGGTTTGGGGCACGGGCCAGTGGAAAAATTTAGGTGGTGCTTAAGGGTATATTTTTATATTTGGTATGTAAAATTGATCAGGCTATCTTCTGGGTGCAGTTTTTAGTCTAAAGCGCTTTTATAACAAGGAAAATCCACAATGAACTTCATGCTAATTCCTTTGGAATTCTTTTTCGAACGTTTCGCTCAACCAATCAGAACGCTGTATTCTACCTTTTGCTAGCAAAACCAAAGTTATCTTGAACAAAACCCTTCAAAATACTACCATATCCTCAATGTGCTGCCACATCAGGCAGTCAGCTGGCTGTCATGTCCGAACCGTATCTATAGGAACCGTGATCTAAACCTAATTTTAGATACATAAAACAATCTTAAAACTTGAAATTAAATTTCCCTGTTTGTAGTTGTTTGCATTTCCTCCTCTATGTCTCGATCGCTAAAGGCCGGCAAATTATGCCAGCCCCCTCCCAAGAACGAACGTCGGCCTGTGATGTGACGTCACACGAGTGTAAGGGGATCTTTCTTCGCTTGGATCTTGTGAAAATATTCCAAACTTTGCGATGTTTCATACAAATGTGAGAAAAAGGGGAAAATGTTTTAGCTGTGAAAAATATTCACGGAGAATATAGTTGTCAATTAGAATATTATTAAAGGGAATGTGGCGCCTTCACAACGTGATTTTAACTGAGATAGCCAAGTTTTAAAGAAAGTCGGAAAACCCGGTACTCCATATTTCATTTGTCTTTGAACTCGATATTTCCGTGGAAAACAGCTAAAACCTACCTGACACCAGCCCCCCTCAGTCCCCCGTCGCCGGCGGCCATTGTTGTGAGCTACTGGTGTGACGACATATGCTGACGTCACGATGAGCATCAGCCAATTGAAGCCCTTGAAGATTTTCAAGTATGGTACTGGTTGCCAGATCGTGACATCATCCACAGGCTGATATTTATTTCTTTTTCTAGAGGAGTATTTTTAAAAACAAAATATTGAGCTTGTTGTAAATTTTTTCACAGAAATCATGAGGGGTTTCATTATTTTTGGCTAAAAGTACGCCTAATATCACTAAATTCCAGGATTCGACCAAGGTGCCACATTCCCTTTAAAAGTATCGATTGATACAGCTTGAAAGCAGGGGTAAATGATGTCACTAGGGGAAAATACTGCTCGTAAATATACATTTGAATAAAGGTATCCTTGAAATCATGCATCATGAATGGGATATAGCTGCTGTACGTGAGTTTCTATTGCTTTGGTACGTGGAGGGTCGTGAGTACGTCGTCGCTGTCGGGTCAGATGCACGGTTTTATTTTATTCTGGGTGTTACGTTCAAAATGGAGTAGATAAAACTTGTATTGGTAAAAAATAAATGCTCTGCCCGTCTGCTGCTCACCCGTCTGCCGCCTGCTCCTGGACTCGTTGACCTGCGGCCAGCAATTCGCCGCCCCGCTCTCTCTCTCTCTGGGGAGGCGGGGACCTCGATCGTGATGGTCGCTCGGCGGGAGAGGAGATGGAGCCTGTCTTCTTCCCCTGCCCGCTGCCGATGGTCCTCTGGGCCCGGTGGAGCCTGCACTGGTCCGGACCCCGACTGGGAGCTGTTGTGGTTGGGGTTCTCGCCATGCGACCTCGAGGGAAACCATGCTGCCGATGCCGCACTGAGACCTTCTGTCTGCCAGATGACAGTCGACTCAGGTAGCCGCTGACTCATGTGCCGTCTGCTCCCGGACTCGCTGCCCTTAGATCCATACACATATATTCGAAATACACACGGGTTAAAACAAAAAACGAAGACATGATGAGGCAAAAAGATAAAAGCGTCCATGATGTATAAGAAAGAAACGCGATATCAATGCCACACGGTCCAGAGGGCTAGGGGCCGCGTACAGGCGCCGGCGGGCCGGCGCGAAGCGAGCGGCGGACGATACCGCGACCAAACGCAGCACAGTATCCAAAAGGTGACCGCGGGACAGCGTCAGTGCACCGGGAATCCACGATGAGGCCAGGCGCAAACACAATACAGTGCACGATGTAGTGTAGAAAAAGAAATAAAAAATAAAATGTTAGAAAGAATAAAAATTAAATAATGTAAAATAAAGTCAATTTTCCACAGATCGTATACAGGCTACACAGCAGAAACACCTAGCTGTCGAGAAAGAATGCGCACCAGTTATTTAAGTACATCTCCTCTACCCAAGGAGATCCGCCAGCCGGACATGGTCCCGAAGCCACTGCAGGCTCATGGAGGACAGCCATCACCCAAGTGACACCACAGACGCCACCCGCACAGACACGGGGTAACAATGAAGCGACAAGGTAGCAAGGGACACAGCGCCACCGCGCCAGCAACCGCCACCCAGCGGACGACGCGACCGGCGCCCGTAGGACGCCGCCGCACGGCGGCGCCACCGCAGCCCAGGAGAGGCCCAGGCGCCGAAGGGGGCGGGTCCGGGTCGGCCGCCCGAGGCTAGGCCAGGCCAGGCCCGAGACGCCAACCCCGGAGCCGGGCGAAGACACCGTCGGCAGCAGCTCAGCTTGCCTGGGGGTAGAGATAGTTATTATTTAGAGAGGACCAGGATAGGCATCTGTAAAAATTGCGCCATAGTGAAATCAGGTTGGAAGGTGAGAGTCAGGTTTGGCGCGGTTTCAGAGATGAGTTGGGCTGAGGGCAGAAAATGCCAGCAATTCGCCGCCCCGCTCTCTATGGGGAGGCGGGGACCTCAATCGTGATGGTCGCTCGACTTTGGAAAAGTGGAAGCCTGTCTTCTTCGCTTGACTGCTGCTGGTGGTCCTCTGGGCCCGGTGGAGCCTGCGGCGGGCGGGACCCCGACTGGGAGCTGCCGTTGTCGGGGTTCTCGCCGTGCGTCCTCGAGGAGAGTTGCGATGCCGACGCTGCGCTATGGCCGTCTCTCCGCCTGATGGCGGTCGTCCTGGGACACCGCTGACTCGCCTGCCGTCTGCACCTGGACTCGCTGCCCTACTGCCAGCGGCTCGCCGCCCCGCTCTCCTTGGAGAGGTGGGGAGCTCTATCGTGGCGGCTGCTCGACATTAGATGCGTTGGGGCCCGTCTTCTTCGCCTGGCCCGGCCCGGTGGGGACCGTTGAGGTTCGGTGACGTTGCGCGCGCCTGCCGGTCCCGCTGACCTCAGAATGGTGGCGCTTTTTTGCGTCCGGTGCCTGGCCTTCCTGGCGCGCCGGCGCGGCTTGGCCTTCGTGCTGCTGATGTGGTACCGCCGAGCCGGCTCTGGACTAATCCCCGGTGTTGCGGGGCTGTGGCGGCGGATGGGGTCCTGTGTCGCCCGGTATGCTGTGGGGCCGGTCGCGTTTGGCGCCGCTGTGGTCGCTGGGCGGCCCTGTTGTGACCGCTGGGCGGTGCTGCTGCGGCCGCTGGGTGGTGTTGCTGTACCCGGCAGGTGGCGCTGGTGCTGGGTGGTGCTACTGGTTTGCCGCGGCCCTCGGATGCGCGGCGGGGGCGGGCTCAGTCCGGTGAAAATCAACCACCCAATCACCATCACCCACCATAAATGATGCGGCACCATCATGGTAGATGCGGCACGATCAACCACCACCTACCCATGAATTTATTTTGTTTTATTTTATATTTTTATATTTTCCTTTTTTCTTTTTTTCTTTTCTTTTTTCCCCTTCTGAGCGCTTACCGCATGTCGCTCCGGCTCCGTCACCACAGCTACTCATGGAAACTACACGCCCACTCACTCTCGCGCGACTACACGCTCGCCACACACTCGTGACTCACTACACGCTCGCGTGAGCCGTCCCCGCCTCGTGGGTTGGTCTGCCGGGGGTCTTTTAAGGCCGTCTCCACGTGTCATCCTGCTGTTTTTAATCCATGTCTGTTTTAACCCATGCCTGTGTATGTTTCATTCGCTCGTTTTTTTGTGAATATATATGTATGGAGGTAAATACCCCTCCCCCGTTGGAGGAGTCTGTCTCAGCAACCAAATTTCTGCCCCAATTGGGGTAGGCTTGGGCTGCCCCAAGCACCTCGTCGAGTGGCCTGCCACGTTCTGCAGACTGGTACAGAGCTGCTTAAGAGCGACTAAGTGCCATGGGGGTGAGGTGTGTAGAGAGAAGCTTGAATGATACGCAAGCTGAGTTAAAGAACTTATCTAGTCACAGTTATACTACATACCTGGAGTCTCTCGCTAGCAAATTTTTATCTAAATCAAAGCGTTTCTGAGCGTTTTTAAAATGCTCGAAAGCAATGGTGTCCAGATATCTGACGATATAGAACGAGCAAATTTAATGAACAACACTTCACTGCCCACGTTTTTGGACAGAACCACAACTGAGCTTCAAGGCATACCTTTTCCATTGGTGATCAGTTGACTGCTTTTAATGTAACTGACTTGGCAGTGTGTTGCACGCTCAGTGACCTGTCAGTTGGCAATCTGTGTGGCCCAGATGGACTGAGTGCTCACATTCTAAATGAGCTGGCTTCCCCTCTTTGCACAATTTGTAGAATGTCCTTGAGAAGAGGTGTCTTCCCTGAAGAAATGGGCTGAGGCAAATATTTTCCAAATTTCTACAAAATGTTCACAAAAACAAAAAATATTGATCAGTCTCTCTATTCCCTCTGTGTGTGAAAATTTTTAAAAGGTTGTATCTGATCAATTGTCCCACCACGTTTGGCCATACCCGTGTTGTTACTAGCACAAATCAAAGAAATTCTCAGGAACAAAAGAAATGCACCACACACTTTTTGCTTATTTTTTAAATCTGTGAAATTTTAAATTATATTGTCAAAAGTCTTGAAATATTTTCGCTGAAATAAACTTACTATTCTACTAAATTTTGGTGAAAAATGTTTTCATAAATGATTGCTCTAATGTAGACAAGCACGGCGCTTCAGCTACCTACTAAGCGCAAGCCCGTAAAATACAACAAAACAAACAGAAAGTGTTCACGCCCGACTGGTGATGTTGATGGGATTGAGTTGTTTTTTTTGTGTCAGATTTACTTTTTGGTGGAGATTGGTGCAATATTTTTATTCAATGTTTGGTGCGAACCTGTGGAAAACTAGTGGTTCTTTATTAAGATAGTTCTTTATGGCTCGTGGTTTGATAATTTTATATGGCTGATGGGCCTTGTTCATGTTGGCCTGTTGGCTTGCCTACTTTGCAGACCGGGCTGACCCAAGCAGAACGATCTTTTGACTATCTTCCAAGCTGTTTAGTGACTAAACTAAAAGAAAATGTTCACATGTATCAATTGAGGGACAATGTGAAGGATTCTTGGTTCATTCACAGCCATTCCGCCGTGATATTCTATTTGTATTTGTATTTATTCAGTATATATGAGCAACAGGATTATCCCACTTACAGCTCAAGTCAATGGATAAAACAATACGTGAATATTTACAAGAGATGATGAACTGATAGTCACATATACAGTTACAACCGCAGAAACATTAAATTCAAATAAATATGTAAATATTAAAAGAAAACATGATGGTATAAAACAGTGAAATCCTAAAACCATGGGTTCACTAAAACGGATGATCCCTAAGATATTTAATGACGGAGGATTTAAACGATGAGAAACTAGAGATAAAAGGGTCGATGGAAGGATACGTGCTGACTTGATGATTAAAAGCGCGAACTGCACGGATGAACAATCCACATCTCACGGTTTCTACTCTCCCAAAAGGAATGTGTAGCGGCTGGTTTTGTCCCTCCCTTGTCCGACGCTGAGGCACATGCAACGGTAGGTGCCCAAGCAGGAAGGCAGAGTCCGTTCTGTGGATGATAATTTTGTAGACGAACAGAATGTCGCTTTTTAGTCGCCTTTTTGAAAGTGAAGTAATTTTGAAACTACCAAGTAGATCATTGTAGGAGAGTGATAAATTTTGTTGAGGCACGTGAGTGTGGGCAGCCAACCAAATCAGAAATTTGTGTTGAATTTTTTCCAGTCGATCTAAGTGCGTTTTTGCGGCTCCACCCCAGATTACGCAACCGTATTCTAAGATGGAGCGAACGTTGCCAAAGAAGGCTGCAGAATAAGAGCAGGTTTCAGTCGTCCCGCCGTTCGGCTAGTCTGGAGTGAGCGCATGAGCAAACCTAGCATCCTATTCGCTTTGCTGACGGTGTGGTTGACATGAGCCTGAAACGTCAATTTTGTGTCTAGCTAAACACCCAGGTCTCGAATTTCTTGAACATGTTCCAGGTCGTTGTTACGAATTTGTACCTAGCCAGAATTGTTTTTTGTTCAGGGTGATCCTAAATGATTGACATTTGGTGGGATTTAGCTTTAATTTCCAGGTTTCTGACCACTGAATGATGTGATCCAGGTCTTTCTGGAGAAATTCTGCATCTCTGCAGGTAATTTTGTTGAAAAGCTTCACATCGTCAGCGAACATCAAAATTTGGGTTTGGATGGTGTCGGGGAGATCATTTAGGAAGAGCACGAACAGTAGAGGTGATCACAAACTGCCTTCCGGAGTTCCAGAGCGCACTTCAGTCCAATTTGAACATTTCCCGTTAATGATCACACGTTGTTTTCGATCGCAAAGATAAGATGAAAGCCAACGAAGCGCTTGTCCTGAAATTCTGTACGAACTCTGGATTTTGTGGAGGAGCAATTTATGGTTGACGCTCTGGAAAGCGGAAGAGTAATCAAGGTACAAAATGTCTAATTGATGGCCTGAAGATATTGAGTCCCACGCCGTTTTTAGAAGGGTTGCCAAATTCGTGTCGCGGGATCGGCGAGGGACAAAACCGAAAAAAAATCTGAAAAGATTTAGCTGAAAACTTCTCACTGCTCTCTCCTCTACTCATAAACATTATTGGAACTCAATTGTGAGGCTCGTGCCAGCATATAATGATTTATAAAAGTGCAAAGATGGAAGAAATGTCTGACATGAGTGGGCTTATTTCATCCCGATTCTTATAGTTGCCTTGTGCATACCTCTATCTAGAATGCCCATTGTTTTTATAAGGTGATGCTGGTCATTACCTGAAGTAAGCTTGTATCATAAGCAAGCCATGTTTCATACTGTGTTTTTCAGTATCATTTTCTGCTGAATTATTAAGATAGCTGAGGTTACTGATGCTACATGCACCTTTTTGATATGGTTTTGGGTGAAACCAAAACTTTTTACAGGATAAATTGGCTTAAAACATATATTTGAAACAGCTTTGAAGTAAATAAATGTTGTATATAGTCGTTTATGGTTTTTCCATAATACCGGGCCCTCCCGGGCTTGATAATCCATTTCTTACACAAACCGGGCTTGTGACGGGCTTCTAAAATCAGCAGCAGACCGGGCTCGGGCCCGGGCCTGCAAAATGCCCGAAACTCCCACCTCTAGTGGAAAGCTATCTCTGAGGGCAGCCAAGAAGATTTGATTGCTCAACAGACCTAGTGTGAACACCTTTTTTCAAAAATTATCCAGCTTTTGGGAGGGGCTAAAAGATAGTTTGGCCCCCTGTCAGCGCTTTCGGGGGGGGCGTGGCTGGAATGTCCCACATCCGCCAATGGGAATTTTAGGTGGCTAGTGTATCTTGTGTAGCATGTTACCATCCTTTGCAGACTGAACGTGCCTTGAAACCCCAGATAGGATACTGGCTGACTAAAGTTTAATTTGGGTAATTATGTATGCTTTACCGGTTTTTTACTGGAAATATATTTGTATGGGTGTGCGTAAATTGTGTTCACCTGCATTTCCTAAAAATGTTTTTCATGCTAAATGGAGGTTTCATGCATAATGGAAAGTCACCTACTTCTACATACGTTTTTAATGTTTAGCACACTTACTCCTGTCAAATATTTGAACATAAATTGAAAAAAACACCCAGAAATTTTCATGTTCTTTGCGCCCACATCATTCTCACTGTTACCTATGCAAAATCAGTGCAACGCTTGTTTACTGCTTGTGGGCCACAGTGCCATACATATTTGTTGAAAATAACATACAAAGTGAACAGTAATAGGAAGAATAGAATATTTAGTCATTGAAAAAATAATAACTTTTGTTTGATAACCAAACGTTTGATTATTGATTTGGTACTATTATAATCGCTGTAATGCGGTCAGCAGTTTATCGCGACAGTAAGCACCGGAGGAAATCGTTAGCAGTTTACAGAAACCATATAGAACGTGCTGCAGATAGTCTGAAGTCGAGATGGGAGATGAAATGCGCGTAGAGGATGCAAAAATGTATCATAGCCTTGTGTGATTTACCGGATGAACTTTTTTACTTGTGTGATAGCCGGTTTGCGGCACACCTGACCTGCCGGGGGCACTTTCGGCTTGGTCGGCCGCAGTGGCCTCGCCGCATGCGTCCTCCTCAGGACTCTAATCCGCTCGTGTTCTGTCCCGACTTGCGAGCATGTACACCAGCGAGCCCAATACGGCTGCGAACTTTCCCCTACAATGGTAGATTCAATACGGCTCTGAATTTTGCATCACGGCGGAATTCTTGAGTTTGAAAATTTTGTATCGTGAAAGTATTCTTCCGCCGGTCCGACAGATCGCGCACCATCGTCTGGCAGGGCATCATTGCCGCGAACGTAGTATACGTTATTAATGGAATAATAGAGTTATAGTTGAATTTCACGTATGGTTCACGGTGATCGGACCGAGTGAGTCGCAGTAATTTTAAGGATGTAAGGTTTTTATAGGAAATATTTAATTAACGGGAATGTGGTACCTTCACAACATGATTTTAACTGAGATAGTCAGTTGTAAAGCAGGTTGGAAAACCCGGTACTCCATATTTCATTTGTCTTGGAACTCTATATTTCAGTAGAAAAAAGCTAAAACCTACCTGACACCAGCCCCCTCAGCCCCCGTCGCCGGGGCCATTGTTGTGAGCTACTGGTGTGACGACATATGCTGACGTCACGATGAGCATACCAATCGAAGCCCTTGAAGCGTGTCAGTATGGTAGTGGTTGCCGATTGTGACATCATCTACAGGTGATATTTATTTCTTTTCTAGAGGAGTATTTTTAAAACCAAATATTGAGTTACTGTACATTTTTCAGAGAAATCGTGAGTGGTTTCATTATTTTTACTAAAGTATGCATAATGACACTAAATTCCAGATTCGACGAAGTGCACATTCCCTTTAACGTGACGTTAAATGCAGTCATCCGGACGACCGCTATAGAGCGTGTATGAATAGTCCGAAACTAATTTGAACAAACTTCGTTTCTTTGTAATAAAATCGTAATTCATTGCTTTGTTTGGGTTATATTCCTACCATCAAAAGGTATCTATATTCCAGCGGAAGATAAAGTATTTCGTCTTATCGTCCGTCACTTATGATTTAAAGCGGAACAGGTTGTTGTCCTGTTCTGTTCAACTGCTGCGTGCCGCACGGAGCTTTGGTTGTATCTGCATTATGTAGGCGGTACATGGATGCATATTTGGCTCGCTGATCCCATGGTTGCGTATCAATAGTTTCGGAAGTAGACGCATCCGTTTTGAATTTTAAGGTCTTCACAAGTTTTGTAGTTTTTCGTTAGGAGTATTTTATTTAGCCAAATAATTTTTTTGAAAAACTGCTCAGGGTGGTGTGCCATTTGACAGTGGACCCTGTGGTGATTTTTTTGTGTCGCTACCACCAATAGCTCTCGAGTAATGGGCACACAACTAAATTTGGTTCACATCCCCTACCCTGGAGAAACTGTCTTCGTTAATGATAAACGCGCGTAGCAGCGCGATTTGATTCGTAGGTATCCATATAGTCAACATTCGTAAGAACAGGTTAATACAAAATTTATGCCATGGCGTCTGCTTGGGATATCGTGGCGCATCCTTGTATTTTCCTGAAATTTCATGGTATCATTATTGAAGGGGAGTGCACGTGAGACAGCTCTAGTGCTGATCGGCGCAGTTCGGCTAGTTTGTTGGTCCATAAATGCATACCAAATTCCCGCCCAATCGAGCCAGTAGTTTCTGAGGTATCGAATAGGGGCGTGCACGTGACTTAGGGCCGTATGTACTTATAGCCTATGCTATCTTGCTCTTAGATCACCCCGAATATGTGTTGTAATTTCATCGCGATGGGATCTGGAGTTTCCGAGTTATAGCGTGGGGGCGAGATCCGCTCCCATCCTTCCCTTGCACCTGCGTATATGCAGTTTGAATTGGGTTAAATCTATATTCTCCTCCTAATCCACAGTATTGCTGCTCTCTAAACACCAATTCGATTCCATTCATATAAGTCAAGACCGAGTTAATAGCGCAATAAATGACGGTAATCCGATGACTTGACACCCCTGCTTCGGCACGTGCCACAAGCATCATCCAACACCCCACCCATCCCTGATATGTTCAGTCAGTAGTTGAGTTGATCAGGCTATTATTCGGCGAAAACCCCGTCAGGGTAAGTCGCACCCTGTCGTAGATATAAGTGTTTCCCTAGCTTGACGGTCGGGCCTGACCGGGCGCGCCGCCCATATGTAACATTGTACCCGTACATTTTGCCACAAAAGTAACGGACTTATTCGTTTTGCTCATTTTTTTAATAAGCTGACCCAGCATGCTGAAACTAGCACTAAGGAGAAGAAAAGACTATGTGGTCCATTGAAGTAAGAACAATAATGTTGTGTAATATAGCTTGAGCGGATGCTCCGACTGCGCAGACACTATCGCCTCACTTCGCTTTTCTGCCACTCTCGCGGACGTCCAGGCAGTGATCTGGCGGAGTGGGCAGAGATGGCTTGCTTGAGTTGTCACATACCCAGCTCACCAGGTTCTTGGGTGGCCCCAGAGGAAGGAATCTAGTGGGCTCAGGTCAGGCCAGAAGGGCGGACAGCTGACCGCGGCACCTTTAGCGATCGCGGCCTGCCATGCGTTGCTGGAGTCAAGTAAGCGTGTTCTTGGCAGTTGTTAAGAATACGGAATTAGACGATGAATCTCGCGTGCCTTGAGCTTGAGCCTTTTTTATTCGATAAGCTGAGCCTTTTATTCGATAAGCTGAGCCTTTTTTATTCGATAAGCTCATGACTTGTTGAACTACACTTTCTCAACCAGATCTTAGTGAATTCTTGCGGTAAACCATCTGATCTGTACCAGGACTAGAGAGCTTACTTTATGGCCACTCTTTCCTGTACGGACACTGAGCTCTTTGTCAGAACGTTATTCTTCAGCTCAAATATGGAGTTAATGTTCTCATTGTTTTGTTGTTTAACTAAAGGTTCCATGGAACTCCTTTTGGGCTACTGCACTCGAGAGCCTGGTGGTATTATTCAAGAGTGGATGTTTGCCCTAGTCTCAGCTGCAACATCTTGAAGATGAAGCATATGTCACGCGATACAAAAGAAAAGATAGATTGTTGTGTTTATATGTTCTGAGATACTTCGGTTTTAGATGCGTTCTTCCCTTTTTCTGCGAAACCGCTCGGTAATTGAAATATATATATATATATATATATATATATATATATATATATATATATATATATATATATTATATATATATATATATATATATATATATATATATATATATGTATATATATCCAAGCAAAGTATCTTTAATAAAAATATTGCTGTTAGCCTAAATAAGTGAAAAAGATAAGTTATACTTCCACTTGTCCAGTTTTTCGCATCTTCCATACAGAAAAAAACTGTGCTCCTGTAGCGTCGAAATGTGTGCGCAATGAATACCCAAGGGCGAATTTGCACCTATCATGTGCATGATACGAGCAAAGGCAATCGAAAGAAGCGGTGGAAAGCTTACATAGCGCTCACCGTGCGGATAATTCGGTAGCGTACCTGATGATCAAACCGGATGAAATATATATGTTTCACGACTGGGTATCGTTAATCAGGTTATAATCTAACGAGGAAACCGGGTCAAACAACACTGGTGTCGAAAACAAGTGTAAATGAGTATATAAAACCGAGGGCCATCCTCGTTAGGGGCTGTTCAGGGGTGTTTGGACCCTTAGAGGCGATGAGTTAAACGCCAAATTCAGAAGGGCATAGATGGGTTACCTTTCTTGAATTCAAACTGTGCTATGATTTGGTGGTAACGGATTGCCACCATGACAAACATCTACAGGCTTGATTGCCTGCGTATCTCCAATGGCTCGAGGGAAGCTTGAGTGGGCCTCAACGATACCCACCTTCCCTCTTTCCGTGGTTGTGTGATGTCATCATACACACTGGTCAGCCACACAAACACGGGCAAAATGTGTCAGTTTGGCACACTGGTCAGCCACGCAAACACGGGCAAAATGTGTCAGTTTGGCACACTGGTCAGCCACGCAAACACGGACAAAATGTGTCAGTTTGGCACACTGGTCAGCCACACAAACACGGACAAAATGTGTCAGTTTGGCACACTGGTCAGCCACGCAAACACGTACAAAATATGCTAGAGATGCCTGATGTAGAACTAGGTGGAGATGTAGCACTTGCAGTGAACTTATTGTTGAGATGCCGGAAGTACTCAATCCTGATGTGTGTGTCTTCCGGATGGATCTTGCAAGGTTTAGCAATCACCCCAGTCCCTCAGTCAATTTCTTGTCACTGTGGTAAACAAATTTTCATACTGCATTGCTATTTATTTTCGTAGTGCTCAGAGGCAGCATGCAGTCGCTGACTTCCTGTCTTTTTCCCCAGGCGATGTCGGTGTTCTACAAGTTTGCCTCCTCTTTGGAGGTGAACACAGTTGTATTCGATGGCGTACACATCTCTGTGGGCGACCTCAAGCTCGCCATCATGGACCAGAAGAAATTGGGACGAGGCACAGACTTCGACCTGGTCGTCACCAACTCGCAGACTGGAGAAGGTAGGTCCTTGGCGCATGCGCGGCATTTTCCGTGCACACCACCTGAGTCTGTGTATCAAAGTCAGGAGACCACCTTCCTGGGGTATTTCCGGTTTCCGGCACAATTTTCCGCGTATATTCAAAATATTTCATTAGAAAAGGCCTAGTTTTTTAAGTAACTCCAAGTACTTTGAAAGTATTTAAGGAAACGGCATCATAGTTGGTCTCATTTTTGAAGCATCAACTTGTAGAGAAGGAAACTATTTGAAACAAGTTTATATATTCGTTTGGCATGCTGAATTTTCGGAGAAACATACAATTGGCTTAGCACTCAAGTCAGTGCAGATACCTCGCAGATTCAGTCTGTCCAGATTCAGGCGCCGTTTGCCATAAAATGCTGCCGCCTGCGTGGGCTTTTCGTGCTGAACTCGGTTTGTGAAAGTAGACTTCGAACCGGATTTTCAGGAGACCCGTTCTTGTAGGCTGTATCGCTCGACTGGTAACCACTCTCATATATTGCTGATCGTTTGAGTGACGAATTGGGCAGTCACAGTCTCTGGTACAGATGTCCGCACTGTCGCCAGTTGGCCGCAGAACAGAATCGCTTGAACAGATTATGATTTTCTTGTGCCACATTTAGCTACGACGAGGAAAAATGGAGGAGCATTGCGTTAAGGTTACTTTGAGGGTTTCAGGAAACCAATAATATGGCCACGTAGCGTTTACAGGCAGGCTAGGCGACCTTTCCTTGTTAGTGGGCATCTAGTATAACTGAAGGCGTGGATTGATGCGTTGTTTGATGTCTGATTATCAATTATTGCAACCCCCTCAAAGTAAAACAAATGAACGAAACTCATTCTGTTCAGCATTAGGGATGGCCTTTGCTGCTGCCCCATATCTAATTTTTGCTCTGATTGTAGATTCATCATGCATGCTTGCTATTTGGAACGCCGTTCGCAATAACTTGTTGGTCACACCAGTGGCTTTTGAGGCATGGACGGCGCGGCGCAGGCGGTTTCACCGACTTCCTTCGTTCTAAACGCTTTTAACCTACGCGTGTAATAGAGAAGCCACTTCTTATGAACCAATAAAACGCCTTCGTGAGCCTTCACCGGGCGGACTTGTTTGTTTCAAGATGGCAGGTGGCTGACATAAGCGTTGTTTAACACGCGCTCCGCTGGGGTCCCTTGCTTGACGCGCCCCGCTGGGGGGGGGGCGTTTTTCGCCCGCCCCTCCGTATCTCGTTCCCCATGAAAGCTAAAGGAAAATTACGGACAGCGTTCGAAAGCTCTTGACAAGGCGAAGAGAATATATATAAGAAGAATTTTTATGTCAGGTCAATATTGAGGTCAGCATAGGTCAAAGAATGCTCCACGGGCTTACAACAGAGCACTGTACGTTTCCCCCTCTAGATCTGCCCTCAGGGGAGCTAGAGCAAATCTTTATGCACCATTGGATTCCTCTCATTGTGGCAAATCCAGTGATGTATAATATGACCTTGCTAGGTCAAATAGTCAATGACCTGACCTCGACCTAGGTCCGGATCACAGAGTGACCTGGTATGGTCATGTTGCATATCAATCGACTACCTGTGGCAATATAAACACAATGCAAGCAAAATGGGAGCTTTATCTCAAATCAGTGAGAAGTTATTGGCAAAACAATCACTCTCTGCTCCCCGTGACCTGATATGACCTTTGAGAGGTCAGATGCTCAAAAACTCAACTTTATGGCCACGATCGTGGTAAGAATAGACAGTTTGAGGATTTCCAGCCTTATCTATCCAGTATTTCCTGAAAACGAGTCCATTCTATTTTTCTCCATATACTTATAATGGGGTGACCAAAAAAGTGACTCCACCTTAGGTCACCAATATCGAAATTCCGAGATAGCAGATTTGTAGGCCCTAATGACCTTATCATATTGTGGAAGTTTCAAACTGATCGGTATGCTAATGTTCCCTGGGCACTGCTTCAAACTCGTAATTTTAGGTTTTGAGGTCGGGTCACTTGACCCTGAATAGTTCATGGACCTGACATGACCTTAACTAAAAAAATTGGTTAGATGTGTAAAATTGATCAGGGATAAGGTACCGTAAGTTTCGTTGTTCTGCGTCTCTTCGTTTTTGAGCAATATGGGAAAAACCAGGAGGGGGGGGGCGAATTTCGCCCCCTCAGCGGGGCGCGTGTTAAGACTCCGTCGTTATTTTGTAACATCTACGCGGCGGAATTACACAGTAAGTCCAACTGCGATAAATAAATACATTAATAAAATGTTATAAATAATAAAATATATGAATACATTGAAAACAATGTGCATGTAACTCGTATCAAAAGAAACAACAGGCGAATGGTGTGATACAAAATTAGGTGCTTTTTTGTCTTGAATTATTTTGATAAACTTATTCTTCGGTTTAACCCTGATCATATGCAAACAAAACTTCTTTAATACAAACCCTGTCTTAAATTGACTTTCCTGAGTTATGGCCTCTCAAAATCCTTATCCGGACCGTATCTGATAATAATTTTTTGGGGCTTATCGACGCAGCAACTGCCAGGGTTATATGGCTTCACCAGCTCTTTCCCTGTTGGAAGTGTAGCTGGGAAGTCCGGTCGTTCCGTGCTCAGGGAATCCGCCGGGCCTTGAACCCTGGTCGGCTGTGTGGAAATCGAGGGCTCTCACCGCCGCGCCACCACTGCGCCCCTATTCGGAGTGTGTCAAGTTCTGCAGAAATTTTACATCCTGGGTATTTAGGGCTATGTTTTTGCGCGAAAATTTCCTAAATTGAATTGATGCCGCTACCCGTATAAGCGCCACGTTCATTCCGGCACAATACCTCGTCTCAGAGCCTTTCATAAGTATGACGGGCGCGTCGTTCGTTCGTGAAATTGTTTCCATGTGTGAAGAGCCCTGGCGAGTGCTGCACCCCCGCTCGGCAATAAGCTCAGAATGGATCTTCTAAAAGTGTACGTTTTTGTAGTCAAGTGCTGAAGTGAGAAAGCTGCAAGTGAGTGAAAACGTGTATCCGGCTAGAAGTGATGCCATATGCTGTATTGTTCAGCTGCTTCGCTGTAGCGCTGAATACGTTTAATGTGTAGCGGCTGTCATTATCAAATACCATATTTGTTGAAGAGCCTTTCGGCAGAACGATAAAGGTAAAGGTACACACTGACAAGGTGGATATTGAATATATTCAAAATCAAACACACGGACGCGCTTCGTTACTTCTTCAGCGTGTGTTTGAAGAGTTGGGAACTCACGTGAGACTAAACGTGGATTATATTTGCCAATATTTTTGATATTCCAAAATAGGGGATTTCGCAATATCAAAAATATTGGCAAATATTATCCACGTTTAGTCTTACGTGAGTTCCCAGAAACCTGCATTCGTCGACAGATAGTTTAATCTTCAAACACACGCTGAAGAAGTAACGAAACGCGTCCGTGTGTTTGATTTTGAATATATTTAACATCCAACTTGTCAGTGTGTACCTTTACAAATACCATATTCATACTCGGAATAAATTTCAGCAGATGGCAAAGTAGTGTGCCTTTTTTCTTAAAACATGCCTCCTATTTTTGTAAGAATAAAACAAATAACAATGAAGCTGAGTTATTCGTTACCTCGCGTCTCGAATCCTGGTAATGACTAAGACGATCCGCCTTTACATTGGCTCCTCAAACATAGGCTGGTCAAATTTGTTTTCTCTCCTTATATCCATGTTCTAATCAGTATTTGCTGATGGATGACTTTTCATTGTCTTTTTTTCAAAACGTAGTTGTAAATTTGTTACGATAATGTTTTCAACCCGGGGATATTATATACCCTAGCTGTAGATTAGCTTGTTGTCCATTAGAATATTTCACAGTGTAGCAAAATGGTGGTCCTCTTTTTTAAACATTTTGCACGACGTGCTGTCATTTTTGTGCCGTGCTCTAGGTCGTAGGGGCGGAACAGTCGTGCAAATCCTGATGGACCACTGCACAGTGGTCGGAAACGGCCTCACGGATGGCCACCGAGGTTTTTGTTCATGTTAATTTTGCTACAGCGCTGAAACGGCCCAACCGATTCACCCCAAATTTTCAGCAGATCATGCTACATCAATTGCAATGGGCGATGTATACTTAAGTTGATTCAACTAACACCCGCACTGGAGAGGGGTCTGACACTAACGCGCACTGTAGGGGGGCGTGGTAGGCCCCTCTAAGATCTCGGAAACTAAAAGACACATAAAAACTCTGTTTGGAGGGTGGATTGGGGCTATGGTGATCTACATCATGACCAATTTTCATTGACCTAGGTCAATATCTTCAATGTCAAACAATGTCATAAGCGTCAAATATTGGCCATGCTGGGGACCTATTGGGAAATACCGTTATTAAGCGGGAAAATGACGGGAATAAGCTAAAGGCAGACCAGGGCCATAGAGGGAAGTTCGCAAAAAAGCTTTGCTTCAATTTTGGAGTCAAGGTCATCCAAGGTCATTGACCTATGAGGTCACAATATGATGATGTACCGATAATGTACACTTTGACTAAAACTTTTGCCAGTGTTTGGTGGCAAATGAGGATTGACCTTTAAAAATGACCTTTAACCTTGACCTTTGATCTTATCTTTATATTTAGGTACCTTAACTATGACTTCATAGAATAATACACCTCCGACCGGGTAACGCTATTTGACCGGAAGCGCTGGGGTCAATGACCTTGAAAATTCTGATATGACCTTGACCTGTGACCTTCGACCTTAACCTATACCTTCCTGTGCGGTGACCTTGGCATGTTATCCCGGTTATATGACGTTATGACGTCACCACTCGGTATACAATGCAAGCGATCTGGTACTACCGCGCGATTATGGCAAGCTCAAAATGCAGGTCTGACTTTGAAAGCCTATAAGTCACAAAATTCTCGGCCAATTTTTTAGATGTTTTCACCAATTGATGCACCGTTAAATTCTCTCTAATGTAGCCAAATATCCTTTTTTCGGCTCTACGAGCTGTTCTTACGCCACCTCAGAAACAGGTGAGGGAGCCTCAGAGGTCCCCTCTAGTGCACGTGTTAAGCAAATGAATTGACCTAATCCGACCCCTAATAACCTGGTCAGGTGTGCTGGCTCCGTATGCAAAAGGGCATACCCAGCCTCTTCTCAGACTAATCGTCTAATCGGGCTAAAACAAAATACATATTGCCATTTGGAACCCCTGAGTGAAATGAGTTTGTGAGCTGCTTACCATTTGCTACTCTCGTTAAAACTGATGTTCCCAGAAGTCACAAAAGGTCACGTTGAATGTTCGCACGATGATATGGGTTTCTTTCATTTCATATATTCAGACGGCAGGAAGATCAAGACAGTAGTTATCCGTGTACCCCTCTCATCATAGCATGTCGAATCATGTGCAATATGGCCGTGGTTTATGTATGGGTGGCCTTGACCAAGGGTTATTCTGGGAAGGATCAAGAAAACCTATGAGCTTACAATGAAGATAATGTGCATAAAGGCGAGCAATACGACAGAGAAGCACCTGATAAGCGCCCCCCGCACCTCGCGGGCGGCCGGCGGGCCGTGGCGAGCCGCGGAGCCGCCGGGTGGCGGGCGGGCGGACGTCTCCGTGCGGCGGGCGGCCCGGTACAATTTACACTGTGGACAATTTTGCGCACATTTGCGCACTTAGCTCTCTTCAGGCCATGACGGAGAATTACTTGACCTATGTTTCCACAAAAAGCTAATTGGCAGAAACGTAACTTTTTTTTGTTTGTTTATTCAAAGTCAGCAACTGTTTTGTAAGGTGGATTTGTGAAAGGAGTAATTAAAACGCAGATTAACTTTATTAAAGTTCAAATATACACATAAAGCTAATCATCTTAAAGCTGACATTGTGAGGAACATTTGGATACCAATTATTTCTAGTCTGACTCAGTTTTGACGTTCATTATTCAAAGTTAAAAAAATCGGATCTAGCAGGCGCATCGAGCGTCTTACTTCTGGATTTCATCATCGGCCTTACTTTGATAAGTAATAAGTGCATCTTTCAACCAAATTTACTTGCTAATAGTGGTCATTCAGAACACTCTGAACAATTTTCTGCACATGGGCAGCCATAAAACCCCCAAATTCCAAGATTCGAAAAACGGCCCAGTGGCCACCCACGACAGCGTTTCCGACCACAGTGCACTGGTGCGGCGGTATTACTGTATTATGTAGGATCTTCCTTGATTGTTTTCTGTGTGCTGTATAAACCCCTAGGTTTGCTTTGCTGCGAAGTTCCCTCACCCATTCTCCATGATCTTGTTTCATGTGTTCCCTCGCCTTGTTTCATGCGTTCATTCGTCTTTTTTCTTGCTCAACATTCTCTTCTGCCATGGCGAGACATTTCGGGCTTTGTTTTGCCCATTTGCTTTTTCTCTTAATTGAATCAGTTCATTGGTTTCTTGCAACACTGCTCTTAAATTCTGCTGATGCCCCTTAGCGAGCTTCGTTGCCAGCAGGAATGCCCCCACCTCTTGACGGCAATGCACAAATGAGTTCAGTAGTGGAATATGGAAAATTTCGTGAAAATTAAAGAATTTGCCGCGGTGTCGAAAGCAGATGTGTGGCGCTCGCGAGCCGACCAAAAGTGAAACAGGACTGCAGATATAGATCGGAAGAAGCAATCATTACACATCAAATTGTGCCCTCTTCGTCGTTTTGTGTGAAGAAAAAAACGTTTTAGGCTGTAACCTTCACAATAAAATATTTTCTCAACATCTAACGTGTATGCGTCGCCTTTCAACGGCTGAATCAACATAGCCGCCGTAGCCCTATCTGCCGTCGTTTTTGCTTTTTGCACCAGTGCTGAGTAAGTCGGGAATAGACCGACAGGCAAACGGGTATACGATTTCTGTGGTCAGTGTCACAAATATGGCACGGGTAGTGGATAGTATTTCTGTGGATGGCATATAACGTTTTTTTCTGAGGATAACATAATATTTTAGTGGATAGCATTCCTGTCTTCTAAGTCACCGATCCCGGGTTTAAGTCACGGAGTTATTGATCTGAAACCCTGAATAGTCCTTTAATAAGTTTATCTGACCCCCTCTCCCTTTTTTCTTACGCGGTAATACCTTGTCAAATGGTGCGTCGTTAAACCCCAACAGCTATTTATTGCCCGGAAGACTTGTCTCTCCACCGTTTGAACAATGGGGTGTTGCCCACTCCGAACTCTATCGTATTTGAGCGCGATTCTAGTACTTCTCGGTCCAACGTTTAACACGCAAATTTGGAGACGTGGGTGGCACAAAAAAACGTTACATGTGTTAACCTGTTCAGGGACTCGCTGTGCAAAATCATAAATTATATCTCGGAAAGCATTTGTCTAGATCAACCGCAAAACTGCCACTGAATATAGGAAGTATCATAAAATGTGATTATGAAATATTCAGGAATCGAGCAATATTTCTACCCTGGGATGATGTAGCAACCTTACAAGAGGTCACCACCGTCCTCCAGGTATCAACGGCACCCGACGGGCAGCACATGAACACCTTAAGCTCAAACGCCGCGGAGCTTGTGGTCATTCCGTTGCCTCAGATGTTGCTGCACCGTCATCTCCGTGATTTTGCTGGCCCATATGCAACTTAATGCAAAAATATCGACACAGCTCTTGTTCAGAAGGCTTTGGGCTTCAGCTTTGAATAGTTCAATTTAGTTCAGAAAGGGCGTTGTATAAGGCTGAAGCTTTGGGATTCTATTGTGTACAAAGAAAATGCACCGCTTTGCGACGGGAGTAAAGGATCAACAAGTATATGAGATATCGCTTGCAGCGCTATTTCAACAAAGTGAGCTCTATTTCACCCAGGCTCTTTTTCACACCAAAGGATTGAATATTTTTCTCAGGCGTTTTGTGTTGCCTGATTCTAAAATTTTGTCAAAGGTACACGTGCATGAAAGTAGATTTAACTGGAACAATGTATTGGAAGAACCAGGAGCTATATAAAAGAATAAAACCAGCAACAGATACTCCTTAAATCGTCTTTAACTGTAACTGTAGGCTGTCACCTGCAACAATGGCGCTAATTTGCAGATAGTTGTCCTTTTCGTGGGCCGTTACAACAGGTTGCGACGGTCGGCGACAGTTAGAGAGGGGTCGTCGATGTCCCTGTGGTAGCCATGACTGGCGAGAGCTGTCAGATTGCTGCCAATGCTAAGTTTCTCTCTACCAGTCAAGGCTCCCGCAGAGACGTCAATTACCTCTCTCTAACTGCCGCCAGCCGTCGGCGACGTCCGCGGTACTGTCGGCTCGGGCAGTGGCTACTGTAGAAAACTGATAAAACGGCGACTTATTTTTGTAAACACAGCTTGTTGTCGTTGTCGAACGCCTTGCCGTCGGCTTGCAGTTAATAAAAAACCAACGGCATCGTCGGCCTGTCGCATCCGCGGCACATCCATAGATCTCGCAGACAGTGGGGAAGATTTCTGCGACAGACCCTGGTGCACGATGGATACCGATATCCCGTCATTTTTATGTTGTTAAAGTAGGGATTGCACTGTGACAATTGTTGTGCACATTCTTTTATTTTCTCTTCACACGTTGTCCCACGTACTTCTGTTATGCACTGCCTCTCGTTAGGGAATGTGTCTACCCCTGGTTGCATAGTATGGCACTGATATTTCTTGAAGAAGCACCTCTCTTTGTACGCCAGGCAAATCGCGAGATCGCTGTCGGTGGCATCCAGTTCGTACACTTCATTTAAATCCTTACCAATCTGATCAAATTTTGTGATGTCCCTACAGCGTTTCTCCTCGTAGCATTCTCTTAACTCGCCCAAACATCTTTCTGTTTCATGTTTGCACTCTCGCAGCCACCTTTGCAGGTATCTTGGTTCATATGCAAAATTTGTTTTGACAGGGGTCGCTAGAATGTTCAAAAGTATTGTCATGTGAACTAAAAGTATTCCCATAATTTTGTCTTCGATAGGGATTAAACAAAAACTATAATTCCTCTGTAAATTTAGGTCCGAGGCAACACCATAAATGGTTTTCAGATGTTTTTTTAAATAACTGTGTCTTGGGATTTTAGCTCTGGAATCATTTTATCAATCAGAGCACGGATGTGCTTTGAAACGTCACGTGATTCAAGTATCATGGATCTTTGTATAAACTAAGTTGATAAGGTGATGAATTGATAAGGTGGCCTGTCCCCTCGAATCCGGAAATGTGAAAAACACCGAAGATCATATATCCGGGCACAGTCCTTTCATCAGAATCGTGTAGAAAATATACAAAATTCTCGGTCATAGTGTAGCCAGACCTCGAATTGATTCGAGGTCTGGCTACACTATGGCCGAGAATTTTTGATATTTTCTACACGATTCTGATGAAGGGCTGTGCCTGAATATATATATATAAATATATATATCCACTTCAATGTTTTTCACATTTCTGGATTCGAGGGGACAGGCCACCTTATCAATTTATCATCACCTTATCAAATAATCATCATGCTCCTCGCTGCAGCACTTCAAAACTTATCAACGTTTGTATAAACTACATAAAAGCATAGAAATGTTTCAATTCATCCTCCATGATTTGAGGAAGCAAATTCATTCTTCGGCTAGTTTATAAACAATAAGAAAATGTGTTTGTATGGAATGCAAAAGAAAGGGCGGATCCCAGATTGCCGATTTGGTGGATGGTGTCATGTGGCACATATCCTCTCAGATCCTAGGTGGGTGTTTATATCCATACATGTATTCGAACACTGGTCACATGGAATAAAACCAAACACATAAAGTGGGATGAAACATGGTGATGGAATACAATCAGGCGAGTGATGAAAATAGCGGAAAAGCGGGCATCCACAACCGAACGCAGGGGAGGGGATCTCGCTCCGGCGCGGAGGCGGCCGGTAGGGGGCAGTGGCAGGCACGACAGTTCAGTTCGAGCGATGCAGAAATTCGGTGCCTTCTGAGCAATCGCATGGTTCCCTGGGGACAATAAGGTATCGTCAGGAAGAGAAAAAAGAAAAATAGAATGCCGGGCAATAATAAAGAAATAAAAATAAAATAAAATAAAGTGTTTTAACCGGACATTCAAGAAAATATTCCGGAAATTGCACTAGTACCCGAAAAACATGGTTCATCTCAGCTGCCAGCAAGCCTGACAACCAGTAAACTGCACCCCGGCAGCGACACAAACCGACGTCACCCAGCGCCGCCAACAACGGGAATACAGTCCACGAGGCGCCGCGACTGCTGCCAGTGGACATGGCAGGCCATCCATCGAGAGCGATTAGGCCCATCACCGGGCGGTTCGCAACACTTAGGCCGGGAGGCCCCGCAGCAGCACCAGGGAAGCCCCGGTCAGGATCAGGTCGGCCGACTATTCAGACCCAGAACGCCACTGCCCAAGGGCGGGGCACGAATCGCACCAGCAATACGCATTGTACATTCCGACAGGGCCGACGGACATGACATACAGACCCTGCACGTTTTTCACCGGCAGGAGTGGCCCGCCGCGCAGGCAACATGGTGCCCACGGGGCCACCCGCCAGCCACATCGTCACATGCCAGCCGCGCCGGAGTCGCAAGCCTAGCCCCGTAAGTCGCCCGCGATCACGAAACCACGCCCCACCGGCGGCCCGCGGCACGGGGCGCCGCGCCGCCAGCTCAGGCAGGGGACCCCGACCCGGAGCAGCGCGAGTCCATCGGAACTGCGGAAGAAAAAGGTTAGCTGCGGAGGGATAGGAAGAAGTTGTTGCCGCATGAAACCTTCAGTGGGAGAGGGCGAGATTGGGTGATCCACGGCGTTAGGGGGCTGATTTTAGGACAGGTAGAGTGGTGCCGGAGGTGGCCTGTATCGACACCTATCCGCTACCGTAATATATAGTTCCCGCGCTAATTCAATACAAAACTACAATCGGTTAACGAAGGCATTTGACTCAGGCCGGTGATTACACTACTCACTCAAACATATCGTACGATTCTCGGAGTTACGCGACTAATAATTATCTATATATAATTTCCGTAAGACTTTCTTGAAAATGGCTTTGACATAGGAACATCACCAAATTTCTAATTTTTGGTGAAATAATCTGATTCGGTCCGAGGGGCACAAATAAAGAGGAAACTTTCTGTACACTGTTGAGGCATATGGGACCCGAAATGATAGTTCGTCCGGACGTTTCTAGTTATCTCCTGATCTCTAAGGTTAAACTGGCTACTTAGGGGGACGGTAGACTCCCCTTAGGTAGTTGTGGAACTTTAGCGTTGGGAATTCGACCGATCATGAAACTTAAGAATTTTATATTTTTGAACAGGGGACTGGAATGGGCGGCGCTCTGCTTTGTCATTATTCTAACGCTTTTTCTGTGGATCGTATTTATTGGCTTGTATTTGAATGTATTCCCCGACTTCTAGGCCGTAAGAAGGATGGGTGATGAGGGCATTACAGCGAAGTTGACTGGGCGTTGTTGGCTTTAGGGCCTAATTTTTGATACGTTTAGTAAAATCAATATAAAAGGGAATGTGGCACCTTGGTCGAATCCTGGAATTTAGTGTAATTAGGGGAACTTTTGGCCCAAAATCATGAAAGCGTCCATTATTTCTCTGAAAAATTTACAACAAGCTCGATGTTTTGATCTTTAAAATGTTCCTCTAGGGAAAAAATAAATATCTGCCTATGGATGATGTCATGATCTGACAACCACTACCATATTCAATACGCTTCAAGGGCTTCGATTAGCTGATACCGTGACGTCAGCATATGTCTTCACACCAACAGCCCTGAGAACTGTGGCCTGCTGCTAAGGGTACATGAGGGGTACATTGCAGGTAGGTTTTAGCTTTTTCTACGGAAATTTTGATTTTCAAGGCAAATAATGTATAGAGTACCGGGTTTTCCGGCATGCTTTACGACTTGGCTATCTTAGTTAAAATCATGTTAGAAAGGTGCCGTATTCCCATTAAGAATTGGAACAAAACGCTATATGAGAATTTTGACATAACAGTTATGATCTTTGACCTCGGAATTCGAGTCCAATCATCCCGTGTTCGGTATATCGGACAAATCACGTCATCAGCTTACAGTCATGGCCCTTGCCGCAGCACGGCAGAATTTATTGTCTAAGGATGCACCGAATTCCAGTGAACTAAAGTTGCCAGGAAAGTGAACGGGCATTTGTTTATTTTAAACTCAGCTTCGTTTACTTGTGGTACTTGTGACTAAAAGTGGGTATAAGTATTTTTAATGCCTAGTTTGAAATGTGAAATGTGTTTTTTAATATATCAATAGACATGTAGAAATCGGTAAGCGTCGCTTTGGGTCCCAAAAAGCGTCTGTGAGCAAAAATGTTTCATTTGTATTCTTGTCCATTTGTGACGCGAATGGAGAGGTGGAATCTGGCTCAGTGTTACCAGATCATGACACACACATATATACACATATATATATATATATATATATATATATATATATATATATATATATATATATATATATATATATATTATACATATTAGACAGATATCAATATTCTCAAAACCTCAACACCATCCTCTCAGACTCGAGTAAGTTCAAAGTAATTAAAACTGATCCAACAAAAAAACTTAAGGCTAAAGTCAATAGGATTATTACCAGTGCTAATGCCGTTAATGGTGGTGAGCATTTTGCTAAAATCGTAGAATTGTATCCGGGATATACGTTTGGGACAGTTACGACGCATAAAGAAGGTAATCCTCTCCGGCCGATTATATCCCAGGGAGACTTGTTGAGTCGCGACTCAGAGGCGGAGTCGACTCTGAGTCGGCTCAAATTTTCCTTGAATCAGAGTTGAGTCGACTCACTTTCAGATTTGTATTGAGTCTGAGTCGACTCAAGCACTTGACCAGTTGGGTCATTCCACCATAAATCGACCAAAAATTTCGTGAAATAAAACCTTTCTATTTTTTATTTTCTCCGAAATCCGTGTCAAGAGGGTTTCAAAGATGTAGAATCTAACCATGGCGCCAAAAAATTATTTGAAAAATTTGGTATGACAGATATAGCCTCCGGCATTTTTTGGGGGTTACCATGTAGGCATTGTTTTGAAAGCCTATAGTTATGCCATTTTTTAAATGATTGTAACGATATTCTACCTTTTTTCGCCATTTAGCATATTTCAATTTGGCTATCTTCAATTTTTATATTTCTGCAAGATTGACGTCATGACCTCGTGACCTAGTTTTTGAACGGTGACCTTGACCCGCAGTACAATGAGATTTATAATCTCGTGTAAAAGCATTTTTACCTTCGGAAATACTATAATCTTAAAATGATCACATCCACTTTTACACTGATGGCTCGAAGTGTGATGGTGGCACGGGATGTGCATTTGTCGGCGACGGCTTTGAAAAGTGTTTTAGTTTACCGCGCGAGGCATCTGTGTTTACCGCTGAGCTGTACGCAATATTCCGTTGTCTGGACCATGTTTCGAAGTTAAGGGCGAGAAAGTTTGTTATTTTTACAGATTCGTTGTCTTCCGTACAGGCATTGGAGTCTTTTTACTTTTATAATATGTCAGCATCTATAATATGCTCTTGACACTTATTAGGCAGAAACTGCATAGCCTGAGGGGAAAGGGAAAATGTGTAGATTTAGTTTGGGTGCCAAGTCACTGCGGAATCGCCGGGAATGAGCGGGCGGATCGATGTGCAAAGACGGGGGCAGAACGTGCGCCCCCCCAGGTCTTCGTGTTCCATTTTTTGACATTTACGCGCAAGTTAAAATGTATGTTTTTGGCGACTGGCAACGTCGATGGGATGGTGATTTTAAAGGTAGGAAGCTCCGTGAGCTGAAACCACGCTTAGGGTCGTGGACCTCAAGTAGTGCAGGCTCCAGAAGGGAGGAGGTTGTCCTGTGTAGATTGCGACTGGGACACACCCATTCAACCCATTCATATCTTTTATCTCGTCGTGACCCGCCGGAGTGTCCACGCTGTGGCGACAGGCTCACAGTCAAACATACCCTTTTAGATTACCGTGACTTTGAGATAAAGAGAAACCGACATCTGCAGGGATCTCCGACACTGAATTCTCTTTTGGGTGAGCATCGTTCTGTGGATATTGCTACCATTATGTTATATCTGAGGAGCGTTGGTTTTAATGTCATATATTCACCCTCGTAGTTTTTCAGGTTTTACATGGTGTAGAAGTTCATTTTACCTTTTCGCTGACCTTGGTATGTGATGTTAAAATGTCTGCGATTCTCTTCAGTTTTTACATTTTATTCCATTCATTCTGTTTTTATTTGTATCATTGTTGTATTATTGTTTTGTTTTTTACGTATGACCTTTTGATTTTGTTTTAAAAACTTAACCTGTTTTACACTTTACTTGTTGAAATGTTGTTGACTTGTTGCGCATATGTCTCATTTATGCATTCTATTTAATGTTATAGGCGCCGAATGACATCAGATGTCGGTGCGCCCTAAAACGTCAAATATGATAATGATGATGATGATGATGATGTGATGTGTCTCGTGGCCTAGTTTTTGAACGGTGACCTTGACCCGCAGTACAGTGAAATTTATAGTTTCGTGTAAAAACATTTTTACCTTCGGAAATACTCTTTTATGTAAAGAAATGAAAAATATGGCTTTCGAACTAAATATACTACTTCTTACTTCCGAAGCATGACACTAGGTGTCACTATGTAGCTGTACCTTCGTAACTCACGGTATGGTTAATGCCAGTGACGACGGAACGTCCGAATTTAAGAGGGGCGCCATGGAATTTTTATCCAATTTCTTTCCGGTCAACGCCGTAGGAGGTGTTAACCCTTACGCGTACAGCGGAGGGGGCTGCAACCCCCTCAGGTTTTTCAAGAATTGAAAACGAGCTTCTTAAGTTAGAGTCATGAAATGTATAGCCTCTGACGCATTCATTGCGGACATCTTGCAAAGATTTGTTCCTACCCTTCAAGGTCATGGAGTTATGACCTCAAGAGTGGAGGCATGTTGGGGTCATTTGGGTGTCTGTACCCGTTTTCACGTGAATGCTACCGACTCTAATCGTTCTCTTGTATCATTTGCTCATGAACTGTTCCAGAATATTTTCTTCCAGCCTTTTAGGTTTATTTTTATCAGGTTAGACCTCTTATGACCTTTTTCGACATTCAATGACCTTTATTTGAACTTGCGTGACCTCAGTGATAACTCTGTGTCGAATACCGACTACAGATGTGTGTTTCAATTCGGTATTTCTAAATGAGATGAACACCGAATTATTTGACTTACGTCCGATACGGGCTTAACCTTTTTCGACCTGTGAACTTTTTTACCATGAAAAGGGGTAAGCAATAGCAATTGAAGAAGCAAACTTACTTGAAGTAAATGATGCAGAATGGTTTATGAATAGTCGATTTGAATGATATGGACACTAAACTAGTTGGTTTGCATATTACATGGACTTGACCTTTTTCGAAGTTTGACCTTATTTGTCCTTGAAGGGAGTGTAAGCAATAACACATGATGAAGCAGGCACTTGGCATAACTGATGCAAAATTTCTTAATGACACTGAACACGATGTTTTTCTTCCAAAATGGACTTCACCTTTTTCAACCTTTGAACTAATTTGACCTTGAAGGTGGTGTTAGCAGTGACAGATGATAAGAAACTCACTAAATTGGCGTAAATGATTCAGAATGGCTTGTGAATAGTTCATTTAAATGATGTGGACTCTGAACTAGTTACTTTCACTAAGGAGTACTTTTGAGCTCTGAACCAGTCCTGTGCAATGCAATGCACCACTAAAAGTCACCAATGATTTGTTTTTAGTGCCTAAAACTTCTTCATTATAAAAGAGCTAAAATAATGAGCATGCTGAGCAAAATACACTACGAGATTACCATAGGTCAAGTTTAAACACGTTTGAAAATGCCGCAAGAGATTACCAAAGGCTATAAAAGCCGAACTGAGGTCATTAAATGTTTGAAATTCAAGCTACGTCCGGAGGAACGCGACACAAAGCCTCAAACTCCAAAAATCTTCCTTAACACTCGCCCCACCTAGAATAACGAAATCGATGGTCCCCTAAGGTTTTTTTCGGAACAACAGAAAAACAACGAGGGGAAGCACCGCGGTTGAGGGTTCTACCTCTTACCCCATTATTTTCCCCATCATCCCTGAAATTTATTACCCCGGGTCACCCTAGGTCAGGTCACCAGGCGATGTCAACCAAGGTCACCTCACTTTAACTTTTGAGCTCCACCATAGCTACATTTCTAAGCCGATCGATTTAAAACTTTCGACACTTCATGACCCCTCAAGAGTCCACAAAATTTATTTTCCGAATTTTTTCGATTTGGTGACCTGAGGTCAGGTCACCAGGTAACCTCTTCCATAGAGAAAGCATGGGAAAAGCTGTCTTATGAGCTAAAAGTCACAAAACAATCGTAAATGCTCAATTTGCTCAGACAAGCGTTCTTGGATACCCTTTCATGGATCCCAGGGGCGATATTGCCCTTTGACCTATCTGCGATCATCAGAGGTCACCAGAGGTCAAAAACAGCATTTTGACGATAACTTTTGACCTAATTAAGCTACAACACTGATTTAAAGGTTATCGTGTATGTCTCGTCACTAGTTTTCATTTGATATACAACACGGTCACTTTCTTACCTTTCGAAACCTCAGGGCATAACAAGTCACGAGGTACCCTCTGGAGGTCAAACCACTGGCGGGAGGCCATTATGCTCCACATAGCGGAGAAAGTCCTGGCATTTTCATATCAAACGATTTTGCTAGATCTCAATAGCTCTAATGGCGTGAGAGCTATGCTCAGGTTTCTTAAGGATTGCATGTTTTACTGGAAATAGCCTATCGTGACATAACTTGACCTCAGGAGTTCAAAACATAGACCTGAGCGCTTAAACGTGTCAGTAAAATATTACTGAATTCACATAGAGCTTTCTAATGCCTTTTGCAGCTTTGCGCTAACTTCCATATTTTCGGAGTTAGGGGGCATTGATGGCCCCCCCAGTGGGGCGAAGGTGGCGCCGGACCCGGTGCGGTGCGGGTTAAATGCTTCTGGAAATCACATCATAGTTCGGTGATTCAATGTGACGAGAAAATATTTATTTTCAAAAGATGAACAATGATCCAAACAACCACATATGACATGTACAACATCTAAGCTCATTCCCAAAGGGACAATAATGTGAATTCAAAATAGGGGAGGGTAACCCCTATTAGTGTGCTTGTGTTAAAAGGCTTCAACTTTAGGTTGACTGCTTGATGTTGATTCTTCAAATGTTTTTTTAAAGTTGGAAGTCGATTAGAACATGAGTTGCGATAGCATAGCTCCACAGTGACACCTAGTGTTATATGTATGAAGCTAAACTGGTATATGCATTTCGAAAGCCATTTTTTTTATTTCATATGAAAAACTACTACCGTATGTCAAAACGCTTTCAAGAGAATTTTTGAATTTCACTCTACTACGGGTCAAGGTCACCGTTATTGAACTAGGTCATGAGGTCACCAAACATTTTTTGTTTAAATTTCAAAATTGAAGATGGCCAAAATGTTTCCCGTAGAATTTACATCCTAAAACTATAAAATGTTTAGAAATCACTTGAAAACTTTTGGAGCTATAGGCATTCTAATCAATGCCTGTATAATGACGTTCAGAAATTGCCGGAGGCAGTTTCTCTCAAATCAATTTTTTAATAATTTTTTGGGTGCCATGGGTGGATTCTACGCCCTTGTGAGTCCCCATGTACCAATTTTGGAGGATATTAAAAATAGTAGGGTTTTATGCCTTGGTCGATTTATGGTGGAATGGCCCAGTTGAGTCGAGTCTGAATCGGAGTCAGCCTCTGAGCTGTGAGTCAGGAGTTTAGTCGACTCAACACTTTTCTTAACATATGTGATCACATGGCTGACTTTTTAGAAATTGTCATGACTAATTTTGAAGATTTCATAGTACTTTTTTATTTTCATATCCCTACTACACCCATCCTGGGATCAGTCATGAACAACAATAAGTTGTGTAAAATATACAGTTTCAAAACCACACACAATTGCTAGTTATTTTCCATTTAATCTTAGCAATAGCATGCAAAAACATACAGAAAAATGTGATTTTTCCTTGAGATTTGGCACACATTCAGACCTGTTTTTACTTTGATGGTGCACACCAGACAAAGTGCTAAGCTGATAATCATGCAATAATTCACTCTTAGGAAGCCACATCTTTATTCTCTATTTTCTTGCCTTTGTTGACTGAAAACAACAAAAAAACTAAGTAATACAAGCACCAGATAGAGGATACCAAAAATCTTATTTTGCACATAAGTCTTGAAATGGGTCAAAACGGAAACTGAAAGGCTCAATTAGCTGTTTTTTTTCAAAGTACTGGCTTGATTGGTCATGGTTTGAGCACATCACCTGGTAGATAATATCAACACTGACGACACAGCACTGTACCAACTGTTCTCTGTATACGGAAAGTAAGACTTAGTCCTATCCCTGGCATTCCCTACACACCAAGCTCTCACAAACCACCACTCTTTAAATTATGTTGATGATTATTTACCTATTTACCACTGCCCGCCCACTGCACAAACCACTACAGCCGCACCACATGATGCTGCGCGCCACGCCTGTCACGAAACCATCATCGTGCGCCATAATATGCTAACTTTCTTTATTTTGTAGCCTGACTGTAGCCTGAGGGCAGGATTATTTTCTTAGTTTTTAAAGTCACGTGACTTTTGAAGTGCTATTTATCGTCATCTTTTGTGTCGTTGGAGGTTAGGTTTGAGTAATGTCTTTAGTGCTCCATCTGCAGTTTTCGGGAGGATGACGCCATTGTTCATTGTTTGTTTTGTTTTTTATTGAGGTGGGGCAGCACTGGAGGGTCGTCGGGTCGACTGGGTGTAGTATTTATTTTGAAGCTTAATTTGTCACAGGGTTGTTCAGAAGGCACTGGGGCAGGAATTGCCACTCAAAATGCCAAATTTTCAAACATTGAGTCATGTTCTTTGTGTTTGTAACCTCGCTTATTGCTTCAATTAGTCATGAACAATGAAGTCAGACTAGTCATGAAGGACATACCTTCAAAATGAAAAGCCCTCAGGCCCCTCATCTCACTCACATGTTCATATTTAGCACCTTTCTTCATTTGTATGCAGACATAATAAATGTCATGAAGTAATACATTGCAATTGACATTTTATGGAAAGAAATGTGCAGTTATTAAATAGTTAATCCCATGATTAAATGTACGGGAATGTGTACTATGAAAGGAAATGTGCATTTTTATGTATATACTTGTCCACCATTCTGAGTCAGAGTCGACTCAAAACATTTTGAGTCATTAACAAGTCTGATCCCAGGTAACTACTGCAACATATAAAGTAGCAAAACGGCTTAAGCAGATACTAAGACCCTACGTTCCGTCCAAATATGATATTGAATCTGTAGATGAATTTCTGGACATTTTAAGGCTGAGAAAACCTGAAGGTATCTTGACATCCGTAGGTGTAGAAGGTCTATTTACAAACGTGCCCATTGACCAGACTATCGATGTTATCTTAAACGAGGTATATGACAAAAATTAATGGCATCAAACCCCTCAACCTACCAAGAAACATCCTCGCAAACCTGCTCCGAGCATGTAAGAAAGACTCCCCATTTAGGGGACCTGACAACAAACTACGTTCAGAAGGATGGCGTGAACATGGGTTCCCCACTTTGGCTTTCTTTTCGCTCATTTTTATATGGCATCAATCGAAAATGAAGTCCTCAGTAACCCAGATGTAGCTCCGCATATCTACCTACGCTATGCAGATAACTGGTTTTTAACGTTAGGGACATTAACCAACTCCAGGAAATAATTCGCAAATTTGAAAAACATTCAGTGCTACACTGCACATTCGAACTAGCCAAAGACAAAATCATACCATTCTTGATGTTCTGGTAGATGCGACGAACAATGGGTTTATCACGAGCGTCTACTGTAAGCCTACCAACACCGGCCAAAACCTCTACGCAAAGAGCGAATGCCAAACACGATATAAAACCAGCGTCATACGATTATTCGTAAGAAGAGCCATTAAAACCAGTTCATCACACGACAAAATGCATTCTGAATTCATTAGGCTGAAAAAATTGTAGCAAATAATGGATATTCAAACCAAGACGTATACACAGAAATCAAAAGACAACTAGACAACAAATACACCAGCAAAACATCAGACCAAGCACAAACAGTAACACACCATCTCTACTACCGAAATCACACGAACTCGCATTACGAAACAGATGAGAAGATTTTGAAAAATATACTTAAAAGAAACATCAAATGTAAAGTGAATCATGCAATCAATACCAGAACACCCAAACAAAAAAACCTTGTGATGTACAACAATCCTACGAAGATTAAGTGGCTGTTGCGTACTAATGTAGGCTACCAATTTCAATGCCCTGACGAAGGTTGCAGACCTCGTAGGGTAAATTACATCGGATACACATCAACCACTTAATCACATGTACAAGGCTATATATATATATATATATATATATATATATATATATATATATATATATATATATATATATATATATATATATTAGTATAGTATGGGAGCAGGTTTTGGTTCACACATTCTTGATTAAAGATGACAGCGTGTTTGGCATTTGTCAGTTTTCTATTCAGTGTTTCGATTTTCCTTATTAGTTTTCTCTGCTCGTTGGATGGAAACTCAGATAATAGTTTACCAAATGATACATTTCGCGACGTTTCGTCAATCACATTAACATCTTCGGGCATATCAATTGGTACAAATACATAAATGCATACAAAATACACTCATCTACTTTCGGATCGTCTCGATATAACTAGCTCTTAATTCTTAAACAGCATGGACAAATCTTAGTTTAAAATTTCATGCTGATAGCTCAGGAGGGCACCATCAAGAAAAAGACACGATACTGGTTTTTAAAATTAAACTTACATACATATTCTAACATATTTCTAAACACTTTTATTTAGGGCAATCCTTTGTCACTTATGCTACCTAACTTTACGCACACTTATCTTAACCTAGGCCCCAGGGGGCGCCATCGAATAATGATAATGTGGATATTTGATTCATCTGCCGATTGATGGTCGGGCTGAGATCGCGGATGAATACGGACTCCAGAACCTGCAGCTTCTTTTTTGTCTTGGCAGCGAGTGAGGATGTCTGTATTATCGACGAGGATGGTTCTTGTCAGGGTCTTGTCGTGGTCTTGTCTTAGATGTTTCTGTGGAGCGCCTTCTTGCAAGTGCATAGTCATCCTCCTTGAGAAGCTCGTCGTTGTGTAACCAACATAGCTACGCTCTGGACGGTGCGCGCAGTCACCAAATGGGCATTTAAATTGGTAGACTATGTTGATGGCTTTTAATTTCGAGTTCTTCTCGGACAGGTTGTTCTTCATGACTAGACTTGAGATTTTTGGGCTTTTATAAAATATTACCAGGCTGATCTTGTGCTCTGGGTTTTGGGTTTGCAGTTTTTGATGACGATATCCTGCAGGGTCTTCTCTTCTTTTTTATATTGGGTTGTCATAATGTTTTGGTAGAAAATCCTGATGTCGTTTCCTTTGTTGGTTTCATTATCTGGTTTTTGCTGATGGTACTTGTTAAGTTGTCTGGAAATTATTTCTTCTATGTTGGCTTTCTCATAGTTGTTTGAAGCTAGAACACTTCTGATCCGGTTCAGCTCTTGCTGTATAAGCGCCCATGACGAGCAATGGGTGAGCGCACGATGGACGTACGCTCTTATCACGCTGTCTTTGTTATATATATATATATATATATATATATATATATATATATATATATATATATATATATATATATATGTATATGTATATAATTACACTTTTATCTTCAGGCATTAAAATGTGGTCTATGGTTTGGTGACAAGGTGAAGAATTAATCATTTTATGATCTCTTCCAAGTTTGAAAATGATTCCTTCAAAATGTTAACATGTTTTCCACACGGCACTTTCAGTTGTAACAGATGGCAAATATTAGCTTTGAATAAGATACGAACTAACAAGTGACAATAGGTATTTACACGAGTTAGGGTTGGAATTTTTGCCAGTTGAGAGGGGTTTCTGCTGCCAGCAGGATTTTACCTGTTTAAACTGGAAAAAGTGGCAGAGAGTGGCAAAAACTCGGGGAGGCCAAATTTTCCATTATTTATGGACACTGAACTTTAAGCGATTTCCAATAGTTGTTACCAACATCATGCTGATAATTACACTGTATTTCCGGTATTCTGATCATCTTATTTAGCATTATATATGTTCTAGTCTTAGTCTTAAGCCTAGTGCAGCAAACGCAGATAGGATCGCATGCTATCCACATTTTAATCACTTCAATTGTTAATCATCGATAATATTATCAGCTGAATCAAACAGGGACTAATTCGGATGTCTGGTGGTAGTCTAGATGAAATAAGACGGTTTTCCTGACGAGAAAGTCAAGCCGCTCGAGCTCAGTAAGAATCCAGCCCATGCGTTGGGGTCTCCGATGCAGTTCTATAACGGAGGCAAGGCAAGCGCCATTTAGGTGACTGCGAAGACCGTTATTATTTTACATGTCGTATTTGGTGATAATTTTGAGTCTTCTTCAACGCCAAACAGTGGCGAACATTAGAAAGGGTACAAGCTGGGGATTCCCAAGCCCTCCGAGTGACTGGTGTACTGGATCTTTTATGGCGAAGGACATTATTTGAGCCTGAATACTTGGAAACTGCATTATTAGCAGTACTTTTGAGCTTCTGTAAGCTATACTTATCAAGTGAAGACCAGCATTGACTGACCTGTTCTGGTTAAAACATTCACCTTTTTCAAACAAGTTGTCTCCTCGAGCTACTTTGGTCGTCTCTTCTGATCATAAGCTCTCAAACCTAGTGGCTTGTGCCCCAAGTGGTCGGTTATACCATACATTTATCTCTTGGCAGGCGCACACCCAGGATTTTCGTTTGGGGGCGGCAGGCGGATGGGGGGGCATGTCGCGCAGGTTTTCTTTCCCTGGTGAGGAGGCGGCAGTTTCGGAACAGGGGAGGCTTGAATCACATATTGGGCGAATGCTTCAACGCAGGGGAGGCACGCTGGGTGCAGGGACGGCAATGGTACTAAAAGCCAGATCAGGCTCATTTCTGCCCTCCATGGGTGCCTGTGTCTGCCTCTCCCCTTGGGCGGGCTACTGTCTCTTCAAATAAAATGTCTGAAATAAATTATATAAAATAAGATAAGGTTGAATGGATCAAGCTGTACCTACATTTTTGATGTGGCATTTCACTTGTGGCATCATCTAAAAGGTATGTACCGGTTCCTAACTAACAATAGCCCTGTACCAGCTGTCAGCAGAGTTTTGTCAGCACCAATCAGCGGGCCGCGTCGCAACTACGTCACAGGACTGTAGCCTCTCCCCGGGAACTAGTTCTAGAGGTTTTACGGGTTGACGGCCTGCTGTTTGCGCTGATGAAAAATAATAAGTGCACGAAATGGCAGTCTAATATTTTTTAATGGTGTAAAGGTTTGAGTTCCCTTTGCTTAGCACAAACAAGAGGCGATTATGGCGCTGATGTTACTTTTCTGGAGGAGAGGTTAGAGGTCCTGCTGACAAAACTGTGCTGACAGCTGGAACAAGGCTAATAAAAGCAACGAAACTTCATCCATTGTAAAAACCCTTCATATCAGAAAGGTGAAGTCACTTGGGGATCCAGGCGGTCCGTTTGGGGGCGGGGCAAACTGATCGGCAAAAAAACTGATCATTTGGGGCCGGGTGGTCTAGTGGCTTCGTTGCCAGTCTTCGGATTGGATAGCTTGGATAAACGTGGGTTCAATCCCCACGGCGGGAAACCGCCTTCCGTGTCCCATCTGACGCTGTGTGGGGAGGATCCTTAACCACCCACTTCAATAGGGGAGAGGGTGGTAAGACGGGCATAATTGTGTTGTCTCACTCACTTTTCATACAACAGTGATGAGGTTTTGCTTTTAGCTTCAGCAAACATTTATTTTTCCCTGCGCTTAAACATACCTACTGCGATCCGTGCTCATTCCTTTGAGAAGTAACGTTTACCGTAGAATGCTGCAAAGTCCGTCTTACCCCAACAGGTGGGGTAAGACAGGCCTTTGATAATAGTTCGTCATATGCTAGACATTTTTGACAAAAACCATACCATATGGAGCAAAAATGAGGTCTGAAACATTTTGCAAAGCTTTTTTCGATAACACCGCCGGCAGATAATTATTTTGTGGAAATTCCATAAAATGATAATTTTTTCATTGGATTCAAACAATCAATAATTTACAGCTCGTAATCCGGTTTACAGGACCTTCTGGGACTGATTCATTTTAATCGTGTAAAAGCAGCAGCGATAAATATTATGTACTTTATGGTAATATCATATTTCCTTTCGTGCCCGTCTTGACCCATAGCGATATTCTAGAAACTTTCATTGTTGGCGATCATCATGCAAGGATAATATAAAAATTCAATCACCTAATGCATTTTACCGCTTTCCCCCGACAGATTTTGCATATTTGACTTTCAAAATATGACCAGACACTGACGGAACGCTACAAACAAAACTACTAACAATGGTAGATTGAGCCATCAATATTGCTTTTCCAAAATTTTGGAAAAAATAAAGCTTAGGCATTCGTTTTTTGGCTCATGATCAGGCACCCAAACACACACTTATGCAAGTAATGGGATATCTATGCCATTGCTGGTTTGGTCCACAGAGCCTGTGTCCGTCTTACCTACCATGCCCGTCTTACCACCCTCTCCCCTACTCCCTGTAATTGGGCAAGTGTGCCTGTTGGGAGTGCCCCTAAATAGATAAATAAAAAAGCCGATGAACAAAAAAATGTCACAGCCTAAATGGAAGCTGACTGTTTCTAAGATTTCTTGCTGCCGGCCGTGGGGGGAGGGGGGGCAAAAACACTATTTTAGACTTTATAGGGCTAGCCTCTTCCCTCCCCCCTGGATCTGCCAATGGATTGGTTCCAGCCATAAAAAACCATTCGGTTTGAACAGATAATTGAAGTTGAGTAATGAAATGGAAAAAGCGAGTGCTGAAGTCTTCCAATACACAGTAATGTACGTTTTCACCCCAGAAGATGCCCTTACATTCATATCCAACGCAAATATCAGTTAATATTTAGTATATCATAGTTTTTGCCACTTTTTGCCACCGGTTTTATGCCAGCCGGTTTAAACCGGTTTAAACCACTTGTTGCCGGCTGCTGCCAACCCTGACACGAGTCATGAACTAACACATCACGAATCAAACTCAATCTGTCACCTTCATATAATGTGAGTATACCTCGTGCGTGTGTCTGAGGGTTTATTAATGGCTGTTTTTGTCTGATCAGAATGGTTTCAAGAACTCCAAGTCTGCGTGGGTTATGTCCTTTTCAGAGGATGGTCGTGTTCTTTACTATTGTACTTCGTGTGAGTGGTTCGTCGTGAAATTTTTCAGCGTGCGTTAGTGGCCCCCCTGATTGTAAATGCATTGTTAGTCGTCTGCTGAGTGTGGTGGTTATTTTCCCAATGTATCCACTACTTGGCTGGAGCGCACATTCTCCTATGCTGCATTTATAGTAGTAGATGACATTGGTTTGTTTGATTGGGGTCTGGTCATGTGTTGGGTTGTTTTTCATGATGAGATATGATGTTTTTGGTGATTTGTAGTAGATGTTAAGCGGTATGGTGTCATTGGGGTGTCTGGGTTTGCAGTTTCTGTGGATGGTTATCTTGAGTGCCTTTTCGTCAGCCTTGTATCCTGGTGACATGGTGTTTTTATAGAACAAGTTATGTTTAGTGCCATTATTTTCTGTGGTCTCTGCTGTGTAGTTGTTATTATCATTCGTTTCTGGTGTGCCATTATTATCTGTGGTTTCTGCTGTTGGTGTGTTCTGTCTTACTTTCATGTATTTAGCTAGCGTGTGTTTGGTTATGGTGTCGATAAGTGATAGTGAAAAACAATTATCAACAAGCATTTGCTTCACTCGCTTTAGCTCTTGATTTACAAGGCTCCATGAAGAGCAGTTGTTCAATGCTCTCTGTACGTAAGCCCGGATAACTGACTCCTTATACCTCTGGGGACATTGACTTCTTCCATGAAGACATTTTCCAACATCTGTGTTCTTGCGATGTACATCGTGACGTAGCTGGAATCGGAGGCATCGATGGACACGTCAGGGGACCAGATCTTGTGGTTTACGCTTTCTTCGACGGTGAATATCAGGCCTGAAACGATCTGTAGCTCCTGTCTCAGTTAATGTAACACTGAGATGTCTTTTACGTCTTGTAGGATATCATCTATAAACCGGCAGTAGAGGGATACTTGGGGTTCTAAGTTAGGAAGAACTCCTTCCTCTACAGCGGCCATAAAGGCCTGTGCTTTTCGGGCAAGAGCCGGCAAAGTTTATGCTTTAGTTCTGATTTTCTTGTGCACAACTACCCAGGGGGCAAAGTGCAAAAAGCTGTCCAGCGTGTTGTAAAAGGTTGTTGCACAGAAATGAAATCCCTGAAGATTCAGGATCATGCCCTTGGGTGGACAACCGATACAGCACCTACTGGTTGTCAGCAGGATGTGCATTTGGCAAAGGATCACTCTCAAAATCGTCCCCTGCTTATTGGAATTAAACGGCTAAAAAGAACTAAACTGAAAAACAAGAACTAAACGAAAAAGACCGGTGGTGTCCAAAAACATATTTTAATTTTCAAATTAAAGCTACATTGTTTCTACTCATGTCAGTTTCTCTATTCTGGCTTGTTCCTATTACGTCATTTTTGGCGATTGCGTACCCTTCTAACCTATATCTCTATGTAAACGGCCTTAATAATTAGTAGTATCTAAATTTCAAAAAAATAATGTCATATCTGAGCTCATGCAAATGCACTGTTTTCACTGCTATTGTTTTCAAACAGCGGAATCCGCAACCGTTCGGTCTACTAATTCTACATATCTGATACTCTCATCTGGGCATCCAAAAACTACATTACTTCCCAGCTGGTTGCGCCAGATAGTTAAAAAAACTAAGACAACTTTTCAAATCTCTGCTTACTTTTGACTAGCTAGCTTTATGTTATTTGTGTATTTGCCCATGAACTTTTCCATCCCCACTTCTTTCGGCACGGACTTTCGTCCTACAGCATTTTCGATATAAAGATGAAAACTATTTTATCTGGGAACAACACATTTAACTGATTGAGAATCTGGGGAAATCTGGGTCACGTTTGCCTACAACCTTGTTGGTACGCGCGCCCGCACCTCCCGGACCCGCTCTATTTCACCGGATGTGGGGGCTTCACATCATTGCAGAGTAGCGATAGTGTTGTACTCTGGCCCTGCTGCGGTGTGAGTTTTGTTCGGCTACGCGAGTGTTTCGACTGACCTGGTGTCGGCTCCGACAGAGTATAAGAAGAACGAGGTGCTGATCCCCAAGAACACGTCGCTGGTGGTGAAGCGGGTGCCAGCCGCCAACGGAGCTCCCGTCAAAAAGTTCTGGTACGTTGGCCTGGTTGACAGGAGATGGCCTACACTGCGGCTAAGTTACGGAATTAGGCCACGGTATTGTGGAATTCGAACTACGGTTGCGGTAAAAGTATAGCGTGTTACAATTCTCGGAGCTCGATCACGGGTATTGTATCAGATCAGACAATTGTTTGACATGGGTGCAGCGACTTCACTTGAGAGAAGACCGTATAACCTAGATATGGCGTTTATCCGCCGCGCACAGTCGGGCAAACCCGGCACAAGGCTGCGAAACCCAGGCTTAGGGGCTGCAAACGCGCTTTCCCGAAATTGTAGTTTTAAACGTGACAAGAAGTCGGCTAAGTGAAATAAGTGTGAACGCCGTTGCACTCCAGTCAGGGGCGCTTCATTCAGCCAGACTTACCTAGCGTTTTCTGCGAGATCGGCACAAAGATTAGACCTTCGCTGTCCATGACAAGCAGCCAGCCGGTTATCCGATAACGACTTATTTTAACCCAGCTCGCGAAATATATGTTTACTTCTTATCCTTGGCTGGCTGTGCTAATTGGCATAGTGTCGTACTGCTCTGTTACTTACGACGACCCTTTATTGTTGTTTCAGGGACCCGAATGCGCCCAAGACTTCTACAATCAGCGCGTCCTTCGCTGCCTCCGTGCTGGTGAGTCCTACGCCTCTCCTTTTCTGTTCGCCGACGCTGTACGTTATACGCCAGAACGTTGCCGTGTGTGTTTCATCTGTCGCCGATGTGCTGGGCTGTGCTGTGTATTTGTATTTGAGCACGCTGCCGTGTGCGTTTCATCTGTCACCGCTGTGTGCAGGGTGGTGCTGTGTATTTGTATTTCAGCACGCTGCTGTGTCGGGCGTTTCGGGCAGTGCCGTGTGTGTAACGGCGCCGTGTTTCGCCGGCAGCCGCCGCAAATGCCTGGAGTGGAGCCCTCGGTCCCAGCCGGTGCCTCTTTTGCCTCGGTGAGTTGCAAGAGATGCCAACGGCTGGTTATAAACGCTGCAGCTGTAGTTCCGATGTCTGAAGGCTTAGGATATCAATGCCACCCGTTTTGGATGTCGAGTAATTATGGAGGATCGAATATCAATGTTAAATTCGAGAAAGTGTCATTGAGCCAGGAAATGTACATTCAGTATGTTTGGCTCCTGTTTGTCAAAACATGGGATGGGCGCTCCTCCCAGTTCCGTCTTGCTAAGCTTGACTGCGCTTCTGAAACGCTTCGCGCCGGGAATCCGGCGAATATGACGTCATTAATTATACTGCCATTCCACGAACTGAGCGTCGTCGGTATAGTCGTGTTACCATTGTTGGAGTGCGACGTTTGTGCCGCCTTATGAGAAGGATGCAACAAATCACGAATCTAGCTATTTCGGGGCGAAAAGGATGGCTAGTTAACTCCCCTTTAATCAAATAGTATGCATAGTACAACCTGTTGGCGCATATAATCCTTTGCCTGAACGATCATGGCGGCTGCCATCTTTGGGAGCATCGACTGGACTGGCCCATTCCGGATGTTCTGAGAGGAATGAAAGGAATTGTTGCCCCAGGAACGTTCTAAGAACGGGCTATGACTTAACAATTCCAGGGAAGCCTTAGAGTTGAAAACAACGAGGGCCGGGTTTTTTGTCGGGGCGTATTCAACTGATGTATTTATATTTGGGATATTGTACGCTTTTCGTGACTTATTTAAAGCGACACGATGGGGAAACTGAGCGAAAGCGCCGCCTGCTCATATTTCACCTTAGGCACTAGGTAACTGCTGGTAGCCGAATCCTTCCTCGGATCGCTCCAACTCATACGGTGATGCTTCGTCTGGCCTGTTCTGGCGTGAAGTGGTGCTGCTGCTGGTGTAACTGGTCACTGACGGGTGTGCTGTGTCACAGAGTGACCTGACCAAGATCACCGGCTCGGAGGAAGACAAGATCAAACACATGATGTCGCAGTCCACCAGCCAGTACGACCCGTCCAGGTGAGCGCCCGAACTCGGGAGTCAGAGGTCGGGTTTATGAATGACGTGGGACGCTTGATTTCTGTGGCTTTTGTCCGTACAGCAAACACTGACTCCCAGTGGGGTTCATTTGTATTTATGTTTAATGCCCCCTTGTTCATGGAGCTGAAAGGACAACCGAGACCTGTCTGTGTTGGAGGTGAGATGAATCTATTGTCAGTTATCCTCTGATCTGCGTTGAACTTTAACCCGTGACGGGTTAGGTCGTCCGCGTGCATATTGTTACGCGATCGGTACTTCAACGCAAATTTCTGATGTGGCAGATACGTGAAGTACAAAGGCCAACACCTGCTGACTCCTGCGCCCAACACGCATAAGTGCTACCGCTGCTTCAACTACGGCCACTACGTGCAGAACTGCCCGCTCACCGCGGTGAGTGCCCCCCCCCCACCAGCTGCGCCAACTACACCGCAGAGCCGTCTCTTGGGACGGAGCTCGACACTGCATTCTGCGGAATAAGGCACTTCATGGAATTGGGCGTGGTGATGTTGGATTGCGAGGGATTCTAGCACGGGGTGGATTGGTGCCGACGTGAAGAGCTGTGATCTAATAATATCTCTGCTCTCACACTAATTTCTGGATGTGCTCGTTAAAGTCCGCGGCGTGTCAGTGTTTCGCCCTTGATCTTCGCTTGTGCATGAGAACACTCGTTCTGACGTCTTGGCTTGTCGGCAGGCTGACGTGAAGAAGGCCACCGGAATCCCGCGCAGTTTCATGGTGCGTGTGGACGACCCCAAAACGCCCGGGGCCATGATCGCTCCCGATGGAAGCATCGCTGTCCACCGCGTCGACTAGTGAGTCATCGGAACCCCCCCCCCGTCCCCGTCCCCCGACGCATGGGTCGGAACGTCAGCTTCGGTCGAAACTCCTGCTTTGTATCCATTGTGCCTGAACTTGTGTGTGGGGTGGTTATTGTCATGTTCGAACGTTGCCTTTATTCTATTGTGAGAGGTATTCAGTGCGTTGCTATTCACTACGATGAACGCTGCTGGATCCAGATATGGGTGAACTCCCCGCTGCATTTCAAATGCACATTCTCTTCTAATTCATACTTGATTGGTTGGTCGTCGAATATTTGCATAATTTTGTCACGAACGCCAGTCTCGTCTTGTAGCCTGGCGTCAATGCAAGTTTTCCTTTGTCTCCGCTAACGGACAGACACGTGTGTCGCAGCTCCACCTACAAGGACAAGCAGCAGGGACGGATGGACACGCCGCCGCCCAGCACGCGGCCGCCGGTGCCGGAGGACCTGCGCTGCACCCTCTGCCGGGACCTGATGCGGGACGCCGTCACCTCGCCCTGCTGCGGCGAGAGCTTCTGCGACGAGTGTGAGCCACCGGCCAGCCACGCACCCGCTGGCCGCAAATTTCAGTCGGCTCAGGGATTGTGGACGTGCTTGGTTTGAATTTTTGTTATACCTAGGCTGTGATTGGAATGTTTTTTATATTTTAACAGCTTAGACTTGCGAAAAATATTTTAGTCGGCCATTGTGTCCGGTTATGAGGAGTCGGGCCGTAGTAGGTTACCCCGTGTCCGCTGACCCTGTATCCGGTACGTGCAGGTCTGCGCACTGCCCTGGTGGAGTCCGAGAACAACGAGTGTCCGCACTGTCACCAGCCGGACGTCTCTCCGGACAACATCATCCCCAACCGCTTCATCCGCAAGCGCGTCACCAAGTTCGAGTGAGCACCGACTCAGCTACCGGGGAAGTGGTGACGGTCACCGGGGATGGACCAGCTCCTCCACGTACAGTCTCTGTAGCTGTAGTGCCCTAAAACTCCTCCAGCTCTGGTCTGACCGTCCGGTGGCGATGCGGTCCGAATATAACAAGTGTAGCGGGCTGTGATGTAGTCGTCACTTTCTCTGTGGCTGGTTGCTAGCTTCCGTGATTGTGTAATGGGACGAGGTTGACATTGCGTTGGAAGGGTGTTACAATAGTGTTGTCGAAGTGTGCTGAGCTGATCGGTTGTTGTGGCGGCTGACCGGTTGTTGTCGCTCTGCAGGAAGGAGACGGACTACTGGGAGCTGGTGGCGCGGGAGCGGGAGGCGGCGCAGCGGCTGCCGGTGGAAGAGCCGCCGGCGACGGCCTCTCCGCCCGTCCCGGCCCCGGCCGAGCCGCTGCGCCCCCTCACTGACGACCTGCCGCCGCCAATGAGCGCCGCCTCTGCCGCCAGTGCTGCTGGCTCACACTTCCCGGAACAGCCCCCAGCCAAGGTGAGACGATCCTGGCCCGGGCCACTGGCTGGACCCGCTGTCACGGGCCTAGCGGCGCATGTCCTCGAAACATGCGTGGCTGCACTGGCCGGTCGGAATGTGACATGAAGACAAATGCACTGGCAGTGCGTTTCGCCTAGCGGCCCAGTGAGTGAAATGTCTGCGTGCTAGTCGATGGAATTTCTTCAGGGGTTGACTCGGAGCAATTCGACGACGTCCCTCGGGAGTCACAAGCCCCCGTTGATTCCACCACTGCCGGCGTCGGTGCTGACGGCCACTCTGCTCCTCGACAGGCGTCGCCGTCGCCACCGCCGCGCAGTGTGCCGGAGAGATCAGACAGGTCGCCGCGGCGCCGCGAGCGCGCGCCCTCGGCGGGCGGCTCGCCGCGCCGCGTGCCTCTGCTACCAACCCCGGACCAGCTGTCACCCCGTTCAGGTAACCGTGTCACGGCCGGCGGGCCCGGCGTCGGCCCGTCCCTCTCGCTGGCTGCCGGAGGGGTGCCGGGCAGACGGCGGCTGCCCTGTCGTGTGGATGCCCTGCTGGCTGCTCCTGTGATCCTCGCTCGGTGCTGATCCGTGCAGTTGTCTTGTTGCTCGGTAGTCATTATACCCAGTTCACGTCTGTAGCCGGGAAGTGTCCAGGTCTGGACACTTTTGGCCATGAATCTGTCCACCATTAAATAGTCAGTGATTCCATTCCATCGCCTGTTGCTATACCCTCTCCCTGTCCGGCCGGAGGACGTGTGGCGCCTGACTGGTGCCCGGCTGTGTCGCAGCGGACGGGTCTGTGGACGGCTGTACCTCCTCCCAACACCTGATCTCACCCTCTCGCATCCTGACGGGCTCCAGCGCCTCCTCTCCTCTGCCTGGTCAGTACCTGTGCGGTCAGTGGCGGCTCCCCGGCACCGGCGGCCGCCCCCGCCGCCGTCCCCGCCCCCGCCCCGGTCGACTGAGCGGTATGTCCGGTTGACGGCGGTCTCCGCCCCGTTCGCCCAGGCATCACGTGTGCCGGTAGTTAGCTGTGTTATGATAATGATGCTGGTGGCCTAGCGTGCTGCTGTTAAGGAGGCTGCGTGTACAAATCATGGGTACGCTCTGTGATAATTTGTGATATTTATATTTATGAATTTTGATGGTTGAGTCGTAGTTAAGACCGAACTCTGTATTCCCAGTTTTTTAAGCGTGGGCAGGCGGCATTCTAACGGTAGGATATATTTTATCCGCATGATACAATAAGAATAATAGCCGCATACGCATACTATTCAGGAAGAGCTGCTGTGCACCTAGTACAGTTGTGTGTCTCAGACGGTAGAAGACGTACAAGGAAGTTGTGACGAGCTGTGGTGGCCGTGCCCCCGTGCTAGACCTGTTGTCGGGCTGGCCGGCACGCCGCCGTCACGCCGTGCTTGTATATCCGTGTGCTGGTCTGGTCTGGTTTGGTTCAGAGCCAATAAACGGCCCAAGGTGATGTGTTTGCGCCTGCTGGTACTGCGCGCTTGAAGTGGACGGCCTTCTCTTCGTGGTCTTCATCTTCCAGCCTGGTCGGCTGGATGTCTCCAATCTCAATGCGGGTTGGTGGGGGTAACGCAACCAGCAACTCGGCTCTGTCGTAAGCCACCAGATTTTGCGGGATTAACTGTCGACTAAATTCGGAAGGCAGTCGAGTCGGGAGTTTGTGTCAATTGTATTGACAGGGGGCGTATATCTACTTTTGAGCCTCGGGATCCCCTGTCAAATTGCAAGTGTGGAGAAGTGTCGGCGCGGCGACGGAAAAGAAGGAGCCACCATTCCCCGCCGAGGTGTGAACGTGGCAAGAGAGACCCGGAGAGGCGCGATTTCGCTGTTGCTTGTCTGCTGCGTTAGCAGCGAGACTCGTCTGGTAGCTGGCCTCCTGAGTGCTGACTTCAGTCGATGGAGCGCATACGCTAGTCGGCGCAATGCTCGCCTCAGACACGTTGGCTAAGGTTTGGAAAAGTTCACCTGATAGGCGAATTATTGTGGATAAGGCTGGGGTCTGTTGGCGGAAGAAATAAGGTCTGTTTGTAGTAACTTGCCCTGCCTCGGTTCCCAGTCGCCTGTCCTTCCCTTAGCACGTACCATAGCACACTGCTTCAGCTAATGCATACAAACGCAGACCACCTACGTGGCGTTTTTGATGATTTTGAGTACAGTTTCGCACGTAGATTCCTAATATATGATCCCCGATATAAGTGTCTCGAGAATGTAAAGGAATGCATATTTTCTCATAGGTGGGGTTAACATTGGTAGCGTTGTATTCGTATTCATTTGCGACGCAAATAAAGAGGTTCGCGGGTAGCACAAAGCGCCACCAGATCATGCCATGCGGATGTGACGAGCAACAGCAGATTTAAACATACGAAACATTTTCATTTTTAGCCATTTTCGACGGAAATTATGGCGTATGTATAATTTTCAATAAAATAACACCACGCCAGTTTTTAAGCCAAAACATAGTTAAATTTCGACGAAAAGTTTCGCCAAATGCAAGTAGCGTCTGAGACGCCGGCATAAATTGAAGGCGAAACGTGTGCCTTGCATATCCCGGTCCGCTGAACGGGCTGTCGGTGGCGGTAGCGTCCTCGAATTATTTTGGGTCGGCTACCCGCTACTTCCCTACTTGTCATGAAAACCGCTACTCCGCTACCATCCGGAGCGTCCGCAAGTAGTGGAGCAGCGGACCTCCCGGATCTGAAAATTGCAATGTGTAATAAAGGACTCTAAACAAGGATTTTTCGGATCGCACTTGGAATCTACGTGCGGTACTGTACCAGGCTTGCGAAAAAACCCAGTTCGGTGGTTTGAACGTTTTTATACATTAAGAGGAGCAGTGTGAAAGACATTCAGTCTGAGAAACATTCGGAGGGGGCCTAATGGGTCAAGACGAGATGTAGCGTAAGCGCCCAGGACAGCGAAATTTTGAAACATTTGTGAGATGGTCATCAAAAACTCCTGCTGTGCTGTTCACTTTGTTCAATTCTTAGTCTAGTTCTCTCTTTCCACTTCTTTTCTCTTTCTCTCTTCTTTTTTTCCACCCCCACGATTTTATGTTTCAAGTTGCCCTGTTGCCCACATCATTACAGGGATGATATAAAAAAACGTAGAATCCACTTGATCCCTCATTTAAAGTTCTTTAAGGAATTCTACACAATATTTCGCATAGAAATGGATCGCAAACCTCCTTCAGGTTGCACGCTCAACAAAAATCAGCTGAGGTCAGAGGTTGAGGTGTACGAAAGGCCTCGACAATATTTCTTGGTTGAATATTTGTTTTCTTTGTCCGGTCCTGAAGATGCTTCACGTGTTTTCCTGAAAGTTTGTCTTTTCCTTTACTTTTACAGCTTCCCCATATTGCTTTTCACAAGAGAGGAGATAGCTGCTGAAAGGCTATGAGGTGTTTAGTGAAGCACGAAAAGGCTTAACTTTGATAGACATAAAATCCCAAGTTTGGATTTTAGCAAGTGGTATATGAAAACCATGATCTCAGTACTGCACAAACCTCCGCCATCTGTATATAGATAATAGAGGTTCCTACATTGTTTTCTTGCGTGGGCCGCGCTGTCCGATATGTACTATAGTTCTAGCCAATTTCTTTGCCAAAAATAGCTCAGCCCCTCTCAATGTGTGACTGTTGCGTTTTATCGTTTCTGTCTCATCAAACTATGCACAGAAATTATTGGTATTATAATACCCGCTCCGGTAGGCCTCCGAGCCACCTTCGCCCTCGTGGGGGGTGTTCAAGCACCCCCCTCCAACTCGGCTCCTATGCGGAATAGCAGAAAACACGTTGGTGTTTTTGTTTCATACAAATCCTTGAAGAAACTACCTCAGTTACTTTTTGGCTCAGGTCAAAGTTGAGGTCATGACAGGTCAAATAATGGGACATGTTAGAGAAGAGTTTCGGGGCTCCAGTGTCTGACAAAAATCAGGTTAGATTACATTTTTAGGCGGCATTCACTTCCTCTCGTTACAGCAAATCTAATGACTAATGATGTGTCATATGACTATACTAGGTCAAGACGTAAAAAATGACATGACCTAAGGTCAGGTCAGTGTCACCATCTGGCCTAGCATATTCAATATGCATATCAATCGACTCACAGTAATAATCTAGACGTGATGGTATCAAAATACAAGCTTTATCATAGTTTCCTACAAAGTTATTTGTTTATTATTATTTTCTTATTTATCTATTATCTATATATGAATTTATTACTATTTATGATTAGTTTATTGCTTATTATTTATCTGTTATTAGTTTATTGTTTATTATTTAACTTTTATTAGAGTTTATTATTTATCTGTTATTAGCTGAAAGCTTGCTTAAGTGACCCCAGATGACCTCAGGTCGTGGGTCCAAGATTGCAACATGAACTTAGAAAGGGGTCTATGATTGTACGATTTGGAGAATATGAAGGTATTCCAAGCTGTATCTACACAAATAGAGCCAGTTTCGCCCAATTCCTAGCCCTGTTCCAGCTGTCAGCACAGTTTTGTCAGCAGTACCTCTAACCTCTCCTCCAGAAAAGTAACATCAGTGCCATAATTGCCTCTTGTTTGTGCTAAGCAAGGGGAACTTAATCCTTCATACCATTAAAAAATATTAGGCTGCCACTTCGTGCACTTACTATTTTTCATCAGCGCAAACAGCAGGCCATCAGCCCGTAAAACCTCTAGAACTAGTTCCCGGGGAGAGGCTACAATCCTGTGACGTAGACGCAACGCGGCCCGCTGATTGGTGCTGACAAAACTGTGCTGACAGCTGGAACAGGGCTCCTGTTTTACTCATGCATTTACAATGGAGAGTTCATGATCCGTATCTGGCCCTAGGTCATGGGTATAAAAAATCCCAGAATATATCTTGTAGTGCTCGGTGGGCCCATATTGTGATGAGTTTCAATCGGATAGATGAACCCTGTTTTATTTTGCTGTCCTTTTTTTAAGAAAACTTGACCTGACCTGAGATGACTCGACCAGAAAATGTTGTGAAAAGTTGGGGAACTGATAAAGGATGAAGTGTGATAAGTACGGCGGCGCTTTGCTCTGCCGTTTTTTTCTTTTCTTTTGGTGTTGCCGGAAAAACCCGAGGGGTGTTCAAACAGCCCCCCCGAAACGGGGTATTCAAACACCCCCAAACGGGGTGAGGGATAATTTGGTTATTCTACCAGGTTAAGCTTTGAAACATGTTGGTCCTTAACAAAAATACATTCTAGATGTGTTTTTACTCTCAAATTAAAAATTTTAGGTAGATATTTCTGCATATTGAGGCTAGATGCAATATATCATATATAAAATATTTACATATGTTTTGGTTGGGAAATTTTCATTGATATTTATGAGCGGAATGTTCTGAGCGTCCTATGTGGTTTCAAATTAACTAAGAAAATGTGCACGTTCATAATAGGATTTGAACCGTCAGTTCTGTCATAAAGCATGGCCAGAAACCGCTTGATTGTTTTTATTTGCCTACACAAACCGTTCGCGAGAAATGGTAATTCTCCTCGCCCGTCCCGGTGGTGCGTGATTGTTGCTTGGCTGCTGTCTGCTGCTTGTGTGGTGTGGGTGTGGTATAATTTTAAGCCTGCTTCCTTGCGGATGTGCCCTCTCTCGGGTGTGGCTTTCGCTGCCCGGGTGCGCCGGGAGTGTTTGTGCTCGTGTTGTGCCCTCCGTGATCATTGGACTCTGACTCATTATTGAGAACTGGAGGTTTACCACGGCGCTTGCAGCGCAGCTTAGCGGTGAATATTGTTACAAGGACGGAAAAATCGCAGGTTATGGGACGTTCATATATTTCTTAAAACATATTTTTACCTCCTCTGCATGTGGCGTTTTTTACGTCCATGTGTAAAACATTTGATAACTATTGTTATCCCTCCACACCCCCTCCCCCCTCTTTACGTTACGTAAGTACGTGAGTTGCCCATTACCTACAGAACTGGGAGGCAGATATTTGAAACCTTGTATAAGTGTAGAAGTTCCTTGGTAAGAAACCGCTCGTGGCACCGGCAGCGAGATCAGTGGATGATGACCCCCCCGGGGTGAACACTTTTGGTACTTCGAAAAGTGCAGCTGAAGTTAGTATGGTCTTCTGGTAAGTACGAGGGAAATCAGCATAACTTTTGCTCGATAAATTTTGATGTGGTGAGGAGATCCGTTTTTTTCCTGCTAAACAGAAAGATAACTCAATATATTGAATCTAGAGGTGAGCGTGATCAGCAAGGCAGTTTGGAGTCTGTTGGTGCAGTGCGACAAATTTGGGTTGGAGGTAATTGTGCGTCGGAGGGAGGGAAGCTACGCTTTAACACCACCAGCGCGAAGACCGAGCAACTACGTTGTGCTGTAGTACACGTAAGGGATTATATGCACTGAGGTTCTCATTTTATCCCCCTGCACCATGCCTGCAAAGTCAATGGCGTTAAGCAGGGGCCCTAACCCGTGCCATTCATGTATACAGTTGATCAGGTGACCCGGCCGCGTGGTCCAACCGAAATCATGCTGGGATGTCGGGGGTCAGTTCTGACGGGGCGCCTAGTGTCGGCCATGGCGAAGAGTCCGACGTCGCTAGCCCCCGCTCTGTTTAGATGGTCCACACGGGGAGAACCTACGTGTGCGTTGCCAAACGGTAGAAGGTACCAAGGTAAGCCAGATGTGTTTCTGAGAACCTCCGGAAAATCACGACTGCTTGGGACGGTTGGTCAGAGTTGTCAGTGGTCAAAGCCGTCAAGAAGCTGCTACGGACGACAAGAAGGCTTGAGGTTGAAGACTTGTCCATAATAATCCGACGGCATGCTTCGGAATGAACCAGCTCACCCTTCGCAATCAGCTGAAGTTGGCAAAGCCCTCGGTAGAAGCGGCTTCATTCGTCCTGGACTGCACCCAATTGACTCCGGTGACGGGTCTTGCCTGGCTGCTACGCTACCAACGTCGCTACCGTGCTTGTCACGGAGGCTGTGATTCGACGGAAGAAAATCTACCGAAGGCCGTCAGAGCAGCACGTGGCTCATGGATTGTAGACGTTGACAACTGAAGGCCAAGTGGAAGATATAGTCAAGAAGCCATACAAGGGAGGGATGCAAGAAAAAGGCAGTAACTTTGGCGACTACATTTTAAACCCCATCCGATGATACCGCCAGCAATTTTCCAGCCCAACGACGCTTGTAGTGACAACCCGACAAGACATCAGGAGTGGTGGAGCAGGAAACTGGTCTCTCCTTCCGCGAAAACTACTAAATTACTGAAAATTATCCTATATCGCGGGGGCACGCTTAGGACGAGCTCAACGAGGTGGGACTGGCCATTTCAGGGTTTCGTAGCATCAGAGCTAAAACGGAGGACGAACTGGGGTTTGGAATGCGAGAGAATGAGAGTCCTGTACGTCTGAATCAAGGGTACAACTCTACGCATGGTGCGGATGAATGTGTTCAATTGAGGGAAGATTGGGGCTAGATCTGTAGCAAGGGATACCTGGTTGGGTGTGATCGACTGAAAGGTGTCGCCGAATGAAGGATGGGCCCCGGATGAAATGACCATTGGATATGTACGATGGAATGAATGGCACGACGAGGGTGTGACTGGATGAAGGGCATGACGGGACAGATACGAAGATTTCTGGTACTTCTGGGTAAATGTTTCAGTTAATCGTGGCCACAGCGTCATTTAAATCGTAAACAATTATTCCGGAGAGGCGCTCAATATCGAAACATCCCTGCACAGCAGGACGTTGGCCTCAACCAGCTATAGACCGGGTGAAGGTCAAGGGGCTGCGTGTGCAACTCGCTACCAATTCGCCGCCAGATTGGAAGAGCCGACGAAAGTATCGAGGGGTACCGGGGTACCAGAATGTGGCCTTTTTTGGGATATTGGCAGATGGCTCTGTGTGTTAAGTGCGCTGGTGTTGCGCATCCCTCACGCCACTACCATTTTATCTGGGGTGGTGCACAGCCGAACAGCTCACATCCGACTAAAGCCATGTCTCAGGCACACGTGCATTTGCCAAATATTTCATTCATGGATTGTTCAGAGGTGTTCCCCCAGCCTCATGTCGTTCCCCACACCAATTCATGGCAGATTTTGCCTATAAAACCGTTGATAGTCTTCGTAAATAAATTTGCGCTCTCTCCAGTCAACCTGACGTCGCGCAAGTACATTCTGCAGAACCGCGACGCGAACGTGGAAATGGAGGCCTTGGAAGCAGTATTTATGAATGGAGCAGAGCATGACGCCATGGTTTCATAGTCTCAGGAGCTCTCATAGGAGGATGGACTTGAGCGCTTGATGGTTTCTAACCATGCTAACCAGTCAGTTGGCTATTTGGATTACAGCCGGGGCAGCCAAGCACTGCTCGCTGACAGGACCAGCAGCCCGGGCTTGTCTCGCAGAGGAGGATTCCGAGAGTGTTTCACATGCTTTGGGGGCAGCCCGGTGAAACAGAACTGGTTACACGACTTTGGCCAAGCACTTATGCCCCACGATGAGTAGCGGAATAGGCTCACTCATCGTAACCCTGCATAATACGACCAGCATTGGGATACAAGACAGAAGCCGCATTTTAGCCCCTACTGCAGTCAAAAGAGGGTCAAAAACGCGATGGGAAGCAAGTTGATAGATGCCAATCGCGCGGGCTATTGACATTGCAGCATTCTTACCTATAGGAGGAGAAATGGGAAATTCAATGCTAAACACGGTACATGCCTCGGCGAATTATTTTTGTGAAGATGTAACTTCCGCTGATCCAGTACGACCATTTAATTTAGGGCGAATTGCACAGAGCGAAAACAGCAGACCGAAAAGACTCCTCGCTGGAAAGGCGTTTTTTTATACTTCGTAGGGATGCATTGTGTTTGATCAACGTGGCCCGGTACTGTGCACTGGCAAATTCGCTGTTTCTCAAGGGCCTAGTTTTTTTGCGAGTCCCTATTGGCTTAACCATGTCAAGAGCGACCCCATTCAGGGGCGTGCCGTTTTGAAAATGGTGAGGAGCACCCAAATGTCCAACAACGTCGATGACCATCATATTAAACTGATAGTAAAATATAAAAAGTGATTTAGCCTCCCTACAAGTCTGATCAACTGCGTAGCACCTTTTCGAAGTACATGAAATGAAAAACACGAAAATCCTAAGGATGTTTTAAGACTACTTCCACGTCTCATTGGGAGTACCCGGGCATCCTCAAACAGATATAAATCCACGCCCATGCCATGGGCGTGGATTTATATCTGTTTATAACTGGATGAAATGGAGCCATGTATCTGTTTATAACTGGATGAAATGGAGCCATGGGCCATGGCTCCATTTCATCCAGTTGCTTTCAGTTTGCGCTTTTTGCTCCCAAAGCTTGAGTCAGTCAATTGTCCAAGTTGCACACAAAAAAGTTACTTCGTCGCAAAAACCATTCGTGGAGGTATGTATCCTCTATTGCATTAACTGTCTTATTACTCATGTGGGTACTAGTCTCCTATAGGTCATTCTAAAGATGCATCGATATTTGTCACGGGGTTAATTGGCAAGGCAAACGCACATATCAGCCAGAGAAGGCTGCGATCAAACCAACGTAGGGAGTTTCGGTCGGTCGCAAATAGCCTACAAGTAGTCTAAACGTTTCTTCGCAACAGCAGACTGCCCCCTGTCCCATGGCTTTGATGAACAATAAACGGCTAATTGATTTTATTTATTGCCCCTATTGTACGTTTCATGACGGGCGTTAGCTCGCGTTTGCTGTTTACAACGGTGGAAATGCGTGAGGTTTTGTTTGCATCACTTGTTCTTTTTGCTGGATTGGTCGCGTTTTTTAGGTTTCAGCACTTTTGACAGATCTATGTCAGTGCTATACGTTGCCTTCCATTAGGATCACCAACCACTTAATGATTTGTTTGCATTTTTGGAGATGGTTTGGCTCTTGTTATGGTACTTTGGCAAGGTTTTTAGCCATTTTGTCCGTGTCTATGCAAATATTTTCGTGGAAAAGTGAAATTTACTAAGTGCTGCTTTGTGAGGATTGCATAGTAATTGTTATGTATTATCGCATGAATGGTTTGGTTCCACCATCGTGTGCAAACTGCAGCAGGTACCTGTCGTAGTTGTGCAAGGAGAAAAACATGTTTATTATAAGTTGGACATGCTGCGCTGGTGTGTTTTTACGGCCCGAGAAATGCGCCTTAGTTTTGCCGCCATGATCGATGAAGTGTTGTTGAATTGGAATCGTCACTGTGTTAGTGATTTGACACTTTTTTAGTTACTGCAAATGTTTCCTGATCGCACAAAAATGGCGTAGGATGGTGCTCCTCAGTCCGTATATAATGTTTCGTTTTTCGTAATTTGAAAAAGAGAATCTTACTCATGGCGCACTCTTGTGAGAAATTGCTTTGCTGGACTGTTTGTCTCTTGCGTTGTGCAAAATGACTTTTGCCGTAGAATCGCCCTAAAAATGCCAATGGTGGTGATGCTAATTATTGCCGCCTACGTCATGCATATGCTCTGATGTGCTGGAATATTTTCTGCCATTTTTTCGTGGTGCTCAGGGGATTAATCAAATCAGTAAACATCAATCGAACAACATCTAGCGGCAATATTTGTTTGGTTAAGTCTGCATGTCATAAGTTCACTATTACGTTAGCGTGATATGCCTTTCCCCTTAGTGCCGATTGCTAGCTGGCCATTATTGCGCATTTTGCTGTCGTAATATCTTTGTTATCCAATAAAACGATTCAGTGTAGTGTCTGTTCTTGTCCACAATGTGTGCGCTTTGTGCTTCTGCCCCATTTCCGTTCTTTACCCTATTCTTGGCCCCCACGGGTTCCGGTCTCTGCGCGAAGCACTCGTCGACACTCGCGCATTCACAGAACACAGGATTTTCGTTTTATGTCCAAATCATCACAAGGGAATACCGAATAACATTTTGATGTTTCCCGTTTGCGCCCAACAGGTTAGGATCCGACATGCAGTAGGATTTACCAAAAGCAAGCCCTAAAATATACCAGGTTTGCTACTTCTGGATTTCGCATCCATCGGTTCTGTTAGAATTCAGGCGTCATGAGGACGAGTGCTTATACATTATTGCCAGTCCTGATATTTGTAGCAGTATATTTCAGTTTCGGCGGCTTGTAGATGGAAAGCCCATAATGTTTTCTTCCTCTGTATATCTAGATCCCTGATCAAGGCTCAGACCGAAAACACTGTTGCCACTATTGTTGCCACCATGTTCCTCCTGAAAGTCGGAGTGCGTGACCAGAACGTCAACTACTCGGAAGCTCTGGTTTCGAAAAGTCAGATCAGTCGCCATTTCGGAGGAGCAGCGAATGGCAGCGTCGGCCGTTTCCAGTCGTGGATCTCGCGGTCTCTGGCACGGCCTGATGTGGGACCGACTAACCCACGGGCTGGCAGCGAATGGCCTCCCATTGGCACTATCAGCGCCTACAGCCGTCCCCAAATTACGTTTACGACAGTTGTGCGATTGTTTCGCTAGTTAATGAAGTGAAGTTAATTCTCTTTTTCAGCGAGGTGCTTTTGCGGTATTTTGCAAGATAAGTGGCCGACAGCATAGCTGTGAACTTTATCGTGAAACTATATTCCAAATAAGGTCAGAATTATATATATATATATATATATATATATATATATATATATATATATATATATATATATATATATATATATATATATATATTATATATATATAATTTGATATTATAATTCAAAATAATAATATATGTATATTATATATATATATATATATATATATATATATATATATATATATATATATATATATATATAATATATATATATATATATATATATATATATATATGCTTTTCTTAGCAAATGTCTAAAATTGTATCGCAAACCGGGCTCACAGGTTCGCCAGCCGTTTTGAAACACATTGCGGAGGCTTACAGCTGCACCTACGTGTCACGTGCCTCCGTCACTGTCCGCATATTCGGAGTGAGAGCCCCGAAGGTTTGAAGCATGGTGATTTCCGACGTTGCAATGGGCGTTGCCGGTGGTGCACCGATACCCGGTGGAGGCCTGTGATCCCTAGATACCGAACCCCACCAGAACGCCGGCACAGTTGTTGAGGCCACTTGTGTTTTCGACTGGCCGCACAGCTGCCGACTTGCTGTCTGGTGAAGCTCAGAGCTCGCTATCGCAGTGCTTCTTTGTCGCATGCGAGCTGATGTCTTCCCACCAGGACGCTGTGAGGACTTGGACGTATGCTAATCCACGCGCCACACGAAAGCTCGCAGTCTCGTGCATACACGGCGCAGTGCGCTGAGAGGCTCCCGGGTACATTTTAAAAGTCGGGGTCGGCAAAAGCTGAGATGCGGCATACACCGTTGCTTTCTTTTTCATCTATCATGTTCTTTATTGATTTTAAAATGGTCCAAATATGGATTTTGTGGCCTGATGATGTTTCTGTAGTTGACTGGTCTGTTAAGCTGTATTTTGAAATTTTTATTTGATTAACATGTTGGTTTGTAATGGAAGGTGCCAGGTAATATCCGCAAAAGAACTGAGGACGAAATTTTTATTTATCTCGGAATTCATGTTCTGTTCCTCCTTCCGTGTACATGCAGAAGGATGGCCCTTGAAACGGGATTTTGACTTGCAAATTTGAATTGCTTCCGACGGATGCATCCCTATAACGCTTAATGCGAACCACTCGGATCTAGTCTTCTTCGAACACCTGCGCTAATTTCGTTCAGTTCAAGTTTTGGAGTAATGCTGTTACCGACAGTTTTTGCAGACATCAAGGGCTTGTCTTTGTTCAGTTATCGATCACCCCGTTTTTTTTTTACTTTCTGGTTTTTTTAACATAATAGAAGCATGAGTATAAATTTTACTCTTACGTTTTGAATGTTGCTAGATCATTCCAAGGGTTTCTCCAAAGGCAATGGTACAGGTCACGTCATTGCTATTGTGCTACCAGTCAGAACCTGAGTTCGTTACGACCTTCTGGGGCGCCAACACGTCGGGACAGAGCAAGCCTACCATTCAGCAAGGTTTCATGTAGTGAGTGAGGTGTTCTTTACGGGCTCGATTTTGGCACCCAAGATGTAGATGGGCGAGAATGGAAAATGGCGAAAACAGCAGCTTCCGGCGTCTGCCGTTTTTAAACTTGCTGAACACATAAGGGAAGTTCACCTGAATGCCTCTTTTTTGCTGTTTCTCTGGAGTCTTGCTTGCCTTATTTCTTTCGTGAGTACTCCGGAAAGAAGTACTGCTTAGACGGCTCATCAGAAGGACGAGGATGCCACTGCTACGCATGAAGCAAATGACATCAATCATGACCGTATCTTACTCATTCAAATGCCAGGCCACTCTCTCTCCTTGACTACCGACGTTACGCTCAGGCAATCCGCAAAAGCTACCAGATCATTCACACTCGAAGGGAATGCACTTCCAGGGAGATGCATTTCAGTATGCACCGATTGATCGCTAAGCATCGCTTCCTCAGCGGCAGCTCCACGCAGGCATCGTCTGTACTTCAGTCAGATCTTCACACTTTCACTCCGGACGCCGCTTCAGCCCACACAGGCGCCAGCCACCAGCCCCACCCCTTTGCACCCTCTGGAACGTGGCGTCTCGTTTGCCGTAGGTTCTGCGCCGACATCGCCGCCACGGGACCGCTCCCGTTCCCGTGACAGGAGGTCCCGTTCCCGCGAGAGGAGGTCTCGGTCTCGCGAGAGGAGGTCCCGGTCTCGCGAGAGGAGGTCCCGTTCCCGGGAGCGGAGGTCTCGTTCCCGCGAGAGGACGGCGCCTGTTCCGCCGGCGGACCTGAGCGTGCCTCCTCCGGGGTACACAGGTGTGCCGGCTGTGGCGGCGCCGGCGCCGGTGATGGCGTCAGTGCCGGTTCCGGCGCCCGCCCCCGCCCCGGCCCTGGTCCCGGCGGCTGCTGTCACCGCCACCGCCGCCGGCTACACCAGCAGAGATGACGGCAGGTTAGTCCTGGCTCCGGTCCTGTGCTGCGGGGGTAGCGAGTGCACTAACACTTCTGCCCGGTGCTTGTACGATTGGGATCAATGCTTTGCTTGTTTCAGCTTTGGTATGTTTGAGCCTGGTGTCTGCTAGATGGCTTGTCAGATATCGGTATTTTCACTATAGTAACCATTCCGTAATCGGGGAGTTGAAGTCATTTTAACAGCACACTTTACTGACGCGTCAACTAGCTGCTTGGGTTTTGAGATGATTGATGACGGTGCCCGTGTCACGGTTGCTCGTTCTGGTCCCGGCGCTGGGTTTGGGTTTGTGTTGTCGGTGCTGGTGGTAGTTGGCGGATGGCGTGTGTGCTGGGGTTGTGGTACTGCACCTGGCGTGGGAGGCGGGCTCGGGTTCTGAGGTACCGTTCTGCCCGCTCCACAGCGGTACCAGTCTCGCCAACAGCCTCACCGCCACCGTCAGGTGAGGCAGCACGGCGCGGCTAACTGGACTAGCGCCTCTAACCAAACTGTGGGTTCACAAGGACTCTGCGGTTATGCCTTTGTGCACCAGATGTGGTAAGCCTGTTTTTAGTTCGAACCCTGGAGTTTATATAGGTACTAAATGAAGATTTGGTGAGTGTGCGGTGTGGTTAAAAAACCGGTTCGGGAAATTTTCTAGGTCATAGTGCCAGCAGTCGGTTAAATATGTTTTAAAGCTTCATACGGGACGTTTACGAGTGTCACAAGTAAGGGCTTGAGGGTTTTATACCCTTTCGTCCATATTTATCCGTCTGCGCCGTAAGATTCTTCTGCCTAACATTTGTCACAGTGTTCACGAAACAAATGACCCACACTTTAGAAGAAACCAGCCCCGTTGTTGGTTTTCGGTCAGGACATCCGTTCACACTGTACAACTGAAATACGGTGTAATATTGCAGCACCTCTCCGCCGGTTCTGCCCCCCTCCCCCTTCCGCCATTAGCCCTCATCGCGGTCCGTTCCGACAGCACGGTGGATGACCCTCTGGCGGAGTTCAACCGTCTGATGCGCCAGAAGGATCTGAGGGACAGCCGTGCCAAGCGGCGCTCTCGCTCCTTCTCCTACTCGCCGCCGCCGCACGTGGTGCGCGCCGGCTCCAGGTCCCGGTCCAGGTCCAGGTCGCGCTCCCTGCGCAGCCCCATCGGGCCCAAGCGGCGCGCCTCCAGGTGAGAGCTGCCCCCGCGCCGCAGGCTTGGCTTGTGTGTGTGTGGTGTGAGGGGCGGAGTGGGGCGTGTGGGGCTGAGTGTGGTGTGTGGGGCTGAGTGCAGTGTGGGGCTGTGGCTGAGCGTAGGAGAGCTGTGCGAAGGACACTGCGCCTGTCAAAAAGGCTAACACAGCACAATGATTTGTGTTCAGTTTTTTATTCTTGAAGCATTCAGTTTGAGGTATTCTTTCGTTGCATATTTTATTTATTTTCTTTTGGATCACATCATACAGAAAGTTTGGTATATTCCATCGCTTCTCACTTTTCGTTGGCAATGAGAAGGGTGCGTTTTGAACTGTGGTGAACACCCTGAGTCGCTTTGCTGGACTCTGGTCTGTCATTAGTCACGGTAAGTACTGTTCTTGTATTAGTTGGCCGTCTAATCCGCCGAGCTCGATGAGCGCTAATGCGTAGTTCGTTGTAGAAATCGGTAGCCGTGTCCACTCCCAGCGTGTATGGCCAGAATCCTGCTGCTGGCGGCGCCGCAGTATGTAGATGTAGCGCGGCCTGTACGCGGCCGCCGTTGACGCGGAGTGCGCCGCAGGTCGCCGCCGCCGCGCCGCCGCTCGCTCAGTCGCTCGCCGCGCCACAGATCGCGCTCGCCGCGCCGCTTCAGCCGCAGCCCGCCGCCGCCGCCGGGCCGCCGGCTGACGCGCTCGCCGCCGCCGCGCCGCGACCGCTCCAGCCCGCCACGCAGACGGTGAGTGGTGCGGCCGAGTCTGCACTGTCTCACCTCCAACACGACACCTCACCTGTGATGCACCTCGCCCTGCCGGCTCGTCCTGTTCTGCCTCACGACACCTACAGTCCTCTACAGCCTTGCCGAATCATCATCTGCTCTCAGAACTGTCATATTTCCTGGTCGACCCTGGCGCCTCGCCGTCTGAAGCTGTCGCCTTATCTTTTCCATTTGTCGCCACCTTTACCCCCTGCGCCATGTTGGTATCGTAATATTGTATATCCTCTTCAGGTCCGTCGTCTGTCCTTGTTGGCTTTGCTTCTTTGCCCCTGTGAGGCCGTTCCCATCCTTCCTCGCTCTCTCTCTCTCTGCGCCTTCTGTGATGTCACCTCTCCACTCCTCAGTCCGCACTTCTTTCACGTGCTGTTCTTTCCGAGCTCTGCAACTGCAAATGTAATATTTAATATATTAAGTTCTGCACTCGTACTCTCCGAAGACCCACTCAAGTCAGTTTTAGTCTCTTGGTATGATGGTCAGCAGCTGCAGTATCTGTGTGGAGACCCTGTTCCTTACCTTCCCCAGTTGCCTTCGTTCGCCTGACACAGTTACTACTCACTTCTTGTGTTCCGGCTCATGTCGTAAGATAGTATGTCCATGGCTTACAGGCTCATGTCCCAGTCTGTGAGCTCTGTGCCGGTGCCGGCCAGCGTTTCCTTCAGTCAGTTCTGGCTATGCCGTAGTAGCTCAGTGTTGGTTGTCGCTTCACGTAGCTGACAGGTGTGCCGCCGCTTCTGCAGGAGGTCGCTCTCCTTCTCTCGCTCTCCGTCGCCGCGCAAGCTGTCCCGCCTCGGCTCGCCGGGCGGCGGGCGCCGGCCGGCCAGCCCTCCAGACGGGTACGTCAGCGTGCCCCTGCTGCCGCTGCCTCCGCCGTCGGCGGCGGTGGCGCAGGGCCCGCCACTGTCGCCGCAGTACAGAACCCCGCCAGGGTCAGTCGCCAGTCGCAGCGTTCGCTCTGCACCGCCGTGCTCTGTCGAGGCTGGCTGCTGCACCCCCCACTGAGCCTCTCTCGGCTCCCTGCAGCTCTGTAGCCGGACACCTGCACGCCTCACGTCCGCGCCGGTGTTGTGCCGCAGCTCGTGCTGCTGCTGCTGCTGCTGGCAGGCTGGTCCGGACTGGACAGTCTGTGCGAGAGACCCTGAGCTCTATGGATGTGTGATCGAAGAGTCTAGGAGAGTTTTCTGAGACGTACCGTACCGCAGCGCGGGAACTGTCTCTGCCCAATCCCCTGGCCAAATAGGCAAAACATCGTGCAACTCAATATAGAGTCGCTTAAGTTAGATAGACGCAAATTTTAAGACTTGGGTAAAAGGCGTGATCCCCCCCCCATGAAAATCACACTAGGTGCCTTTATGGTGGCTTTCGAACGTTTTGTTTTCTGCAGACCCTAATACGTGGGCAGATGCAACCGCAATCCAGATCATTGTCTTACTTCGCATAATTATTGGGCGTCCTGTTTCGACGAGTTAAAAAGTTTGCGGCTGTTAAGTGTTGGACGTTTTTGGCAAGTAATCTGCTAAATTCGTTATTTCTAGTTTTCTTTTAAATGTCAATAGCTGGTTCCAAAACAATCTAACGGTCTAGGTGAAGGAGATTCTGTAGTTCGTAGTTTCCTTAGTGCTATTTTACTGCAGCCCCTAAACTTTTGTCATGCCAAACATGTCACAAGATGTTCATTGGGCATTAAAGTCGTTTCGGAAGGTTTTGTAAATGATCAGATTTATGTCGGAACTAGTTTGTGTAGGCGTACGTTTGTGCAAAATGAAACTCCTTAATCTGCTAATGGTAAAGGTGGTAAAAATGATCATAATCCGCCCAAAAGTATTATTTTTAAATGTGTTTTAAAAGCCAAAGGTTAATCATGAGCTCCATTTTTGGCTTTTAAAACTCATGTAAAAATAATATATATTTTGCAGATTACGATCATTTTTACCACCTTTACCACCATCATGACGTCACTGCCATACCCTCTCCGCCACTATAATACTTAAGCTGCCTATAGTGAGGTCACAGTCCTGGGTGCACTACACGAACTGTCGCAGTTTTTAACATTCTCGGACATTCACCGACCATGCCAATGTCTGGACATGCTTATCATTGTTTTTTTGTATTTTATTTTTGAACTGCGCTGCATGGTGGTCGTATTTATCCGTTTCACTTCCTTTGCAATAGAGATTGCATAGCACACTGCTGCGCAGGTCACGGCCAGTTCAGATCTGTGCTGCCTGTGTCCTGCCCTTTCGCTTACCCAGCTGCTCTGGAGTCGTAGTTGTGTCGAAAAACACCATTTCACTATTTTTTTGCAGATTTCATGTCGCATGACTATTTATGTAAGCCGTTTGTCCAGTCCCTACCAAGAGTGATTGCGAGGATTATGGCTGAAATGACGATGAAATTGATCGCCCCTTTTGTGTGTGATGAAAGCCACCGTTCAGATTACTTCGGTTGTGCCCCCCCCAATAATATCTGAGCTTACACTGACTTATCAAATAAGTGTTGTAGGTCTCAGTCCTCTAGCTTCTTTGACCATAGACGGAGAAGTTTTAGTTCCATACTAATAATAATGATTCCTGTCCACGGGTGCTGAGCCACCCAGACCAGAAATTTTGGGAGCCCCATGGATGCTTATCATCGTTAGACTGGATGACACGGCGCCCGGGGTTAGCCACGATAGTATCAGACAGACTGTGCAGAGCCACGAACACTACCGCGCTGTCGCCTGTCGCCCAGCACTACATCAGAGACCTCCGCCACGCTGACCCTCTCCTGCCCACAGCCGGTACCGGCCTGACGACTACTACGGCCCACCGCCTACCGGCCCGCCCCCGCGCGGAGACTACGGACGCGACTACGGAGGGCCGCGCGGCGACTACCCGCCTGTTGCGTCCGACCGCGACTACCCGGCGCGGGGCGGGCCCCCGGCCGGCGACTACTACCCGCCCGGGGCGCAGCCTCCGGCGGCGCCGTTCTACAAGGGCCGCGGCGGCGGCGGCGGGTTCACTGGGGGCGGTCGCAGCGGAGGACGCTACTCCGGCCCGCCGCCGCAGCGGCCGCCGCCCATGACCTACGACGGCCCGCCCGCCCCCGGAGTCTGGCAAGACGGCGTCTTCAACAGGTGCGCTGACGCAGTTCGTGTGGTCCGCGCCTGATTGCTTGGCAGGAATTACCATTTTCTGGATGATATCTTGCGATTTCGTTCTTGTTTATCCAGTTGTTAAAAATTCATCGTAGTAATAGTGCAAAAGGTCTTGAAGTGAAATAGGAAGTCGTTGATTCCGGGCAGTTATCTTCCTTTACCTTTTTTAGCTCCTTAGTCATTGCGCTGTTAACATCTACCATCTTCTGCTTGTGACCGTCTCCGTGACTCGGCAGGTACGGCACGGAGTACCCAGGGAGTACGGAGTACGGTAGTCAGAAATACGCCGCCCAGCCGGCCGGGTACCCGCCTCCGCCGCAGCACGTGGGTGTCTACCGCGCAGAAGAGCTGACCCGTAGAAACGGACATGGACGCTACCCCGTCGAATACGACGAGGTGAGCTGCCCGGCTGAGGAGGGCAACGCAGCGTTTGTAGTCGTGCTGAAAAGAAGTGCGCCTTTCGGGGTTGTTTCGTTGAATGTTGTGACTATGTTATCCGGATGGTCAAAGTAGACCGGCTCTGTCTGTTTTGTCTTGTCTCTGGTTAAGAAAGAGTGGGACATGCACGATTGCGTGTTTTTTCATTTGATCCTCTTCACGCTGTATTGCATTGAAAACACCGACAAACTCGCTGTTCAATGATGGATCATTGAGTGAGATTGTGAGTTGGTATCGTTGCCCACTGCGCCGTTTCCCTTTTTCGCGGTCCCATCAGGCCTGTCTGACCCTGTGCCGTGTCTGTGCCGCAGTACCGTGGACCGGGAGCAGGCAAGCCGCCTCCCTACCGCTCCAACTTCCCTGACCGCGGAGGCCGCGGCGGCTACGACCAGGAGGGCCCGCCTCCGCCGCTGATGGGCCGGCTGGGCCGCCGCAGTCCACCGGAGCCCTCCCTGCTGCAGCGCTACCGCCAGGAGGACCGTCACAGGCGCGAGCAGCGCGAACAACGCGACCAGCGCGACCAGAGGCCGCCCTTCCACGGCCGCCAGCTGGACGACCGCGAGCGCGACAGTCGCGGCCGCGAGCCGCGCACGCTGGAGAGCCGCGACCTGCGCGGAAGGCTGCGCGACCGCCACAGCCGAGAGCGCACCAGTCGGGACCGCCATAGCCGGGAGCGGTCCCCGCGCGACGAGCGGCGCGCCAGCCGCAGCTCAGAAAAGCGCGCCAGTCGCGAGAAAGCGCGTGAACGCAGCACGAGCAAGGAGGAGAAGAAGAAACACGAGAAAAAGGAGAAGGTAAAAAAGAAGCACAAGAAGGAGAAGGAAGAGGTCGAAGAGAAGAAGAAAAAGAAGGAGAAAGCGAAAGTGAAAAAGAAGAAGGCGAAGGTGGCGGCTGCTAGCAGTCAAGAAAGTGCTCTTGCCGAGTCTTCACAGGAAACGGATCCTGCAGCAAAGCCCTGCGTGGTGGCCAAACCCAAGCAGGAGCAGAGGAATGGCTCTCCTGCCGCCGCCCAGCCACCGCAGTCTCCCGATACCCCGCCACGCCGCTCAGTGTCCCAGCAGCGCTCAGCGTCCCAGCAGCGCTCAGCGTCTCAGCAGCGCTCAGCGTCCCAGCAGCGCTCAGCGTCCCAGCAGCGTCAGCGTCCCAGCAGAGGTCAGCGTCTCAGCAGCGCTCAGCGTCCCAACAGAGGTCAGCGTCTCAGCAGCGACCAGCGTCCCAACAGCGGTCAGCGTCCCAGCAGAGGTCAATGTCTCAGCAGCGCGCGACATCTCAACAACGCGCTGCTGTCCAGAAACCTTCTCCTGAGAGGCTGTCGCCGCCGCCGCAGGGCGCTGCTTGTGAACAACTTCTGTCTCCGCCGAGGCGTTCCCCGTCGCCCCAGCGGTCCGTATCGCCGCCCCAGCAGGCCGAGAGATCGGCCGGTGAGCCGACCAGTCCGGAGCGGGAGGTCTCACCGCCACCGGCGGGGACGGCCGCTCGGCAGCAGCGTCAGCAGCACCAGCAGCCGCCGCACCTGCCGGGCATGCCGGCGCCGTCCCGCTGGGAGCAGGACTCGCCGCCGACGGCGGCGGCCGCCTCCGCTGATGCACGCGGCCGCTCCCAGTCGGCCGAGCGCCGCATCGTCGTCAACAAAGAGACGCTGAAACGAGCCGAGAACGCGCTGCGCGGTAACCGCCGGCGCGTCTACATCGAGCCACCCAGTCCGGAGCGGGCTCCCGAGGCCAGTCTGCAGATCACTGTCAACCGGGAGCAGCAGGAGCGGCGGCCGCCCGGCCTGCGCAGCGCCGTGGAGCGGCCTCGCTCGCGGACGCGCAGCGGCGAGCGCCACCTGGAGAGACACGGCGACCGGCGGCGCGGCGGGCTCGACCACCGGCGCGGTCCTCCACCTCCGATGGAGGGTCGTGGCCGGCTCGACCTGCGCCGCAAGAGAGACCTGGAGGACAGAGAACGTCGCGAACGGGAGGAGAGAGAACGCCGCGAGAGGGAGGAGCGAGAGCGTCGCGAACGTGACGAGCGGGAGGCCCGGCTTCGGCGCGAGCTAGAGCGAGAGCGCGAGCGGGTGGCGGCTGAGAAGCGGAAGCGGAAACAGGCGGCGCGGGCAGAGCGGAAGGCGAGGAGAAGCAGCCAGGAGAGCCGGAAACGCCACAAGAAGCGGCGCTCTGCGTCAGAGAGCTCCAGCTCCAGCAGCGAAGAGGAGGAGCCGCCCGCCAAGCCGGCCAAGCGCGGCAAGAAGGCCAAGTCTCCGGTGACGGCACCGGCTGGAACGCCGGCCTCGGCCGACCAGAAATCATCGGAAACGACACGCCCCGCCCTGGAACGGCCCAAGTCCTTCCTGGACGAACAGCACTTCGAGCCGGACTACGACGCTTTGGAGGATGAGCCGGAAGCGAAGGAGGAAGTGGCGCCGGCACCGCCACCGGCCGCGGAAGCTCCGCCCGCCGAACCCGCCAAACCAAAGAAGAAGAAAAAGAAATTGGTATCGGAATCCTCAGATGAATCGGACTCTGCTAGTTCGAGTGACTCGGACTCGAGCGACCAGGTGAAGAAGAAGAAGAGGAAGAAGCGGCGCAAGCGCGAGACTTCTGAGAGCTCCGAGAGCGAAATGGAGAAAAAGAAAAAGAAGCGGAGTCACAAGAAGCGCGAAGAGAAGAAGCGAAAGGACAAAAAGAAGAAGAAGTCGCGAAAGTGAGGCTGTTATTCTTGTCTGTGTTTTGAATAGTGTAATGTGTAACTCCAAAGTGTTGAGAAGTGAAGGTGCCACAGACCTGGAGCAAGTCGGCCCCTTGCTCCCCTATGGTGTATAGGCTAGGATGTACCTCTTCACCTGCATCGCTTGTCGTACTGTAATGTTTACAGTAGCTATGTTGTAAATAACCTGTCGAATTGTACCATGTAGTATGTACCTCGTCATGTAATTAATCGCAATTGATGATGTACGCGGTGTACTGAGGAGTACCGTGTACAATAGCTGTGATATTCGCGTTGTGCGAATCGTTCCAGCCGTGCTCGGTAACGATTCCCGTAAAATGCTGTGTTTTCAGTCATTGAGGAAGTGTTCCTGAATGCACCGGTGCGATCTGGATCCTACTGCGTCGATCGGATGGGCCACCTTTGCCCGTGTGCGCCTTTGCGTGAGGTTCATGGTGGGGTAGGGTTGGGAACTTGTTCGGCTGGGGCGTTCGATGCCGGCTTTGCTGGTGCATCGCTGTCGCTCCGCTCGTGTCCGCGTCTGTACTGGCGAACGTGTCAGCGTTGGTTGTGTGGTGAACAATACACGCTCAGAAGTCGCTGAGAGTGTGAGGCGGTTGGGGTGTGAAGGAGAGCGAAACGGAAACAAAGCTTATGCCGGCTGATGAATGCAGATAATGCCCGAGATCCAGTGCACTTCTACAACACATGGTCAGGGGCGTCAACGATCTACCAATCGCAGATTTACCCTACATACCTACTAGAGTATCGGCGTTGAACTCGTTCGGGAACAGTCCAGACTCTAACTCTCAACTTCGGAGCTTTAAAGTGCTGGCATGGGTTGTATAAGTGTCTCGGACACTGAGCCATGGGTGCACACCACTGTCGGTTCGGAGAAGCCCCGTTCGACTAATGCTCGCTTCACATCAGGACAGTGGGGAGGCTCACAGCAGCGGAATGTCCGACCCGGTCTCGTCGCTAGCTTTGCTTCTCCGAATGCCGCAGATGCTGCTGTCCTAACTGCGTGCTTGGTCCGAGTGTACCCTGCCTGCTGAAGCTCGCGGTGTCATAGGTGGCAGGGGGGGTCGTAATAGATGACTGCCCATAAGGGTAGTCCTTGGAAGTGGGTGGAACCTACAAACGCCGCTCCCGGTCACGTGGTTGAGAACCACACGCACCTGCTACTGACGCCGGCCTACGCCAATGCGGAACCGCAGCCAAGGGAATACTATGACGGTTCAGGGAAGGGGTGGTGAACGCGCCGGATATTCCGGCTGGGCACTCACACAATCGATGACTTTTTATGCAAGCATCTAGATGCACAGATGATATAGTCCTTCGAGCAGGTGCAATAGCTATCGCACACATTCTGATGAAGGACTGAGATCAAACCTATTATCACTGAATCCGCCTCATTTTTCATTCTTGATTCGAGGAGATGGACTAAACAACATAAACGTTTAATCATGCTCTTCACTGCAGCACTGCCGAATCGATCAACTCAGCGTCTGATCATTTCTCACGCCATAAGCGTTGCCACCGACAAAAATTGAGGACAGTGGACTTATTTTCTTTTGCAGAATTTGGACTTCTTTTCCCATTCACTCGTTATAAGAGTTCCCTCAGGGGGCTGCTTGTTTACAGTGCTTAGGCTCAGCCCAAGGGGAGGCAGGCGCCTCCCTCCCCTGGACCCGCCCCTGGACTGTGAATCATTCACCACAGAGTTGACCGAGTCACTTGATGCAGTGGGTGACTTTTAGGCCTCAGAAGTCAGGCATGGGCTGATCACCCCCTGGAAGATCTTGATGATCACTCATTCCACCTATCCCCGGTTTCTGAGATGGAGAAAGGGTGGGGGGGGGGTGATATGTGATGATGGGCGGGTACAATGAGCTTTTCAATCCACGTCTTTCTGGTGTACGCCACAGGGTTAATTTATGATAGACGCCATGTGTCATTTAACATGCGCATTGACGGGGGGCGGGTACCCGCCCCCCTCGGGTTTTACGGAGATAGCAGAAAAACGGCGGCGCGTAGCGCCGCCGTACTTGGCAAACCTTTTTCCTCATCATTTTTACAACTTCTGTGAAAATTTTAAGGTTAGGTCATCTCAGGTCAGGTCACAAGCACAGGTCAAGTGACCCGACCTCAAAAAAGTTTAAGATAGCATAAGTCAGAGCAGGGTGAACTTATCCAATTGAAACTAATATCACATAATGGCCACACCGAGTTCTCTAAGATATGTTCCGGTATTTTTTATATCGATGACCTAAGGTCAGGTACGAGGTATGACCTCTCCATTGGAAATACATGGGAAAAATGATTTTTACTGAATAACTCAGTAACGAATGGTGATAGAGCATTTATTTTAGCTGCATTAGACTCGCCTGGGCTTTGCGGTTCTAATGATATGCATTTTATATAATTTGACCCTGACCTGACCTCAGGTCAGGTCAAATCATTGATTTGACCTAACAAGGTCAAATTATATATAATTCGATTCGGCTTGCTGAGAGGATTCATAAAGTTCAAGTCGTTTTGCTCTATCTTTACTTGTTCAGATGTTATGGTTGAAAAACTGAATTTACATGTTATCCCTATGACGGCATGTTTTTACCTCTCGTGACCTTAAATGCAGGGGCGCAGCCCGGGGGGGCACAGGGGGCACGTGCCCCCATCGGTCCCGGGGTGCCCTTTTGATTGCCAGGTGGTGTACCCTCTTTGGGCCGTGCCGCTCGAAATTTAGTGCCCTACACCGTTGAGCCTAGATGGAACTAGGCTGCATTTGGCGATTTAAATTATTGTTTGACAATTAAGTGCCTTTTTGGTCAGTTAGAGCATTCTGTTGCCTTTCGAACCACCCGGGAAGAATAAAGGCACGTAATCCGTTTCCAGATAATGCCTCATCATCGCCAATAATCGTACGGGCGGAGCTAATCCGGTGCCCCTTGAGCTCATCGGGTGCCCCTGAGCTCTGGTCTTGGCTCCCGGAGCTGACTACTTGCCCCCTAAGCCGATCTGGTGCCCCTGAGTCAATCGAGTGCCCCACTGAGCAAATAATTGTGCCTCCTGAACCTATATAATGTCCTCTGAGTTAGTCTAATGCCTCCGAGCTTGCTTGGTGCCTTAATAGCTGATTTAGCGCCCCCAGAGCTGATTCGGGCCCCCGAGCTGATCTCATGCCTCCCAAGTTGATTCTGTCTCCTAAGTCAATATGGTGCCTCTTCAGCTGATTAGGTGCCCCCTCAGCTAATTATTGATGTCTCCTTAGATGGCCTGGTGCCCCCTGAGGTGGTTTGGTGGGCCGTGAGCCCACCTTATGTCCCCTGAGCTTTTATGTTGCTCCCTAAGCTGATTTAGGCTCCTGCCATAGTCTGGGGGGCTGGGAGCTGATCTGGCCCCCGAGCGGATCGATCTGGTGCCACCTGAGCTGCACTAATGCCCCTGAGTCGATCTGGTACCACCTGAGCCCATCTGATGCCCTCTGAGCTAGTTTGGTGCCCCCTGAGCTAATCTGGTGCCCTTTAAGCTGATCTGGCCCTCCTTACGTGATTTCATCAGCAGCTCTTAAGCCCTGAGCTGGGCCCACAGAGGCTGATGAGGGCCCCTGAGATGGTATGGGGCTCTTGAGCTAATGAAGTGCCTCCTGACTTGGTATTCCCGAGCTGATCTGGGCCGCCAGCTGGTCGGGGACCACTGATTTGATTGTTTGTCCCCGAGGCTGATCTGGTGCCCTATGGGCCGATCTGGTGTTCCCTGAGCAGCTCTGGGGCTTTTGAACTGCTTGGGCCCCGAGCTGGTGAGGAATTCCTGAGCTGATTTAGTGGCCCTGACTTGATGTTGCCCCCTGGCCTGGCTTGAGGCCCCTGAACTGATCTGGGGCCCCAAGAGCTGATCTGGGGCCCAAGAGCGGGTCTAGGTTCTGAGGGTACCCTGAGCTGGTCTGGGCACTGGGCTTGCGAGAGCCCCTTAAGTTGACTTGAGGCCCCCTGAGGTGATCTGGCGCCTTAAACTGTTCTGGGGATTCTTGAACTGGTTTAAGGCCCTATGAGCCTATCTATGGCCCATTGAGCTAGTCTGATGACCTCATCTCTGGGACCGATGAGCTAGTCTAGTCCCTCGGTGAAGCATGAGCTGCTCTGTGGCCCTGATCTACATCAGGGGCCCCTGAGGTGGTCTTGAATAGACAGATAATAAGAACACAAGGCAACTCCCATAATCTCGGGGCGGGGTCACTGAGCTAGTCTAGTCCCTGGAGGCACAACTGGGGGATGGGGGAAGCTGCTCTGGAGGGCTCTGATCCACACTTGGGGGCCCCAGATCTGGTCTTGAATAGATGGGGAATAAGAACACATTGGAAACTCCCCTTGTAAAACGGAGCTAACGAGGAATGAGGAATCTCTAAAACGGCTTGTGATACCTAGGCACCCCAGGTTGTATAAATTGCTTATTATACTGGTTGATTCGGGGAATGGATGATGAAAAGGCATGTGCCCCTGACCTCAGAGCACAGTCCCCTAAACCAGGATTTCGACTAATTAATTTAAATGAAGAACTAGTTCTCACAATTTTCAGCCCTGCCACACCATCCCCATCCAATTTACTCTTAACTGGGACCGATCCTTGAGAACATGGAACTTAATAAACGTGTTCTAAAGGTATCTCCCAAATTTTTCCGGCAGTAAAAATATGTTCTTCCAAAGACACTATGCCACTCCTCGTCCCACGGCGATTGTGGGAGGCTAGGAACTTAATCCGCGTTCAGCCAGGTGAGGCAAAACACGTCACGACAAAACCAGTGGGCATAACAAATGAATTTTCAACTCCAATATACCTTAAACTGCACATTGTAACAGATATCACATGCTCCGCTGATTTCTCTGATGTTAAGTACTTGCATGAGTTGGCTGATTTGTTCTTAAATCTATCCAAAACAGTCGTGTTTTGGCTACTTCCATGACATTTTGGCAATATTGTTTTCTTTTTTCGGTTTTAATCGCGTTTTCCTTCTCCGTCAATGATTTATTTGCATATTTATTGAACCAAAGATGACCAAAAAATGATATAAACAAAGATATAGTAAGTTTTTTAGGTTACGTTAAAAAGTGCCCTTTTTCCCCGAAGTGCCCCTCAAAGTTGGTGTGCCCCCCATACCAAAGCTCTGGCTGCGCCCCTGCTTAAATGTGACCTGACAAAAAAATGGTTAAAATGTTTTCGATGGAGAAATGGATGGGCAGCCCAACGCCGTTTACCGTTTTTCGCTACCTACCGTTCGAGATCTTAGGGGGCGGGTACCCGCCCCCCTAAGATCTCGAGAACCACGGTAGGTAGCGAAAAACGGTAAACGGCGTTGGGCTGCCCATCCACTTCTCCATCGAAAACATTTGAACCATTTTTTGTTAGGTCACATTTAAGGTCACGAGAGGTCAAAACATGCCCGTCATAGGGATAACATGTAAATTCAGTTTTTCGGCCATTACATCTGAACAAGTAAAGATAGAGCAAAACGACTTAAACTATACGAATCCTCTCATCAAGCCGAATCGAATGATATATAATTTAACCTTGCTAGGTCAAATCAAGGATTTGGCCTGACCTGAGGTCAGGTCAGGGCCAAATTATATAAAATGCATATCATTAGAACCGCAAAGCCCAGGCGAGTCTAATGCAGTTAAAATAAATGCTTTATCACCATCCGTTACTGAGTTATTTCGTAAAAACATTTTTCCCATGTATTTCCAATGGATAGGTCATGCCTCGTACCTGACCTTAGGTCATCGATATAAAAAATACCGGAACATATTTTAGAGAACTCGGTGGGGCCATTATGTGATATGAGTTTCAATCGGATAAGTTCACCCTGCTCCGACTTATGCTATCTTAAACTTTTTTGAGGTCGGGTCACTTGACCTGTACTGGTGACCTGACCTGAGATGATCTAACCTTAAAATTTTTACAGAAGTTGTAAAAATGATGAGGGAAAAGGTATGCCAAGCAAGGCGGCGCTACGCGCCGCCGTTTTTCTACTGTCTCCGAAAAACCCGAGGGGGGCGGGTACCCGCCCCCGTCAATGTGCGTGTTAAGGGAGAGCACGTTGTCCTGATGACCCCCTCCAGTGCTTGATCCAGGCCATGATAGGAGGGGGAATAATCGGGCTCAACTTCGCGAAAACATGATTTTCATATTTTTGGTGTGTAGAAAATCGGCGAAAAATTGGGATTTTGAGGACGGGAAATGCTTTTTTGCCCCCCTGCATTCATTAGTGGGCCCCTAGGGGCCCACTAGTGAATGCACTATGTGGGCATGCCCACTTGCCCCATATCCCTAGATCCGCCTATGCTACTATGCGCATGCTCCCTAGATCATAAGAGGATCCTGGGAAGGGAAAAGGGGGAAGGTGCCCCCTAATCGACCCTCGGTGCCCCCTGAAGTGGTCGCGGAGCTCCCCTGGGAGGTCGATGACGCCCTTGTGGCGCCCCCTGAAATGTCGCTTCCCATCCCCTTCCCCAGGATACCAGAATCAGCTCTCACCTGTTGGGTTTTGCTCGTCAAAAGTGACGCCCCTGGTCCTCCCTTCCCCCTGGGAAGGTACCCCCCCCATTGGCAACCCTGAATCCGACTGGCCTAGATATTGGATCAGGGATTGGTGTTTTGGTCGCATTGCGGGATGAAGGAAACCCTTGCGTTTCGTAAAGTAATAAATGAAGGCAATGGATATGGAATCTATTTATTGGTACCTTACTGGCGCTTTAAAGACATTTCTCCTCGAGGGATTCCCTTTTTCCACACTGCTGTTGTTGGTGTTGTTGTTGCTCCTCCTCATCGTCATAGTCAAGACCCTAAAATATCGTAGTAGTATCGGTGGAAAATAAAAAGGTGAAAACTGCTTCTTCTCATTATCTATTGTGAAGACTCACTCTCCTTACGTGGGACTTCAGGTCGTCTAGGTTTATCCAACTGCAAGGAGGTTGAGGTGGGTGACTAGGTATTCATGTTATTTGCCCTTTCGGAACATTTCCCTGCTTGTACTTACCAATGGGTATTATGGTAGTAGGCAGATCACATCTCACGGTTCAAAAGGATCACATCAGAATGTCCAAAGTTCAAAGGGTCTAATGTTCATAGCTTCTACCCTTTGAAAGTTACACCTTTTGAATAAGAAGTCCAATGTTCAAAATGTCCAAAAGAGGCGTGCTCAGATGCATGAGAGTGGGGTGCATGATGCCGCAGAGGCGTGCTAAGACACATGATAATAGGAGGCAATGAGGGTTAGGTTAGGTTAGGTTAGGTTAGGTTAGGTTAGGTTAGGTTAGGTTAGGTTAGGTTAGGTTAGGTTAGGTTAGGTTAGGTTAGGTTAGGTTAGGTTAGGTTAGGTTAGGTTAGGTTAGGTTAGGTTAGGTTAGGTTAGGTTAGGTTAGGTTAGGTTAGGTTAGGTTAGGTTAGGTTAGGTTAGGTTAGGTTAGGTTAGGTTATATTCGAGTAGATTAGATTAGATTAGGTTAGGTTAGATTAGATAAGGTTGGGCTAGGCTAGGCTAGGTTAGGTTAGGTTAGGTTAAGTCAGGTCAGTTCAGGTCAGTTATGTATGCCCTTGGTCCCTATTTCCTAACCTGGGGATATTGCCCCTCTTTCCAGAATCTGAGTGCACCTCTGGTCTGGGTACCTTTTTATACTACTCAAACCCTTCCTCCCTCCGTCTGTTTCACATCTAGGGATTTTCGTGCAGAATGTGGGGATATTTCTAAAACATCTCCCAAAGTGGTACCCAGACCAGAGGCACACTCAGAATCTGGAAAGGGGGCAATATCCCCAGGTTAGGAAATAGGGACCAAGGGCATACACAACTGACCTGACCTGACCTGACCTGACCTAACATAACCTAACCTAACCTAACCTAACCATCATTGCCTCCTATTATCGTGTGTCTTAGTACGCCTCTGTGGAATCATGCACCACACTCTCATGCATCTGAGCATGCCTCTTTTGGACCTTTTGAATGTTGAACTAATATTCAAAAGGTATAACTTGATGCTGCAGAGGTGTGCCAAGGCACATGATAATAAGAGGAAATGAGGGTTAGGTTAGGTCAGGTCAGGTCAGGTCAGGTCAGGTCAGGTCTGGTCTGGTCTGGTCTGGTCTGGTCTGGTCTGGTCTGGTCTGGTCTGGTCTGGTCTGGTCTGGTCTGGTCTGGTCTGGTCTGGTCTGGTCTGGTCTGGTCTGGTCTGGTCTGGTCTGGTCTGGTCTGGTCTGGTCTGGTCTGGTCTGGTCTGGTCTGGTCTGGTCTGGTCTGGTCTGGTCTGGTCTGGTCTGGTCTGGTCTGGTCTGGTCTGGTCTGGTCTGGTCTGGTCTGGTCTGGTCTGGTCTGGTCTGGTCTGGTCTGGTCTGGTCTGGTCTGGTCTGGTCTGGTCTGGTCTGGTCTGGTCTGGTCTGGTCTGGTCTGGTCTGGTCTGGTCTGGTCTGGTCTGGTCTGGTCTGGTCTGGTCTGGTCTGGTCTGGTCTGGTCTGGTCTGGTCTGGTCTGGTCTGGTCTGGTCTGGTCTGGTCTGGTCTGGTCTGGTCTGGTCTGGTCTGGTCTGGTCAGGTCAGGTCAGGTCAGGTCAGGTCAGGTCAGGTCAGGTCAGGTCAGGTCAGGTCAGGTCAGGTCAGGTCAGGTCAGGTCAGGTCAGGTCAGGTCAGGTGTGTATGCCCTTGGTCCCTATTTCCTAGTCTGGGGATTTCACCCCTCTTTCCAGAATCTGAGTGTGCCTCTGGTGCGAGTACCACTTTATGCTACTCCTCTAACCCTCCCTCCTTCTGTCTGTTTCATCTCTTGGGATTTTCTTGCAGAATGTGGGGATATTTCTAAAACATTTCCCAAAGTGGTACCCAGACCAGAGGTGCACTCAGAATCTGGAAAAAGGGGTGATATCCCCAGATTAGGAAATAGGGACCAAGGGCATACACAACTGACCTGACCTGACCTAACCTAACCTAACCCTCATTTCCTCCTATTATCATGTGTCTTAGCACGCCTCTGCGGCATCATGCACCCCACTCTCATGCATCTGAGCATGCCTTTTTGGACCTTTTGAACATTGGACTTCTTATTCAAAAGGTCTAACTTTCAAAGTGTAGAGCCTATGAACATTAGACCCTTTGATCAGTGGACCTTCTGATGTGATCCTTTGAACCGCGAGATGCGATCTGCCTACTACCATAATACCATGCAATGCTACCTCTCTTATTAGTTGTTGGGGACTTTTTATAAGGCCCCCTCCTGTGTCTTTATAACCATTCAACCATTATGTCTGGTTTTTATTGTCACCTTTCTCGCACCAGTCTCGCAAATTCACACCAGGTTGATAAAATTTGCACCACTCACTCCTGTCTCCAAGGACACTCACACCGATGAGATCTTGTCGAAAATGCCATACTTTGCACATTGGCCAATGCTGATACCTAGGTATTCAGGTTTTAAAAGCCTGTTTGTAGCTACTAGTCAGTGGAGTGTGGCTTTTTGGCAAGATTTGGTCGATGTGAGTGTCCCCTGGGACTAGTGTGGGTGGCAGGAATTTTTGTTTTGGAGTGACCCCAGTCTGGAAAGTATGACAGACCAGATTCGGCTATCAGTCACACCAGCCATGCTGATACAAAATTATCACAAAAGTGTATGGTATTATCACTATTGCAATAATACCATGTGCACTACCATTGACCTAAATTGAAATCAAACACCAAATCTGGAATTAAAAATCTTGCTGAATGAATGTTCCGAAGGATCATGATATCAAATGGGACGCCACAACGACTTTAACTTTCGACTCAAGGCAAAAACAGCGGGAAATAAAAGAAGCAATTTACATACAAACCACCACGAAACCAATAATGAATAGAAACATCGGCAAAGTCACCATCTTCTCGGGATTTTTGGACCTCTTAAAACGCCAGTCAAACAAGAGATTGAATTGAAAATAACACGTGTTTAGAGCTCATAATTCTTAAATGATTCGTCTTGTTCACAGCTGAGATTGTTATTTCAAAGTGTACTGTCTTCGTGTTTTTCGCTTAGTTAGGTTCATTTCATAGTGTAATTTTTATCTCCCTTGAAAACGGGGCGAGATGCTCCTGGAACCGGTCGGGTATTATACTCAGACTAGGCTTTGTGCAGCAATAAATGTTCTACTTATCTTATTAACCAAAGCCATGACTAGTAACAATATTCAGTCTAGCCTTACCTTAAAGGAAATAAGTTGGGATGGTGTATTCGATTTGAGGACTAAAATAACCTTATATTTGTTGTCAAAATATTTTTTATGGTGAGATGTTGAGTTGAAAAAGCTCCAGTTTAGGCCACCAAAGGGAAACCAAAATCAAGCAGGCCGGTAATGGTCACAAAGGTCATCAAAGGTCACACAGCAATTGATGTCATAGATACGTGACAAGTTCATCTGAAATAGGTCCGAGGGAACTAAGCACAATACAAAAGACGGAAAACTGTTTTTCATGGGTCCAGAAATAATGTCGTAATTCGACGACGTGAAATTACCTGAACATGTTTATTTTCAAAAGATGCGCAGTGTACGTTAGTTTAAGGCTGTGAGGTATGGAAAGAGATGCGAGTCGCATTGTTGCCGTCTCCAGGCCATGTCCGAAAACCTTGAGCTGAAACCCGAAAACATTGTTGTACAACAACCACTTATAAGCATGAGGGTTTATTGAGATCCCTCTGGTTTTTATCACTGTCGGAATCACTTCTGGAAAAAACGTTGATGAGAACATCTTATTCTTAGCGCCCTAATATTCTTGAACATGTCATAATCGTGCAAACTGTTAATTAACCTTCCATCGAGTGTATTCTCACGGGCGTCACGGTTAGCAGCCTCTGTATAAGCTTGTATTAACTGTCGCTAGCGTTGTGTTCCAGAGGCAGTCTCCAGATCATGGACGAGGCTGACGGCCTCGCAATCAACTTCTCCTCCGATCCGGTGGCGCCACCACGCAAGAAGAAGCCACAGGTGAGTTACAGAGGGCGCGTGCTCGGGATCGGTGGGGACAGCTCTTTCACTTCGTGGCAGGCCTGGCGCCGTTGATGGGTTTGCCTTAACCTTTCATGCCACCTGTGTATAAAATCAGGGGAGGTAGTTCCTAGCCACCTTGGGATCTAAGAGACCAAGTGGGCTGAGAAAACGCTCGTAAGGAAGGAGTGTATGGCTGGTTACAGTACAATTTATCCCATTTTCATTGATAATGTGATGATACCAAAATAGTGGGATTGCTTAATCCATGACCCTGACGTGAATTTTTGGATATGCAATCTGATCGGAAGCACTGGTTTCAGTGACATTGAAAATGCTGGTATGGCCTTATCACGTGACCTTTGGCCTTAACCTTCGTGTAAATCGTGTGAGCTGACCTTATCATATCATCCCGATTATATAGCGTTCCTTGGCATTGCTACATAAATCTAAATAATTCAAATTCTCCCAGCCAGTGAACCATTTTATATATTTAAGAGCTTTCGAAATATCAAATTTTCTTCTGCCTGGTGTAATCCGTGCAGCGAACTTGAAGTTGTTTATCGTTTGTCTTCTATTTTTTGTTCTTGTCAATTTGTGATACCATAAACCTGGATGCAATAACGGATTTGAGAAATTGCAAATGAGTAAATGATACGCGGGAGCACTTTCAAGGGCGGAACGTGTCAGACATGATACAGCGCAAGGAGGATTCCAAAATATCTGTCCGTCATACATTTGACATGGTGTGACCATGAAAGGTCGCAGTCCCTGTAAGCACCAAAGCACAATAAAAAGCTGCAGTCATAAACAGCGAGCGTTGAGGTCTGGTGCCAGCCCCATCGGCTCCAGCGGGGCGTCGCCTCTGCGAGAAACCGCTGCGCTGCCAGCCACTAAACACTGAGCAGACACCTGTGCGCTGCAATGCGCAAGTCAAGGAAGTGCTGTCGGTCTTGAAAAGGTGATAAATCATGAACCCAGGGGATTTGTCGTATGCTCTACGCGGCTGCAAGCTCAGTTCAAATCTCGCGGGGGGCGTCATAATTCCTTCAAATCTTGGGCTGCAAGTCTTTTGCAGACAAATGTGCTCCTATTTAGTCTGTAAAAGATGATTATCTTCCCAGTAGAAGTATCGACCTGAGCTGGTCCCGGAGTAGGACTCCATCTCTGCAGCTTTGTTTCGTATTCGTTCGTTTGAAGTGGTTTGAAGGCGATTGGTGTGCATTTCGGTCCCTTCATCATATTTTCGAATGCTATTAAACGACTAGCAATTGAAGTGTGTCTCGCAAGCTCGTTTACTTGACTCATTGGCACTGCATAAGTAGTATGCAATTTTTCAATGTTGTGTTTATTTTCTAGATACAGTAGTAACTGGTAAGTGGGTTTGGAATGCAGTCCTGTCATCACGTTTACTATTTGGGGTTAAATCAATCCCTGTAATTCCATGTTTATTTTGTTTTAAATGGAAGTCTTAAAGGGAGATACGCGAAAAATTATTATTGTGGTTTCTTGCTATTTGAAAAATCCTGATTACGAAACTGTCAATTATTTTGGTATCTTCAGCAAAATTTTGGGAGGCCACTCACTTATTATCGAAATAGGTTAGCAGTTCCGATAAAATGCTGAAACCTTTACCCATCACTTACTTTTCGAAAACCATTTTAAGTTGAAAAGTAATGTTTTTTTGTAATAAAAATATCTGTTCTCTTGTATTTGTATTTGAATTAATTTTAAAAAGCCTCTAAAAAATACAAAATGAATTAGTTTGCACTAGAAACGGAAAAAGCATAATTATTCAAGTCTTCAGCCGTTTCGTACCTCGGGTCTTGAGTCGTCTTCTGCTTCAGCCCCAGGATGACAAAACTTTTGCGTCAGATTGGTCACGTGACCCCCTATTAGGTGGCCGTACGTTCTGATTGGTCAATTGTGATTTCTTAAAAGTCCCATATTTTTGTTTTAATATTATTTTTGGCTGTAGCTTTTTTAAAATAACTTGTTATTCAATAGTTTTAAACTTTTTAGTCACTGCTTAGGAAAAAGAGGACTGGGTTTTTAGAGAATTTGATAGCCTTAGCCGGGGGTACGTCATATACATCGATAACAGGTGTACCGGTAAAGTCGTCTAGAAATGCTGACTTTGAGAGCAATTTTAAGGCATTTGCAGGCCGAATTCGCAAAAATGAGAATAGGACTTCTGAAACAATTTTTGTGACCTTTTGATCTAGCCAATAATTTTTTTCGCGTATCTCCCTTTAAGGGAGCCGTTTCAATTTATGGAACATGGTTCGTTTTCCAATATTTCAGAGCGCATCGAATGCATGGAGAGTCAAATGCATTGCTATTCAGCGTCATCATTTCTGAGCCAAAGTATGCAAATTTCCTGTACTCTTTTCCAGGTTAGCGCTTGATGGGCTTTCTTCACGAACACAATTACTGCCGTGCCTACTTAATGGCTTTCTAGTTTGCTTCAGAGAACAGTATATTGGATTTCTTTCAGAGTATTTCTGTTTTTCCCAGGTCTGTACTGTAAATATTCATAGCTTGTATCTGGAGACCAAATGCAGTGCGTGTTTCTCTTATTCTTTAAAAATGTGTCTGATCATGGTAATCCGAAATGACGATGGCAAGGAAGTAGATTAGCTATATTTTTGACAAATTTTGCATTTTTAATGTCCTTTTCCATCCTTTACGAATATACTGCTCAACTGAAACCAATTTAGTCCGCTGAAATATCCGGTACCAACTTTTTTAACTTATATATTAATATTATTAAGCACAAGCACACGAAAGTCCCAGAAACTCACTGCGCAATCCTTTGTGAATGCGGCGGTTGTTAGGTGCGCTCGTTTGACCTCATTTACCTTGATTACCATCGTGGGCAATGCGTCCGAGAAACGCTTTGGATGGACCGTCACTTTATATGACTCGTTTGTTAACACATCGTAAAATATAGTTTTGTGTCATTCAATACGATTTCCTATAATTCACCAACAGATACCGCTGTTTGCCTCATGGACTGTGCCCACCAGGAGCGTGCGAAGTCGCACAAAAGGTCGGTGATTGGTTAGGGGAAGTATCGATCAAGCGGCCGTCGCAACTGGAGGAGTACTGCTGTGTAAATTCCCGTGCCGGCACCGGTCGCAAAATCGACCACGCCGCTACAGTAGCAGGATTGTGATGGCAGTTGCCGATGGAGTTGTGGCTCCTGGCTCTGACGTGATATTTCACCCACGACTTTCGACACGCGCTCTTCTCGGCCACAAATCACGACTGCTGAGTCGATCGTCTGACGATCGTATCACGATTCGTCTTCGAACTCTGGATGATATTTTGTTCCACAACAACTTATCAAGCGAACTCTCGAACGAAGGAAGATGAATGAAGCTTTTTGAATCCCGTGTGTGTGTGTGTGTGTGTAAGATATATAAGGCTGCTTCATTTCAGTGATGTGAGGACGATCCAGCTCACTGAAACTGACCTTCGAAAAAGCCCCCGTGACTAAGCCGAAGACTAACGACCGAAGAACCTGCTCGATATTTTCAACGAAGTGTTGAGCACAGTCCAGCCACAGCCATCCTGACGCAATGAGTCCGGGAACCAGATGCACGCCCCCGAAACACGCCGAGCTGCACGGCGAGCAGCTGTACGCCGCCCGGCGGGAGAAGGAATGGAAGCAGCAGCAGTTCAACAAGCAGGTGGGCCTGCTTCACCAGCAATCGGCGCGGCGCACCTGGGAGGACCACTCGGACCTCAAGCGGATCGATGCCGACTTCCGTCAGCGTGGGCAGCAGCAGACTGCTGCGCGAAAGGACATGCTCAGCGCTCGACGCTGCAAGCTGCGAGAGAAGCTGGAAGAGGAGGAAGCGCAGCTCTACTCGGAGCTGTCGCAGCCCTCGCAGACGGTGGACGAGCGGCGAGAGGCGATGCGACGGCGTCTGGAGCAGCTGCGGGCCGAGCGGCAGCGTGAACGCAGCTCCTTCGCCGAGAAGATGTACGACTACCGGTGGCGGCTGAACTGTGACGAGCTGCGCTGCGCCATGTCGCAGCAGCACGCGCAGGAGGTGCGCCAGGACAGGGACGACCAGCTGGCGTTGAACCGCCAGCTGGCGGCGGAAGCGCGACAGCAGCAGGCTGTACACCACCAGGTGATGCTGGACGATGTTCGTGCGTTCAACGAAGAGTGCGCCGCACTGTCTGGAGGATTGAAGGAAGCTGAGGCACTGCGGATGAAGGTGCTGGACAAACAGCGCGATTTCAAAGAGCGCGTGCGGGAGGAGGAAGCGGAGCTCGCGGCGCGGGAGGCCGCCGAACTGGCGGCGAGGCTGGCGAAGATGCGCGCCGATGAGGAGGAGGCAGCCAAGGAGCAGAGACTGAAGGACCAGCGCTGCCGGCAGGAGCTGCTGAAGGACATGGCCGAGCGACGGCGGTGTGCCGAGAAGGAACGACAGCACGACCTGGAGGTGGAACGTGAAATCAACGCGTGCGACATCGCCGACCGTGACCGCGAGACGGAGGCGGTCCGCGCGCGCCGCGCTGCTCACGCCAACCAGAGCGCGATGTTCCGCGAGTACCTGCTGGAGGCGAGGCGGGAGGAGCGGCGCGCCGAAGAAGAGGTGGAACGCCTCACCGCCGAGCAGGCGCGCGTCGTGTACGGGCGTCAGCGGCAGCTGTGGCTGGCGGAGCAACAGCGGCGCCAGTGTCTCCTGCAGGAGACGATCGACATCCGTCGGCAGCAAGTGGCTGACCGTCTGGAGAGAGCTCGCCGTGAACGTGCCGCCGACCTCGCCTACCACCAGCAGCTGGCACGTGAGCTGGAGCGGCTGCAGCGGCTGGAGGTGGAGCGGCTGCAGCAGCTGCAGTTGGCGGAGCGTGAACATGCAGCAGACCTGCGCGCGCAGGCGGAGTACGGCCGGCAGATGCAGGAGCAGGAGCGGGCGGAGGAGGCGCGCCAGGCGGCGGCCGGCGCCGAGGCTGAGGCTGCCTACCAGGAGAAGCTGCAGCAGTGTCTGCGGGAGCGGGTCTGCGAGCGGCCGCACCCGTGGCGCGCCGAGCACAAACACTTCGAGGTGGTGCAGCCGCTGCCGTCCGCCTGCAAGCAGTGATCTGCTTATCCTCTATGGCCTCCCATCGTTTTCAGCTCTAGAAATATTCTGTAGTTCTGCTAGTTTATCCAGGAGGAATTGATAGCTTCGCCGTAATAGCTGACGTTTTTAGATGCATACACAAAGGGGCTAGCTGTCTTGGTAACCGCTCTACCCACCTGCTCGTGATGCGAATATCGTGAAGCACCTCGAAAACTGGAACCAAGTCCTAGTCGGTGATGTGCGGGCTGGGACTGTAATTGCGCGAATCTAAACCGAGCTGATTCGTTCAAGGCTATACATTGTCCAGTCTTACAATAGGAATAATTTACTGTAGAGAAAATGAGGGAGCAGTGGCCTGCACGCAACGTACTCAGCTCTTTACGGCATTTGTTCGTCCATTGTAAAAACTGTCCCCTGTGAATTCGTCTGTAGTGGCGTCTATGACACATCAATGTCCACGTGAAATTATTTCTAGAATATTAGCTTTCGCTTGAATAAATTGATCAGCTGTAGCATTTGTTTTTATGGAATTGGCCTTCAATGTCTTGGTTTGCCTAATTAAGTTTCTATAGGATTGCTGGCTTGCGTGCCCTACGTGTATGTCATGTCATAAAGCGTTTCCTATCTATCTTATATGAAGTAGACTTCATCGGGACCGGATCCAGGGGAGGGGACAGCAAAAACAATCTTCCCTTCAAACAATCGATTTTCGTCGATTTTCTCAACACATTTGTTTTCAAGATTTTGGGCCCTGTGGCCCCGTCCCACAAAACTTTAGCCTGGCTCCAGCCCTGGGCTGAAAATCATCTTTGCTGCGGAGTCGAGGAGTGGAAGGAAGGTGGTCCCCACAGTTCTCTTGCACCCAAAGCACAACGGAGATGGCTTTGGGTTCATTGGGGCTTCACGCGAACTGCGTAAAAGCAAACCAGTTATGGGGCTCTTATGACGCACTAAGTGCTCTGGCAATACGGCGTCGCCATCTCTTTCCTGGTTAAAAGACATTCTGGGGATTAAAGCCAGCCTTGCTGAGGAAATACGCCGGTACTTGTGGTGGCTTAAACACGGACCACTGGTGTCGGAGACCATTGCGTTAACCAGTACACTCCACCCTTCCCCCAGCCCGCGTCAAGGGCAGTCGCTGTTGGAACATGGTCACGAAATATCGTTACGTCCCACTCGTGCGAGACTGGATCGGAGCAGAACCGATTGTGGTAGCTACATGGTATGTTGTGTTCTAGCGAAATGTACAAACCCCGGGCTGCCTTTCCATGGTCCGTCCAAAGTAAAAAAGATCACTCTTTCAGCCTCTCGCCCATCGACCCCCTCAGCGGCAGCCAAACCTCGCCTCCATACCTGACCCTCGTGTGTGCTCTTCACAGAAGCGGTCTGCCGGTCCCTCCCAATGGACAGCTCCGACCTCCCCCGCCTCCACCAGCGGCCCTCCCGCTTCCAAGAAGCCCCGGCTCGGCTCCGCCCAGAAGCGCAGGGACAGGGACGCCGGTGGTGAAGGAGGAGGAGGAGGAGGTCCCAAGGGTGGCGCTCGGAGCGGGGGCGGGGGCGCGCCCAAAGACAGCAGCCGGCCTGTGCTCTCCTCCCTGTTCAGCCACAACCCGGCGGTGCCGGAGCTGAGGCTGCCGGAGCGGCAGCCGGCCGGCGCTGACGTCTTCTCCGGCCGCGACTTCTCGGAGCTGCCCCTGCACCCTCACCTGGTAAGAGGTCAAAGGACACGGACGGACTGTGGTGATGATGATAATGATTCAGGCCGTAATAAGAGTATTCTTAGGGGGGGCGCCTCGAGTCACTAGTGACACGCGTGTGTGATGGTAGGTAGAGGCTCGTCCTTGTTCTGGTGTTGTAGGATGTGTTACAGCCGCTGCAGAGGGAGGTCTGGTTGGCGCCTGGTTTCCTGCTTTCCGATGTTCTTCTTTCGATGGAAAATTGATAGGATGATATGATATGACATGATAATCGGAGTAATGAAGGCTCAATGCCCGGGGGTGCGTCGAGCTCAATTACTTGTGTGGTCTTCGCTCAGTCCTGGGTTGGGATATCATATTTCTGTAGTGCCCAGTGGGCGTCAAGTCGTGATTTAAACTGGCTAGTCGTCGTAGACTCAACCACTGCAGCTGGAAGTGAGTTCCAGTCTGTCAGTATTCTTACGCTAAAGCAGTTCCGGCGGACTCTGGACACTGCACATATTTTGCATGCTTCCAGGAGACAACAATTAAGGAAAACGGTCTTTGAAATGGTGTTTTTTTTTGCCGGAGAAATAACGCTCTTCACCTACCGTTTACCGCATCACAGTAGCACGCACCGCTTTACCAAGCGCCATCTGTACCAAACAGTGTTTCCTGTTTCGCTCGCCAGGTGGCTAACGTGTGTAAGGCTCTGGGTGGTGCAGAGATGACAAAGGTGCAGCAGAAGGCGATTCCAGCCGTACTGAGCGGAGCAGACTGTCTGATTCGCGCTCAGACGGGCAGCGGAAAAACACTCTCCTACCTGCTGCCCATCATACAGGTCAGTCGGACTCGAGTGGTCAGCGCAGCCGGCTGCCGCGCAGCCAGCTCTCAAGGTCCCGCGTTTTCCCTGCACAAGGAGAAAGCTGGCTCTCGAGAAACCCTTCCAATAGGAAAGAGTTGGCGACGCCATATGACCCAATGGCAGTGGGTGTGTCGATAAGCTCCAAAAATTATTACTTCAGTCAGACGGGCAGCGGAAAAACACTCTTACCTGTGCTGGCCAGCTACAGGTCAGTCAGACGGGCAGCGGAAAAACACTCTTACCTGTGCTGGCCAGCCTGCAGGTCAGTCAGACGGGCAGCGGAAAAACACTCTTACCTGTGCTGACCAGCCTGCAGGTCAGTCAGACGGGCAGCGGAAAAACACTCTTACCTGTGCTGGCCAGCCTGCAGGTCAGTCAGACGGGCAGCGGAAAAACACTCTTACCTGTGCTGGCCAGCCTGCAGGTCAATCAGACGGGCAGCGGAAAAACACTCTTACCTGTGCTGGCCAGCCTGCAGGTCAGTCAGACGGGCAGCGGAAAAACACTCTTACCTGTGCTGACCAGCCTGCAGGTCAGTCAGACGGGCAGCGGAAAAACACTCTTACCTGTGCTGACCAGCCTGCAGGTCAGTCAGACGGGCAGCGGAAAAACACTCTTACCTGTGCTGGCCAGCCTGCAGGCCAGTCCCACCTTCAGTGCCAGTCGGCCCCCCCGGGTGCTGGTATAAGGCAACAAGTATAGGAGTCTTGTGGTGAAGGGATTTTTGGGCATTTAATTCATCTGGCGGATCTGGTGGTTGGGGGATTGGCGGATTGGAGAGGGAGCTTGCTGAAACAGGACCGAAAGTGGCGGATATATATATATATATATATATATATATATATATATATATATATATATATATATATATATATATATTAATGTGCGAAAATGGGAGATTTTAGGGAGGTAAATACATTTGCTGCTCCCTGAATCAGCCCTTGTTGACTTCATGTAATGCACGATGTAATGGCTTACTTGAATGCTCGTGGTTGGGACTGTCCCTGCTTTGAAAAGTTGTCCCGTAGTCTTTAGTTTTATTAATCTTTGTTTAAAACGGTTGCACTTATAACAACGGTTATTTTGATTTATTTTGGCCACTCCCAACAGGCTTGCCCAATTCAGGGAGTATCGGCGCGGGTGTTTAAGGATCCTCTCCACCGGGTCGGATCGGGCATGGAAGGCAGTTTCCCGCCGTGGGGATTGAACCCACGTTAATCCATGCTGTCTGATCTGAGGTTGGGCAATGAAGCCACTAGGTCACCCCTCCCCCACCTCTTGCGTCGGCTTTCTGCTACTCTGCTGATTTTTGGTGACCACGTGGTTCCTCGGCATTGCTCTATCACATCTATATCTCAGTTCAAATGTTATTATGAAGGTGCCACATTCCCTTTAATTGGGATGTCACCTGTTGCTCAATATGGCAAGTAGTTCCGATAATTTGGTAACGGTATATTTAGTATACGATACTTGGCTTATAAGCATAATGTTTATGCTAGCATTCAGATTGCGCCATTGACTCGTGGTTGAATTTAACACCAGTAAATATTTCCGTCCATATTCTGGGGTTAGATCTTAGTACCGCAACCGTAACGCACTTGCGAATCCGATGTCGCTAGCATTGCGGAGAGAAACAGCCCTGGACACAACAGCTGACCTCCCATCGTGGTGAGACTGGCATTATGGACCGGGGGGACAAATGATGATACCGGAAAATATCCACACAGCCATGGCCGGCGGGCCGGCTCCGTGTTCTCCGGGCGTGGAAGCCTGGGAGCGGGTCAGTGAAGGTCGACCCAGCAACAGGCTGGCCCGGAGGCCCCGGCGGCGATCTCAGCGCAGCGGCTGCCGCTGCAGTGTATATCCGTCTCCCCGGCGACCGGCCAATAGGCCTCACGTTATGTCAATAGCTTGGACCCGCCGGCGGTCACTCGGCCCGGCGATCTCGCCGCTGTCACTGGAGGTGCCGACGCGCCTGCCGTCTGACCTCCCAGCTCTTGGACCGAGACTGGCATACTTCCGGGCCAGCGAACAGCTGAGGGACGTCATTAGAGGCACTGTCTAGAACGGCGATTCATCCAGATATCCGCCGGAGGCTTTTCTATCTCCTGCTATCCATCCCACCATCCCTGGTTTGCACTGGAGCAGCTGGAAGACCGGTGTCCAGTTGACGTCAGGCCCCCCGGGCCCGGTATCCCCTCCCTGACCTTGACCTGACCTCTGACCTGACCCGGCCCCGCCATGGCGCTGACTGGCTGCTGCGGTTGTTATGACCTCCGCCGCGGCTCGCTCGCCATCGGCATCGTCCACCTGGTGTTGGCAGTGCTGGGGCTGCTGGCCGCTATCGTTGTGCTAGCGGCCAGTGAGTCTCTTCTGCGCCAGCCGATGGTGGACATGAAGATGTCCAACGAGTCGATCAACTGGGCGATGGCGTTGGCGCGCGGCATCTCCATCACGGGGCTCTGCTTCGCCCTGGTGATGGTGTGCGTCTCGGCGGCCCTCATCCGCGGCGTGATGACCAGCAACGCCTGCCTGATGCTCATCTGGATTATCATCTACGGCATCCTCTTCGTACTGATGACCATCGGCCACTTCATCGGCTTCATCGGCGCCTGCGTCAGCGGATATGCCGGACCCATCGTGTCCAGCCTCGTCGGACTGCTCATCGACGCCCTGTTCTGGTACTGGTTCGCCGTCGTCGTTCAGCACTATCACAACGTGCGCGATGAGGAGGCTGCCACCAAGATGAACCGTGTGCGCCCCGCAATGATGGGATAAATGGCGACTGCCACACTGAGACTCTTGCCGAGCAGTGCCTTCGGGGTCCGCCTCAGGGAGGCCGCAATTGTCCCGGTGTTTTTGCAGGACATGAAGTGTTAGATGTAAGTTTTCGCTAGACATTGTTTCACACTTATTCACATCGTGCCTTACGATTGGTTACAGGGTTACAGGGGTGGTAAGACTGCAGCACAGAGGGGTCCATAAAACATCGAGCGTGCAGTCACTGGACTCTGGATTGTTGCCTCGTCTGAACTCTGAGGTGCGCATAATGGAAAGGAGGTGGTTGTGGGGGATCGGAGATAAGTTCTTGAAGTTCTTGACGGGAGACAGATGAGTAGCTGTGGCAGTGAAGGGACGGAGGGGTGTTTTTCCACTAGGGTTTGGTTCAAGCATGGGAACGTCGGTAAGATGAAGCGAGGCGTCCTGGAAGCAATGGAGTCTGCGTGAATTTGACAGCTAGTTTTGCATCAGCAAGAGTTTGCTAGGTATTTAAGACTGGAGAAGTGTCTTGCAAGCTAAGGGGTTCTAGCGCTAAAAGGAGGTTCTAGCATGGCGGTTGAACGCTGGTGGACCTAAGATAAAGGTACCGGCCCTTTCACGATCCTACTGTTTTGAAGTGCACGCTGAGCTAAGCGTGCGAATATCAGCGTTGCATGTGTCTTTTGCATTGGAAAACTGGGGCGAGTAAAACTATATGATATAGGTGCTCAAGTTATCAAAGGCAGTTCGAGAGATCCTTGGAGAAGCGAGGAGGATATGTCCCTGGGCTTCACACTGTTCAATTGCCCCCGGTCCCCCGGTATAAGTACCTGTAGACTCAACACTGGGGCGATTCTATCAGTAAAGGCTTGAGATCTGGTCCTAGTTGACCTCTGATTTAGCTGGCCAGGAAGGTGGGTCTTCAGCCAAGAAAATGCCTAGATCGGTCTTGATTTGGATTCACTTTCTCTCTCTCTCTCTCTCTCTCTCTCTCTCTCTCTCTCTCTCTCTCTCTCTCTCTCTCTCTCTCTGGCTCTCTGGCTCTCAGCTAGATAAAGAATCACTGTGAAACTAGGAAACTGTTTTGGCATTTATGGACCTTGATGTATCCATAATTTCCGCTTGTGTGTCTCATTGTTCTGCTTGGGAAGGTGTGGCTTGACATCACTTGCCTGTTCGGAATTAACGACAATAGTGTCAGCCGAGCAGAGCTCCAGTGGTGCTGATGCAACTCATTCTCGGCGGAGGCTTCATATAACTAGGGTGGACATTACACCTGGGCTGGCGTCGAAATCGAAAGTTTTATTAGCACAAAATCTTTGTCGTTTCACGGAGGCGCGCGACAATGTTTGGGCATTTTTTTCGAAGCGACCACGTTCTGGTGTCTGGCGGACTCGTATGAATTAAAGTTTCATGTGGGCGTCAAAATCATATCAATACATGTATACCCAACATTCTTTGCAAAATGGCGATGGTATCACGATCGTGCTCACATGTCGTTGGACCTTAGGCCAGCCATAGTGGGCGCTTTCGCAGTCCCCGCGTGAAAGTATATCCCCTGTAGGCATGGCTGGGCATTCAAGATTCTGTGATAGCTAGAGCAGGGGATACTTCTGCAGGATGTAGAGATTATCCCCTTTATTCCACTGAGGATGAATTCAGATCTCACATAAAGCGAATGTGCCACTTTTATAATGGGATTTGAACTGTGATAACAGTTTAGTAGAGCGTGTCCAGCAACTGCTGCCGAAAAATTTCGTTTCACCCAAAGTTCTCTGAAATTAATTTCTACGCAATTTGTAGTTTTAAAGAATGGACACCGTGACAGTTATTCAAACCCCGAAGGAATTCCTATTCATCTGGTCGCAACGACACTCGTTGAGTGGTGGATTTATTCGATAGGCTGCGGGGGGGTGTTCAAATCCAAGTCGAAAAGCTGAAAATATGTCACCGGGTGGAAGATGTGGACACAAGATGCATGCTTTTGCTTTCCAAGGATCGTTCCCTCAAAAACGATTTTAAATGTCAAGTGGACCAAGGTCCAATGTTTACACTGAAGTTGACTAGTTCTGTTTGTAGTTGACTGGTTCATTTGAAGCACCAAAACCTTGCTTATAAACTTAAAAGGAGCCAGGGCTTAAGGGCGACAGCTGGAGGGGAGGGGGCATAATGTTTGGCGGAAGTCTCGTGTCTTCATAACACAAATTCTCACTGTTGTTATGTTTTATTTAATGACCTAGTTTGTCTTCAGAACACAGCATCCATAGGTTGTTAATTCGCCGAGGGCTAGAATTGACGGTGGGGAGGGGGACTGGCGCCTGTTGGACCCCCATGTCGAAAGCATCCGCCCTGAAGCGATGATGTGGACTCACGCTGCCCGATCCTGTGTGGAAATAACGAACAACCAGCCGCCCTGTATGGGTCGTCGACACGACACCAAATTAGCGCTCTTTTGTCCGTTGGCGGACGCAGGGAAGGGGGTGTATTCCGGCCATGGCCCCCTCCCCCAAAGTGGTGGAAGGGGGCCAAACTATCTTTTAGCCCCCCCAATGCCGGAGAAATTAGTGAAAAAGGGTGTTTACACTGGGTCTGAAGAGCAATTAAATCCTCGCCCCCCCCCAGGAGAGCGATCATTTACTTGGAGAGGTAGCTTATACTAGGTCTGTCGAGCACCCAAATCGCATGTCCCATCCCACCAACCCCCCTCCTTCAGGGGAGTGGTAGACTGGGTTTGCCCCCCCAATTCGGGTCTGCGTCCGCCCGTGCTTTTATCCCAGTGTTGGTAGTTGTGCACAAGGAGTATCATTTCCTGACTATTGGTGCATTTCGGTGCCAGTTGCAATGGCTCTTGAACGGTCACATGAGCTTGGGCCTTTTGCTGGCGGTGGAGGTCCTTGGCGTGGCGCTGTTACATTTCATGGCGGGTGAATGGCATCGCTTGGACATTAACGGTGCGCCACGACATCCATGGTTCACCTTTTGTGACCTAGTCTGTCAGAGACAGTCTGGGGAATTATTTCATGTTGTGGCATTAAAGCCGGACATTGAAAGGCCAGTTTATGCTCAATGGCATTCCCTTGTGGGGATGTAGGCAAGGATGGTACAATAACCGTAAAATTTGTCGCTCTTTGTTAGGCATAATGGATGACGTTAAGTTGTCTAGAGAGCATTTCCGCATGGGTGCACAGTTTTGGTAAACCATTCATCAACCAACATTCAGTTTGAACAGAAGTGATCCAAGCGTTCAGTTTGCTTGAACAGAATTGATCCAGTTGTTCAGTTTGTTTCAACGGAATTGACCCAATGTTCCGTTTGTTTCAACGGAAGTGATCCAGTTGTTCAGTTTGTCTCAAGAGAATTGACCCAATCGTCCCGTTTGTTACGACAGAAAGGATCCGGTCGTTCAGTTTGTTTCAACGGAAGTGATCCAATCATTCACTCTCGTGCGGAGAAATTTACAGTTTGGTTTGAAATATTTGTGCTCAATACGGCGTACATATTTTTCAAAGCTATTAATGGGCTAGATTTCTGTGTTTCCGGCCTCTGTGGTATTTTTTTGCTTGTATTTGTGCCGTGTTTTTCCCTGTTGTCGGAATTGGCGTGTCCCGGTGTTTGGTCACTCTGCGTCAAATCGACCAAGAAATGACATTTCCGTACCCAACCACCTCAGAATTTGATGAAACTTGGTAACTTGAAACTATAGAACCACGTGAAAAACGTCACCAAAAATTTTCAGTTCGGGGTAGTGCTTGATGCCACATCTAGAGGTCATCAAATGCCACCACATTTTATCGAATGGTTAGCTTCAATTAAATGCAGGTAATTCTGGTTTATATAAGATTTAAAGAAGAAATCAGTACCGTTAAGAGTGAACTGTACGTTCATTCTGAAAGCGTGCAAAAATTGAGTGTGACCCGTGTTTGACCTTTGAGATTCCTGGGTTAAACTTCAACGATGCATTTTTGCCAATTTTGCCTGCTCCAAATTCCGCGAAAATATGCCATGTAAATTGTTCTGGTCTCATCAGGGAGACACCTGAATTCCGTATGTGCGGTTTATTGCGGTGGAGGCAGCGGCAGGCCGGACACACACACACACACACACACACACACACACACACACACACACACACACACACACACACACACACACACACACACACACACACACACACACACATACATACATACATACATACACACACACACGCACACACACACACTGACTGCCTGACCCGTGAGGCGGGTCAAGACACGGCTCTAGCGTGACGTCACGCGCCAGCCGGCGCCTGATAGGGTGACGCCGGACAACCGATGCAGCCGACCTAGTGGCATCAAACGAAACCCACACATATATGATTCGCTCAATGCTCTTACATGTGTAAAAGGATAACTTTAAGAAAGGAGACTTGATAACATTAGAATATCGATAGCTGATGTTGATAGTTTCGTCTGGAACAGATATGCTTGTGAGATATTTACCTGATGACGTTATGACAGGCTTCCTCAGTATGACTGTGGATGAAAATGTTGGAAATTCTTCGCGGAAAACGCTCGCTAGAAAATATTGTTGAGCCTGTCCCATACTTTGAGCCTGAGAATTCCGCATACAGCTGAGGGAATTTCCAACCCTGCCCCCGATATTTGCAACTCCCCTCCCCGGAAGTATTGACGGGCTACTCATTTTTTGTCGGTGCGTCGCTTGTAGTTTTAGGTCATGAGCTATGGAAAGGAAATAGGGCACCTTCATCGGAATTGAAATCCATCAGCATACTGCAGAACCGCTGGCGTCATATTTCATTTCTCTCAGAGCTGATCTTTTCCGGAGCAACAGCGCTTCGTGAGAGTACTACTTTATAGTGCACGGATTTCCCTATGGGCTGAATGGCTAGCGACGGCCGTTCGGCGGTGGCGGGGCCGATGCCTGGTCTTAACATGAACTGAATCGCCAACTGTGACTTATGGAACAAATGAAGGATCAAGCCCGGTTTTTTTCGGCATGCTCATCACATGTCTGTCTGGTTTCAAAGCCCACTGTAAAGGTGTCCTTTGGAAAGTCGACAAGATTTGTTTATCGCCTCAAAATGGTCCAGTCAACTGTATTGCTGATACGCTATTGCCGAGTAATTAAACTAGGAGACGGTCTCACGATGAAGTAAGCAGAGGATTATCCACAGGCGGATCCAGGATTTCCGATCGGGGGGGGGCGATCCAGACCAGGGGGCGACACCTTTGGGTAGTAAAACACCAGGTGGGTGCCGAATTATATTGTGGGGGCGTCTATGCATGCATCCTGAGGAAGGAGCGATATTTTACGAACGGGGGGGTGTGCCATTCATCTGTCAAGGTGGCGCCGTGACTTTCAGGAGGCGCCAAAGGTTGAGCGAGGGGGGGGCAATAATTGGGATATTGTGATATTTTGTGAGCAGAGTGATACCGATGGGTGGCGGTGCACTGCTAACCAAACTAGATGATGAGGCCGTGATCACAAGGAATAGCCGTCAGGTCAAATTGCAGAAAATCAGCATTTCGCTTCCACCACTGGAAAAATACCGGTGTATCGGTTGACGTCCCACAGTGTAAAATATTGAGTAGGGCCTTTGGAGTGCATTTGTTGCCATGGAAAACTACCGCGGCTAAGCGAAGAAATGCTGGCTTCAGTGCTAATAATATTCTGGCTCGGCGATTGTATCGTGGGCCCGGCCCAGGTATAGACTTTTCGTTGGCTGCTAATTAGTCATCATGCTTGCTGAAGGTCGTCCAAAGGGCAGCAGACCGCCTTCCGGAAGGGACCGGGTGTTCACAAAAGTAGTCAATGCTCCTAAAGGTTTGGTCAGAAACATAGGCGTCGGAAAGGGGGCAGGGGGCCTGCCCCCCGCACACTTTTTGGCTAAACATTTCCTAATCTCAGTCAAAATGGGAGAAAACCGGACATTCTTATAACTAGTCGCTGCGGAAGGCAGCGAGGAGCCCAAATTCGAACAGTTTTTGGTCCTGAGTTGGAAAGTTTTTCGTCAGCATCAGGTTGAAGTTTGGCTGCCCCCCCGCTTTTTTGCCGGTGGCGACGCTTATGGTCAGAAATGAAGCACATTCTAACGCGATGGCCAAATATTTATTGGTGTTGCCATTACCGTATTTATCTTGTTTTTCCACCAGCTGTATTTTTTCACGGTCATGAACATAAAAGAGTGTGTATCCCTCCTCAGCTTTGACAACCCCGAAAGCTGTGATAACATTATTCTTATTAATTGAATGTAAGTTGCCGAGAAGAAAATTTCCGGCCAGATAATTCAAAATTAAGTTTCCGACCAGTTGTGAGCTCTGTACTCACATCCGTTACAGCTGTAGCCGACTAACGGACGGTCTTACCCGATTCATCGGTTGGCTTTTTGCTGAAAGTGTCGCCGAGTGTTGCGCCGCTCACATTAGAAATGTAGCACTGCGCCTGTGCGCGCTGGACGGCGTCCAAGGCGCTCCCGGGATGCCCAGCGCCATCTTGTGCTATTCAAATTCGAATGATGCGGCTCCTTGCGAAAAGCGACAGTCTCTACAGATACCTACGGGTAGCGTCGTCAACGTGAATCCTCCAGTTTTATTTTCTACTGGAGGCGATTTTATGTAAGTTCTTGCTCCGCGAACAAATAATTACCTTGGGAGTTTCTTGGACGCTTATGTCATCTTTCAGTTCTGGATTGTAATGTATGTCCCGTCTGACTAGCAACATAACGACGTTTTTATAATGACTGGAGCCTGGCTGCGTGGGCCGGCTCGTTTCCTCCCGGTCACCCCACGAAGACGGTTTACTTGTTACTGCCAGCAGGCGCGGATCCAGAGGGGCCAGCCTGCTCACAGCCTCTCAAATCGTCTGATCTGTCAACACATTCTCTGGTCGACTTGGCCCGGTCTGCCCCCTAACTCTGCTGCTGGGCCCGCCCCTGACTGTCAGTCTGTACTATGCTATACATATTGTGGACCCGGACTATGTCTGAAGTCTCCGCCAGAGAATCCTTTGAACCAATTGGTGCCGTGGTATCCAATGGCGTCGCCAAAACAGACCTCGCTAGGTGAATATTGTATGTATTAGCGTCGTGCGAAACCGGTTGGGTAGAGTTGAAACAGAACCGTGCAAATAATCGATGCTATAAGGTCAACTTGTGCATATCTGACCGGAACACCTCGGTATCTTTTATATCTTTTCCTGTAGTACATGTACTCTACCATTAAAAATGCACTCGACAGGTGCCAAGCGAGTGCAGCGGCCTGCCGCTGTCCTCAGAGTATTTCTGTGTTCAAATGTACTTCCACTTTATCCAAGCATTAAATAGACGGAAATTGGCTCGGCTGTAAACAACAGCCGTATGCTCTCAAAATTGTACCTGAAGGACAACGTCCGCGGGCTGTTCCTGCCCTACAATCTGTATGGGCGGTAAATTTCCGTTGTATAGGGTCATCCTCAGACCGCGTCGGTGGGTGTGCCTCCGCCTCCCCCCTGCGCTACCAGTGAAAAGAGGTGGAGCCGGAGCTCGAGAGCTCGTCACCTCCGGCGCGTGAACACTGCAGTGCCACGCACTCGGTTAGTGCTCAACTCCCGTACACGTACGGCTGACCAGGCTCAGGTTCGTGTTTGACATTGACCTTGAGCCGGGTCCATAGTTCAAGTAATGTAAAATCCCGTGAAGTTGAGTCGTTTAAGCCGTTTTCAGCTGGATTGCACGGTGTTTACCGGTCAACGATGTGAGTGGGTGTTCGGAGTCGTCTGACGAGCGGATGCGCTGTTTACAGGGGTGCAGAATTAAATACCTCGGGCTCGGGGGTGTGCAGCATCCCCAAAAGTCAGAAAAGCACCCCTGAACGTATGAATGTCCCCCTGAACATTTTAACTCACGTGAGTCTTGCTCACTAGTACCTATGCACCACCTTTAAGGCGATGCACATACGTGAAATGGGCGTCCAAAGCGGAGCAGGCAGGGGGAAGTGTGTATCAACAGCGTGTATCAACCCTCAACCAAAAAATGTTGGCACTCATCCGATGGCTCTCGCCTTTTCGTATGCGTATTAACGCAGACTTGTGCGAATGTTCCCAAGATTTGTTTCAGGTGAACTACCTCGGTAGAGCCTTCCCGGACCACTACCGCCATTTGGCCCTGCCCCCCCTCCCTCCTACAGCTGCTATAGCCAGGTAGGCGTCCTAGCCCCAGCAAAAATTGGTGATGATGCCTGTGGCCAACAGCGCTATTTTATCTGACTGACGGGCTTGTTGAGGACTTCCTCCATAGACGAAAACGTCCCACTGCATATAGGTGTTGCCTATCGCCATATCGTTCTAGTTTCCGCGATGTCGCATTAGAAAAGTGAGGCATTTATAATGGTTTGGTTCCCGACTGAAAATGCTATGCCTTCTCGCCCGTTCAGCACAGGACAATGCAGTATGCGCTTCCCTGAGTCGGATATGCCTTCCGGTAGTGCTTAAGTCGGCTCTCTAGGACGGTTGCTAGTTTTATGTTGCAAGCGCCCTCGCTCCCTCTATTGGTTGCCTACAGGCCGTACCCCATCCCCCGGGAATTCGAAACTCGTTTCAAAGCTTCTACGCCAGGGAAAGCGGCGACGGTCGCATTGTATGTTCCGGGGAGCAGCCTTGTAAAGTGGCAGGTAATCAAGCCGATGGAGAACAAATTATGGCGAGGAATTTCTGGAAGTGGTATTGGAAACATATTGCCGCTGCATCCTTTATGGCGCTGCCATTTTCATTGTCAAATTGCGCCTGTATTTATCGCAAAGTAAGTGAACGCGCCTGCACCAATCAGCGACCGCTAACCGCCAGTAGCCGTATGCCCGCGGGGCACAGAGGTGAGAGAGGTCACGGTCCGGGCACGGCTAGTGGGGGTAGGTCCTCGGTGGGGAGGGTTAGCGCGGCAGATTAAAATACCGATGCTTGTCAGGGTGAGGATGCTGGTTTCAATGCGTGTTGTTTGAGTAAGAGAAGGAGATACAACCACGGGCCACTGGGTTTATGTGGACGAAGTGGATGTGCGTTGTTGATAGGGTTGGAAACACCTGGTTCATTAAATGTTGTCACGATTCTACATATTTGATTGTTTGTCATCATTGTTAAACAAAACTATTATTTGAAGGGAATGTGGTATCTCTATGGGATGTGCTTTGAGATATGTGTCATGTACAGCATAATGAGAAAAAATAGGTTTCATAGGTCATAGGTGATTCTCTGTGGAGACCGCAGGCAACTGAGTTCCATACCGCAGCCGTTACGGGTCAAGTTCATGGGTGAAGAAATTGTAAGCAAAAATGTTGTTAGGAATTTAGGTGTTTACATGGACTGCCACTTATCATGGTCACAGCATGTAAAATTTGTGTCAGACCGATGTTTTGGAATTCTCATAGCCCTGTATCATGCCAGACACTTTCTACCTGTGGAGGTGCTCCCATGCACTATTGATTCATTAGTGTTCTCTCATATCCGTTACTGTATTCAGGCTTATGGCAGCACAAATTCCGAATCCAAAGATAGAATCCAGAAAGTTTTCAATTTTGCTGCACGAGTTATATCCGATTTCGGATGCTATTAGGGATTTGAAGTGGCTTGACGCCCGGGAGTGCTTTGACTATTTTGATTTATGTCTGATGCATAGGTTGATCACTTCCGGTGAGCCCATGTCACTTGCCTCTTGCTTGCGCTTTAATAGGGACCAATTGGAACGCGAAGCAAGACAGTCAGGACGATTTGTCATTGTTAAGACCACGAAACAACCATGGCAAAAGAAATTTCATTTGCCGTGGATCTCAGCTCTTCAACACATCATGCATGACCCTCGGATCTCCTCACGAAATGAGCTACGGAATGTTTAAAAAACCTATAAGGCAAATGTTGCATGGGGAGTAGTCGTTCTTTTTAAGTGCAAGGTACCGTATTTACTTTTAAACATTTTAGTTTTTATATTTTTACCTGCATTTATGTCATTGTTTTTATTCTAATGTGTATTGACGAGGTGTAGCAGCACTGATTTTCGATGTTTGTGATGACAAGGACCTCTGAATAGCCCAACATGTGTGGAATGGTCTGCTTTTGTCAATACATACATACTACATACGTACGTCTCTGAACTCGTCTTTTTTATAACAACGGCGCTTCTTGGCCGTACTTCGTGTTGAGTGCAATACTCTCCCGCCTCCTCTTCCCCCTGTGAGTCCACCGCCCGCTGGCAGACGCTCGGTGATAACTGGGACCGTACGCGGAGCCCATGGAGCCGGATTTGGCTTTTAGCACCATCTTTTGACGTTACCTGCGTGGTGTTGTGTTCCTGACCGGCGGTGACTGAGTTATATCGCGTGTTTGGTTTATGGTTCTAAGCCCTATGAGGTGTGTGTCAGACGGTGCTGAGCCCTAGGCGTGGCCCCCTGTGCGTGTGTGTGTGTGTGGGTGCGTGCATGTGCGCGCAGACGGTGCTGAGCCCTAAGTCGTGCGTGCGGCAGGCTCTGCAGGCGGAGGAGCCGCCGGTGACCCGGGAGTCGGGCCTGTTCGCTCTGGTGGTGGTACCTACCAGGGAGCTGGCACTGCAGACTCACTCCTGCGCCGCTTCTCTGATGAAGGTAACTATCTGCCCATAGCGGCCCGCCGGCTGTCGCCAGTGTACGGGACGAAACGGAAGCCGCTAGATTTTGGGTAGTTTCTCTCCGAAATGTTCATGATCACGCCTGTTGTAAGTGCTGTTGGCGTTCAGGACATTTGGCGATGTTGGCGTTCTCCCGTCCTCCACGGTGAGCTCCGTTGTTCGACAGACGTTCGTGCGGCTGGTGCCAGGCTTCCTGTCGGGCGGGGAGAAAACGCTGTCGGAGAAGCGACGGCTGCGCCGGGGCCTGAACCTGCTAGTGGCGACCCCGGGCCGCCTGCTGGCGCACATCGCCGCCTCGCGAAACCTGCGGCTGTCGCGACTGCGCTGGCTGGTGCTGGACGAGGCTGACCTGCTGCTGGACATGGGCTACGAACGGGACGTCAGCAGGTGTGGAGAGAGAGAGAGAGAGAGAGAGAGAGAGAGAGAGAGAGAGAGAGAGAGAGAGAGAGAGAGAGAGAGAGAGAGAGAGAGAGAGAGAGAGAGAGAGAGAGAGAGAGAGAGAGAGAGAGAGAGAGAGAGAGAGAGAGAGAGAGAGAGAGAGAGAGAGAGAGAGAGAGAGAGAGAGAGAGAGAGAGAGAGAGAGAGAGAGAGAGAGAGAGAGAGAGAGAGAGAGAGAGAGAGAGAGAGAGAGAGAGAGAGAGAGAGAGAGAGAGAGAGAGAGAGAGAGAGAGAGAGAGAGAGAGAGAGAGAGAGAGAGAGAGAGAGAGAGAGAGAGAGAGAGAGAGAGAGAGAGAGAGAGAGAGAGAGAGAGAGAGAGAGAGAGAGAGAGAGAGAGCCTGACCTGTGCTCCCCCGGCGGCAGTGTGCTGACGGCGGTGCAGGAGCAGCGGGCGGAGGAGGCCACCTCCGCCCGACTGCAGACACTGCTGCTGTCCGCCACCCTCGACGACAGGGTGCAGAAACTAGCAGGTAGGCTGGTGGCACTGGGCCAGGGCAAGGCAGGGCAGCACAGAATAGGGCAGAGCGGGGCAGGACAGGTCAGAACAGTACAGCACAGAGCAGGACAGCTCAGGGCAAGGAAGGACAGAACAGGACAACACAGGACAGGGCAGGTCATCATTTAAGGTTCCATAAAAGTATATTTTATAACGACCTAGCGGCGACGCCGAATGTCATTGGCAGTTGGTGCGCCGTTAAACCCCAAGGCCACAAATCATCTATCTGGCACGGACATTTAGAAAATGGCTGGTTTGTCACATATTGTCAATGTTTGACACGCGCATGGACGGGGGTCTGAGCCACCTTCGCTTTGACGAGGGGGCGGGTACCCGCCCCCCTAAGATCTCGAGAACCACGGTAGGTAGCGAAAAACGGTTGTGAAAAACCTCTGGTGTTGGGTAGCCTATCCACTTCTCCATCGAAAATAATTGAACCATTTTTTTGTCAGGTAACATTTGTGGTCACGAGAGGTCAAAACATGCCGTTGCCGTCATAGGGATAACATCTAAATTAAGTTTTTTGGCCATTACATCTGAACAATTAAAGATCGAGCAAAGCGACTTGAACTATATGAATCCTCGCAGCATGCCGAATCGAATGATATATAATTTGACATTGCTAGGTCAAGCAAGGATTTGATCTGACCTAAGGTCAGGTCAGGGTCAAATTATATAAAATGCATATCAATAGAACTGCAAAGCCAAGGCGAGTCTAATGCAGCTAAAATAAACGCTGTATCACCATCCGTTGCTGAGTTATTCAGTAAAAAACATTTTTTCCCATGTATTTCCAATGGAGATGTCATGCCTCGTACCTGACCTCAGGTCATCGATATAAAAAATACCGGAACGTATTTTAGAGAACTCTGTGGGGCCATTGTGTGATATGAGTTTCAACCGGATAAGTTCACCCTGCTCCAACTTATGCTATCTTAAACTTTTTTGAGGTCGGGTCACTAATTTTTCACAAAAGTTGTAATAATGATGAGGGAAAAGGTATGCCAAGTACGGCGGCGCTACGCGCCGCTGTTTTTCTGCTATCTCCGAAAAACCCGAGGGGGTGGGTACCCGCCCCCCGTCAATGCGCGGGTGTTAAACATCACCGACTCGCCAGGTTCCTTGATTGCATTCGTCAAGTTGGTAGAGGTTCACATTTCTCATTCTCGTTTTCATTTATTTCAGCATAGTGACATACACAAGGCAAATTGCACTACCAATTGGCACAAAAGCGCTCGAGCGCTTAACTCGTGGCACCTCTTGGGACGTCATAGTTTCGGACAAGCCTCGCCGCCCGTCGGTTCCGCCCCGCCCCCAAACGGATCACGCGCCACACCGGGTGCCGGTGATAGAGCGGGCGGTAGTCTGGATAGGTATTTATGTAAATATCCGGCTAGTTTTTATAAAGCGGGAGACTTATTGGGCTACTGCGCGACCAGTGTCGGCAGGAAGAGAGGACCCGAAGAGAAGGATGTTGATTTTTAATTTTCGATGGAGGGTTTCAAATGGTGTGTTGAGCAATGTTTCAATGTTGGTTATCATAAGCTGTCTCTGCAGGGCAGACGACGGACAGCGCAAAAGAAAATGTTCTGTGCCTTCACAACTGTATCCGCTGTCGCAACATGGAGATTCGATAATTAGGATTTGGTACAAATGAACGTCATCTATATCCCATGAAGTGTGGAATAGGTATGGCCAGCGCAGTGGTTCAGCAGCGAACATGGTTTAACATTGTATGATGTAAAATTTAAAATATTATACTACCCACCCTTCCCAGCGAACATTAAGTTGCTGATCATTGGGGACAATGACGTCGTTTCTGGTCGTTCCGTGAGTTGGCCCGAACAAAGGGCGGACAGCCGCGTGTTAATGGCTGGCGTGGAGTCGGGCCACATCTGACCTGTTCATTCTGTCTAGAATCGCACCGCCAGCCAGTTGCCATGGCTACGGTAAACAGTCCTGCTAGTAGCACAGCGGCGGGCTAATCGAATTTTAGGCTGGCATTTACTTGAAGACATTGTATCGGTGCCCAACATCCAATGTATGACTCCTGGAACATGGCCGTAATGTTACCGCGCCGGTGGTCGTTGATCAAACATCTACCAGTGCTGTAGCTTGCACTTGCAAGAGTACCCGTACGAACAAGGAACACTCGGTCAAACAAAGAGCGCTTCAGGTACCCTCGTATCGGGCAACCGGGTCATAGTTTTGTTGTTCTTGACGCGGTATTGACTTGTGCCGTTTGTTGTTTTTATAATGGGAAGGTTTGTGCATTAAACACGAGAAAGAGCGGTGGAATTATATGGTTTTGAGCGGGCCCACGGGCGTGGCCGTTTCAAATAAGTGAGTATGGCTGGAGCTCAATTCGCATCCAGCACTATTCCACACGGGGCTGGCCGACGCATACTTGAGTGCCTGTCTGGCTGTCGACGGTGCGTTCATGGTAGTAAACGGTAAAAGGAACATTTTACATGCCTTCCATCCAGATTAAAGTAATGTGTTTCTGCATGGTTGATGCGAGTGCCTTCCTGGGCAGTGCAAAATATCATATGCCCTGGCCATATCGTGTTTGAGCGTGGTAGCTTAAGGTCGAACCATTTAATGACGTTTGGAATGAGTGGCCTGTTGTCATGACAACCACGCGTAAACTGCCGTGCAAACCATTGAGTGTTCGTTTACAACTCGACGTACTATTATATACCATAAAGTGGCCATTAGGCAACGCACCATCTAGCTCATAGGAATGGGAAGTGCGGATATTTATATTTTTGTGCTAGCTGTATAGTTGATTGTGAGGGCCGGTGTAGCCGAAATGTCCCGGCTTTCGTGTCCTTCGGCCGTTTTTAGGTTCTGTGGGGGTCCACTGCCGTGGTCAATTAAGGATGTCTTGTAAAAACTCTAGATGTATGGATGGTTCTGCTTTTGCCCAATGCGTGACAAATGAACGTTTGTGGCAAATATGTCCCTGGTTTCTTCATACTAATGATGTTTCTGTATAAGGCATTGCTGGTCTTGACATTACTACATAGGACATTTTGGTTGACAGGTGTCGTTTTCAGCGTAACTGGGGAAATATATTCAACCTGTACACGGCGGCCATCATTCTTTGCACAGAAATAGTGTGAATTGTGAGCAAAAAGATAGTTGTGCGGCATGCCAAGGGGTGGAGTCTGTGGAGGTAGGGTCCTGTTCTCTGATTTGCGACCTAAAGACAACCCCCGATCATAAAGTATTGTTCCGTTAACATCTTGACGGCCACTGGGACAATTGATTGGCATTGTTGTATCGTAGCGAAGATTTGTGGTATCCACTGCATGCCTGTACCCCACTTCGATGTTTTACTGCACTATTCTAATACCTACCACGAAATTCACCTCGGATTCTATTGCTATGCTGAATTGGTGAGCTTGAATAGGCTGTGGGCGTGTGTTGCTCTGGTAACTTTGCTGCGGCCAATGCCCGTCGGTAAAAAAGGGAAATTGCCACGAGACCACTGATAAGCGTGGCTCAGCGTTGACAACCATCTTTTTGCCCCCGACCTTTGGGGTTGGATAGATTTACAGCCCGATGTTTATTCCACTTGCCCTGCGGTAATCAGCCCTATGTGGCTGCCTTGAAGAAGAACGCTTTCACGATGGACCCTTCGACAAACACACGGTACTGGTAATTACCACGCTGGTTATGGGGTCTTAGTCCGTAACATGCAGTAACCACCTGTATGCACCGGTGCTACCTTTGGGAAATTCTGCCCATAATGACGAGAACCAGGGGCGTTGCCCTCCCCGCACATATTCGGAACGTAGGAGATGGAAAAATTACCGAATCATGTTTTCTGCATCCTGGATCTTTTTTATTCTGAGTCCTAAACTGGCAGAACCTGGAACTGGAAACCATCTTGTAAGTAAATAATAGTTTTCCATTTATTTTTTCAGGTGCCTTTTTATCATCATCATTCGTATCATCATCATTATGCAAATAATAGTTGGGCACCGTTTTCGCTGGGGGCCGATTCCCGGTGGGGACACCTGCCTGCCCCCTCCCCTCCCTGCTCCCTGAATCCACCTCTGTATTGGACTGTTCCACCTGAGTAGCCTGTAACAGCTTACATTCGTGTATTCACTGGTGCTAATGTTAGCCTATTGGGTCTGACAGGATTAAGTCTGCACGAACCCACGTTAATCGATGTCGCCGGCGACGGCAGTGCCATCTGTGGAGCGGACGGCGAACTCGTAACTCCCGGTCAGCTCCGCCAGTTTGTGGCCGTGGTTCCAGCCAAACTGCGCTTGGTCACACTGGCCGCTTTCATTCTGTGGAAATGCTCCGTAAGTGATTTAGTGAAATAGGGCCAGTCTCATGTTAACTGTATATAATTATAATAAAATGTATTTGCATAAATCTATATCCTTAGGGGGTATTGTTGATTTTGGTAAACTCAACATTGGTAAAAGTTTGTCGATATATCAATCAAAATGGAAGAATGAATTTGACGTGTTCCGCTAACTGTATTACCTGATCTGAACGGACCTGACACGCGACCAAACAATTTAAAATATTTGATAAGCCCGCCGCAGTGCCTACCGTCGTCTTATCTCCTTCTCCTTGGAAACCTTCTCAACTGCAGCAGTTGAGAGTAGGCTCAGCAGCTGAGGTAATGTCTGCAAGTCTGCTTTTAGAAGTTACCCTACTCTTGTCCTGGGCAGAACTGGAAGGGTGGTAAGCTGTTTGTGCATGTATGGTTTCTCCTTGTTATCTCTGCCCCGTCTCGGCAGACCCGGGAAGAGGGCAAGCTAGTGGTGTTTATGAGTACCCAGGACATGGTGGACTACCACGCCTGCCTGCTGGAGACCTGTCTGCCGGGCAGAGGCGGCCCCGACATCAGGGTGCTCCGGCTTCACGGCAGTCTGACCCAAACGGTACCGCCAGGCAACGCGTCATGCGCGTGTGTGATGCTATACCCTAAATGGATTACTGAAGCTGTCACCTTTAAAACATCTCCTGCTTCATGTTCTAACAGTTTTCCGTTTCATTTTGTGCATATTTAGATAACATACGTTATATATAACATACGGTGATGTTTTATGTCGTAAGCGATTTCCATAACTAACGTGGCTGGTCGACCATTCGGTCCTATGGTTCGTTCCTTGGAGTCCCTTTAAACCACTGATAATGGACCGATGTTTCTGAAACGCTCATTTGCTGTTGTGCATGTGACATTCTCATCCGTGCTTTGCGTGGACCACCAGCCAATACTGGCACAACCCCCACCCCCATGCCAGAGAAGTGAGCCGTTGGGCTGGTTTTGCAGGAGAGGACGGGCGTCTTCACTGAGTTCCGCGCCGCCAAAACCGGCATCCTCGTCTGCACGGTAAGGCGAGTCAGCGTGAAACTACACGATGCGGGATAGAAACTTCTGGCCTGCTCTGTAGTATTTTTGCCGTTACCGATTAAGCAAGTTTGGTTGAGTCTACTTGAAATTCGAGATGAGTTTTTTTATTTGGCTGTATGCATTATGCAGTGTGGTGGGCCGGGGATGGATGAAATGCAGCAGCCATCGACTCCAGGCTTTACTGGAGGATGTTAAATACGATGGGCCGGAGCGTGGTCTTCCGGTCTCTTCGGTTTTCAAATTGATTGGCATGGATACCGCAATGCAAACCCCGGGATGCACAAAATAAATCCATCTTAACCTCTGACCATTTCCGCCCTCATACATACATACATACCCACTGTGGTTCCGGTGACCGGGACAAATCCATTGTCAAGACAGTGTGCGCCTGGAAAGATTCGAACCGGCGACCTCGGTAGCGGCGGCTGTGTGTGACGGTGTGTGTGTGTGTGGGTGTGGACGGCAGGACGTGGCGGCGCGGGGAGTGGACCTGCCGCGGCTGTGTGTGACGTGTGTGTGTGTGGGTGTGGACGGCAGGACGTGGCGGCGCGGGGAGTGGACCTGCCGCGGCTGTGTGTGACGGTGTGTGTGTGGGTGTGGGTGTGGACGGCAGTACGTGGCGGCGCGGGGAGTGGACCTGCCGCGGCTGTGTGTGACGGTGTGTGTGTGTGGGTGTGGACGGCAGGACGTGGCGGCGCGGGGAGTGGACCTGCCGCGGCTGTGTGTGACGGTGTGTGTGTGTTCTGGGTGTGGACGGCAGGACGTGGCGGCGCGGGGAGTGGACCTGCCGCGGGTGTGTGTGACGGTGTGTGTGTGTGTGGGTGTGGACGGCAGGACGTGGCGGCGCGGGGAGTGGACCTGCCGCGGCTGTGTGTGACGGTGTGTGTGTGTGGGTGTGGGCGGCAGGACGTGGCGGCGCGGGGAGTGGACCTGCCGCGGCTGTGTGTGACGTGTGTGTGTGTGGGTGTGGACGGCAGGACGTGGCGGCGCGGGGAGTGGACCTGCCGCGGCTGTGTGTGACGGTGTGTGTGTGTGGGTGTGGACGGCAGGACGTGGCGGCGCGGGGAGTGGACCTGCCGCGGCTGTGTGTGACGGTGTGTGTGTGTGTGGGTGTGGACGGCAGGACGTGGCGGCGCGGGGAGTGGACCTGCCGCGGGTGCGGTGGACGGTGCAGTACACGCCGCCGGGCCGGCCGGCCGACTACGTCCACAGAGCGGGCCGGACAGCCCGCGGAGGCAGCGCCGGCGCCACCCTGCTGCTGCTCACCCCGGCAGAGCTGCCGCTGCTGGACACGCTCAGCAAGGCGGGACTCAGGTGAGGACGTACCGGACAGGGCGGGACTCAGGTGAGGTTACATACGGGACAGGGTGGGACTCAGGTGAGGACATTCCGGGCAGGGTGGGACTCAGGTGAGGACATACCGGACAGGACGGGACTCAGGTGACGTTACTGCGGGACAGGGCGGGACTCAGGTGACGTTACTGCGGGTACAGGGCGGGACTCAGGTGACGTTACTGCGGGACAGGGTGGGACTCAGGTGAGGACGTACCGGACAGGGCGGGACTCAGGTGAGGTTACTGCGGGACAGGGTGGGACTCAGGTGAGGACGTACCGGACAGGGCGGGACTCAGGTGACGTTACTGCGGGACAGGGCGGGACTCAGGTGACGTTACTGCGGTACAGGGCGGGACTCAGGTGACGTTACTGCGGGACAGGGTGGGACTCAGGTGAGGACGTACCGGACAGGGCGGGACTCAGGTGAGGTTACTGCGGGACAGGGTGGGACTCAGGTGAGGACGTACCGGACAGGGCGGGACTCAGGTGACGTTACTGCGGGACAGGGCGGGACTCAGGTGACGTTACTGCGGTACAGGGCGGGACTCAGGTGACGTTACTACGGGACAGGGTGGGACTCAGGTGAGGACGTACCGGACAGGGCGGGACTCAGGTGAGGTTACTGCGGGACAGGGTGGGACTCAGGTGAGGACGTACCGGACAGGGCGGGACTCAGGTGACGTTACTGCGGGACAGGGCGGGACTCAGGTGACGTTACTGCGGTACAGGGCGGGACTCAGGTGACGTTACTGGGGACAGGGGGGACTCAGGTGAGGACGTACCGGACAGGGCGGGACTCAGGTGAGGTTACTGCGGGACAGGGTGGGACTCAGGTGAGGACGTACCGGACAGGGCGGGACTCAGGTGACGTTACTGCGGGACAGGGCGGGACTCAGGTGACGTTACTGCGGTACAGGGCGGGACTCAGGTGACGTTACTGCGGGACAGGGTGGGACTCAGGTGAGGACGTACCGGACAGGGCGGGACTCAGGTGACGTTACTGCAGGACAGGGCGGGACTCAGGTGAGGACATACCGGACAGGGTGAGACTCAGGGGAGGACATACCGGACAGGGCGAGACTCTGGTGAGGACATACCGGACAGGGTGGGACTCAGGTGAGGTCATACCGGACAGGGTGTGACTCAGGTGAGGACATACCGGACAGGGCGGGACTTAGGTGACGTTACTGCGGGACAGGGCGGGACTCAGGTGAGGACATACCGGACAGGGTGAGACTCAGGGGAGGACATACCGGACAGGGCGAGACTCTGGTGAGGACATACCGGACAGGGTGGGACTCAGGTGAGGTCATACCGGACAGGGCGGGACTCAGGTGACGTTACTGCGGGACGGGCGGGACACAGGTGACGTTACTGCGGTACAGGGCGGGACTCAGGTGACGTTACTGCGGGACAGGGCGGGACTCAGGTGACATTACTGCGGGACAGGGTGGGACTCAGGTGAGGACACCGGACAGGGCGGGACTCAGGTGAGGTCATACCGGACAGGGCGGGACTCAGGTGAGGACATACCGGACAAGGCGGGACTCAGGTGAGGACATACCGGACATGGTGGGACTCAGGTGAGGACATACCGGACAGGGTGGGACTCAGGTGAGGACATACCGGACAGGGCGGGACTCAGGTGAGGACATACCGGACAGGGCGGGACTCAGGTGAGGTCATACCGGACAGGGCGGGACTCAGGTGAGGACATACCGGACAGGGCGGGACTCAGGTGAGGACATACCGGACAAGGGCGGGACTCAGGTGAGGACATACCGGACATGGTGGGACTCAGGTGAGGACATACCGGACAGGGTGGGACTCAGGTGAGGACATACCGGACAGGGCGGGACTCAGGTGACGTTACTGCGGGACTCAGGTGAGGACACACCGGACAGGGCGGGACTCAGGTGAGGACATACCGGACAGGGCGGGACTCAGGTGACGTTACTGCGGGACAGGGCGGGACTCAGGTGAGGACACCGGACAGGGCGGGACTCAGGTGAGGTCATACCGGACAGGGCGGGACTCAGGTGAGGACATACCGGACAAGGCGGTACTCAGGTGAGGACATACCGGACATGGTGGGACTCAGGTGAGGACATACCGGACAGGATGGGACTCAGGTGAGGACATACCGGACAGGGCGGGACTCAGGTGAGGACATACCGGACAGGGCGGGACTCAGGTGAGGACATACCGGACATGGTGGGACTCAGGTGAGGACATACCGGACAGGGCGGGACTCAGGTGACGTTACTGCGGGACAGGGCGGGACTCAGGTGAGGACACCGGACAGGGCGGGACTCAGGTGAGGTCATACCGGACAGGGCGGGACTCAGGTGAGGACATACCGGACAAGGCGGTACTCAGGTGAGGACATACCGGACATGGTGGGACTCAGGTGAGGACATACCGGACAGGGCGGGACTCAGGTGAGGACATACCGGACAGGGCGGGACTCAGGTGAGGACATACCGGACATGGTGGGACTCAGGTGAGGACATACCGGACATGGCGGGACTCAGGTGAGGACATACCGGACAGGGCGGGACTCAGGTGAGGTCATACCGGACAGGGCGAGACTCAGGTGAGGACATACCGGACAAGGCGGGACTCAGGTGAGGACATACCGGACATGGTGGGACTCAGGTGAGGACATACCGGACAGGATGTGACTCAGGTGAGGACATACCGGACATGGCGGGACTCAGGTGAGGACATACCGGACAGGGCGGGACTCAGGTGAGGACATACCGGACAGGGTGGGACTCGGGTGGGGTATACCGGACGGGGCGGGACTCAGGTGGCGTTACTGCGGGACAGGGCGGGACACAGGTGACGTTACTGCGGTACAGGGCGGGACTCAGGTGACGTTACTGCGGGACAGGGCGGGACTCAGGTGAGGACACCGGACAGGGCGGGACTCAGGTGACGTTACTGCGGGACAGGGCGGGACTCAGGTGACGTTACTGCGGGACAGGGCGGGACTCAGGTGAGGACATACCGGACAGGGTGGGACTCAGGTGAGGTCATACCGGACAGGGCGGGACTCAGGTGAGGACATGCCGGACAAGGCGGGACTCAGGTGAGGACATACTGGACATGGTGGGACTCAGGTGAGGACATACCGGACAGGATGGGACTCAGGTGAGGACATACCGGACATGGCGGGACTCAGGTGAGGACATACCGGACAGGGCGGGACTCAGGTGAGGACATACCGGACAGGGTGGGACTCGGGTGAGGATATACCGGACAGGGCGGGACTCAGGTGGCGTTACTGCGGGACAGGGCGGGACACAGGTGACGTTACTTCGGTACAGGGCGGGACTCAGGTGACGTTACTGCGGGAAAGGGCGGGACTCAGGTGACGTTACTGCGGGACAGGGCGGGACTCAGGTGACGTTACTGCGGGACAGGGCGGGACTCAGGTGAGGACATACCGAACAGGGTGGGACTCAGGTGACGTTACTGCGGGACAGGGCGGGACTCAGGTGACGTTACTGCGGGATAGGGCGGGACTCAGGTGAGGACATACCGGACAGGGTGAGATTAAGGTTAGGTCACTATGGGGCAGGACTGGGTTCAAGGGAGGTCACTGCGGGCTTCAGGGGAGGTTAATTTGGGGAGAGGGCGGTGTTCAGTAGTCTGATGGCAAGAAAAGAAGTTTCAGCCCTCCCGTCTTGTCGGTCCTTTGAACGGAAGCTCATATCCTACTCTAGCGTGTATGCTACCCGAGCATGCCCGCGCCTGCTCTCGGCCTGTCGGTGGCCATACCGTGTGTATTTGATGAGTGAGCCTCTTACATTTATATTGTGATGATTGCGCACGGGAACTGGTATTTCTGACCGGCCAACGTCCCTGATACCCCGGGCGTCTCGGACCTTTACCGTGGCTGTGCCGTTCCCCAGCGTCTCAGACCTGAGTCTGGAGCAGATCCTCTCGTCGCTGGTGCCTGAGGCCGGGTCGCGCCGGTCCGGGGCGGTGGAGGCGGCCGCCACGCAGCTGCAGCTGACCATGGAGGAGACCGTCCAGCAGGACCGCCAACTCACCCAGATGGCCAGAAAAGGTATGGCAGAGCGCCCGCTGCCCGGAGGGAGTTTTGGACACGGGCGATATCCAATCAGGAATGTTTGTAAGCGGCTTTCTTCCATACATATCCTTTTCCGTTAAGTTGTTGCTTCTGTGATGCTAGGTAAAACCGGTTATTGGCGAGCTAGTGCGATCGAAGAATGATCAAAATTGACGCGTGACTGATAATTTGGGGCTTCCTAAGCCCCCTTGCGCTTGATCACAACTTTCGGAGCTGACTGCCAACATTTGGTCTGGTGGGTCTCTGATAGCTGCGTGTCCCGGCGACCGTTGAGCAGCAGTAGCTTTATTCACACGTTAACCCCTCCGACCCCCCGCCGCTGACCCGGGACGCGCCGGCAGCGTTCACCTCACTGGTCCGCGCCTACGCCGCCTACCCGGCCGAGACGCGGAGGATGCTCAGCGTGCGCTCCCTCCACCTCGGCCACTACGCCAAGAGTCTGTGTCTGCGGGAGACGCCGACAGCGCTGGGCGGGTGGCGGCCCGACCCGCAGAGCGGCGCGGCCGCCGCACGCAAGAGGTCAGTGGCAGCGGACATTAGGGCTGGGCTAATGTGCTAGAGAGGTCAGTGGGAGCGGCCATTAGGGCTGGGCTAATGTGCTAGAGAGGTCAGTGGGAGCGGTCGTTAGGGCTGGGCTAATGTGCTGGAGATGAGTGGATGGCGATGACGTGACTGACCAATGGGAGGCGAGCTGGGCTAGTGTGATGGTCTTCTTTCGTGGCGTGGTTTGTGGTGACGACTGCGACCGGGAGTTGTTGGGGCGTTGTAAAGGGTGGACTCGGTGGTATACACTCCGTTTGTGTTCGTTGGTGTGATTGGTGTTCAAGGCAGTACGGAGCTTCTTTTTTTTGGGGGGGCGTTGCAGTCTTCGCACTGATTAAGATTTTGCGGCACTCGAACATCACTATTTTGTAAGACCCGAATTGATTTTGATTACCGTTCTCGAGAAAGTATAATTATTTACCGTGAGAATATGACACTGGGGAAGGATTTCTAATTGCAAGATTTTTTTACGATCACCATTCCATCTCAGTAAAGCCCTAGAAAGGCTTCATGCCAGTCCTGACAACGATCTTTGTAAAGCTGGCTTGTCGACGATGCCGATGGTCGAAAACAAGGCTGAGGAATCATGAAAATATACGAAAAAACTGATCCGCCGTGCTGGCAGCAGAACTCAGAATTGAGAAACTATTCTAAAAAATAGAATAACTTCATTGCGCGCTCCATCGTCGTCTCCACTGCGAGCAGCAATGTTCCAAATTAAGTGAATAAACACAGGTGGGAAAACATGTTGTCATGCGGAAACAGCCCTTCTTGTCTTTAAATGTTTTTTTACGAACGAGGGTAGTAGTTCTCACATCATGAGGACTGCTGTAGTCCCTCGCTAGTCAAAAAGGAGATCATGCCATGGAGGCCGGGAACCTCTTCATTGGTGTCTGCCGTTAGTAACTGCCGTAATAATGAAGGAACTTAATTAGTAATTGCCGTCTCTCCCCAGGGGAGAGAAGCTGCCGGCGGGCCCCGGACGGCCTCGGGTCCGCATTCCCCAGCCCTCCGACCTCTCCGAGTTCCAGAGCGGACTGGAGGACGCCGGCACCGCGCCCAGGAAAAAGAAGAAAAAGAAGGGGGCGCGGTAAGTCGCACCGGCCAAGCACCGAGGTTGAAGCACCATGCACGAGGAAACATCGCAGGGGCCTCTTGCGCCGGTAGGAGGTCGCCTGTTCTCAGCGTGCGGGTCCTCAAGGAAAGTGCTACGAGATGTGCAGTCTCTCCTGTCTGGCTCCTGGCGCGCCTGTCTAATGCCATGCTAATCGGGGCCCGTGCCGTTACCTGGGACCAGCGTCAACAGCGCGTGACGCGCTCGGGTCGCGGTGACCGTCATGGGTTTTCACGTGCCGTTAATACAAACCTGGGTGTGTTATACGTGTCATGTCGGGAGCGGCTGTGCCGAGGTGACCCCATGGATATCATCGTTAAAGGCAGTGGACCACTTTGTGAAAATCCTGAAAAGAACATTTTAAGAACAAGAGGTCTGAAAACCAGAAAACAGCATTTTCCCCACTTCCATGCGCTAAAAACAAATATATCCTCTATTCTAACAATATGCGACGTCATCAAAATAACTGTTGACAATCAGTGAAATCCCAAACGTTCATCACAGACTCGCTATAAAGCTCCATTCTCAGTATTTCCACACTGCGAAAATAGCATGCAGCACAAGCACTGGTGCAAGAACTGAACGTTAGTCACTACGGCCGCCAAGTTTATGCCGTGGTGGAAAAATTATGCCTATGTCTGATGTACGGAAACAATTTCAGTCGGATTTTGACAACAAAAAAAACATTTGTAACTTGTTCGGGTAAGTACGGGGGAGGGAAGATATGTGTATTGCGGTTATCGCACTAACTTTGGCCCAATAAAGCTATGAACTGGACAAATTTTTGCCTAAGTTCCCGTTCGACAGGCAGTTGCATGCTGGTTCACTCGCTAGCATGGTATTTTCAGCGAGTGGGTGAGACGTAGGGCTTACGGCCAATCTGATTACTGCAACCATATAGAACGCATTCCTCCAGCGTTTGAAATAAGCCAATAGGCCCCTTTACTTTGAACTTTAGAGCAGGCGGAAATTTTATACCGAGAGCTTTGGGTGAATTTAGATATGCAGATAGTGATTTCTCAACTCACTGCAAAACTATCTCAGTTCGAAACCCATTATAAAAGTGGGACACTCCCTTTCACTGAATGGCGATGGAAGGGTTTGCAGAGCTCTCTTGAAGCGCGGCGCGTAAATACAGTGACAGAAAACAGAGATGTGAACGTTGTAGATGACTATGCCACGACTTGATAGTGGGGTGTTTCCCCGTCACGTCGGTGTGGGTGGGATATTTCCAGTCGCGTCGGTTTGGGCAAGGCGTGATTGACGCGTGTCATGTTTTGATGCAGGTGGGCTGCATAATCCTGCCGTATATAGTTTAGGCCGCAATACGTGTTGTTGCCCCGGGGGCGTCCGCACCTGTTCAGGAGTATTTGGAAAATAAAATCCTAAAGCCTGCGTTGGTGTGTTCCTACTGCTGCAGGGTGCACGTTATAACGGTATCGTTAGCGGCGAGGTTGATTTCCACCAGCGTCGGCGGGGTCTGCTGTCTACACTGGCGTCGTCTCGCTATAACATGTTTCCCCGGCCTGCGGGCTGCCAGCAGGCGCCAACCGCCGCACGTGCGACTACCACACACTGGCATAACACACCGATATCACGTCGCGAATTCGTATATTGGTCATCACATTGAGTTTACTTTTTCTTGCTGACACCGACGGTGCGTCCGCGCCGGCCGGTGGTTTTGGTGTGCTGTCCGCGCACGCGCAGTCCGTAGTGGTGCCGGAGACCACGGTGCGCGTGGATCTTCTTCAGCCTCTCCAGGTCCTCACGCAGCTTCGAGTCGAGTGTGGTGGAGAGCAGCTGGCTGAACTTGCCGTCGGTGTGGTCCTTCTGTCTGTTGAGGAACCAGTCCGGCACCTTGTACTGCCGCGGGTTCGACATGATGGTCACCAGCTTCTCCACCTGCCGGATGGAGGCCCGTCAGCGTGTTGCCATGACAACTCGGCTGGCTGGGACTGGCGCCTCGCAGGATGTTACAGCCTACTGAACGGTAAAATTAACGTGCCTTCCGAGCGGCTCTGGCCAGCACGGTGTGGCCTAAATGGCGCAGATCCCCTAATTAAGGGCGACGATCTCCGGGAGGAACCATCAAAGTGTCTCTACAACACATTTGATGTGATTGTTGCACAAAAAGCGTCGGTTTATGGTCCACAAAAACAGTGCCATTCCAATGGTTAAAACTCGAGCCGAGAGCAGTGGCCACTCATTCAAGGTTGAAGAACTTCACGTACGTTGCGTAGCGTAGTTACATCAGCAGCTTGCATGACCGAATCCCTATATGTGGCTCCACTTTCGATTCAACCATAAAGGGATAGGAGCTACGAGATTAAAGTCTGAATTAAAGTTTGGAAGAATATATTCGCGGCTGTCGTTACCAAGTCTTAGGGACTGTTTCACAATTACATATGCTTTTCGACGTGTTTTCGACCCCTGCCCACGTCACGTTTCGGCCTCCCCCGAGGATGACGTAATGTATGAACAAAATGCCGGTCCCTATTTTGTTGTTTTCGACTCCCCCAGAGATGTATTGTCACTTTTTGACGTCCGAGACGTCCACCAACGAGTGGCTGAAATCTCCATGGGCTTTGGAGAGGGACCAGCGAGCTCTTGTTAGACTGGTTCTGTCAGGAATAGAACAATGGAAAACAAGACAAGGCGTGTCTATGTATGCTTTGGATCTTGCGACATAAAAAGATAGCGCACGGTGATCGGTGTGTATTTCAGACATTAGGGGACTTCACGATATAAAAGGTACATTGCCCCTAGTTTTTTTCAATAGATGCGGATAATTTGCCAAACCACAACCAACAGTAACAACAAAAAAACCAAAAAAAATACCGGCGGGAAAAGACAACCCCGTGTAATAGCACGTCACCTTTGGTCAACCCCCTCCCCCTCGGAGCGTGACGTGACTCATGAACATTCCTCTAGGGGAAAGTTTATGGTGAAAAATTCTCGGTTGAAAATGTGTGCAAAAAGCTCCATTCATCACGTTCCAAGAGTCATGAGAGGGCATCAGCCAGCTTTAACGCCACCGATTTCTGACGCCCATGACCATCGAACACATAAACCGATTTTCATCACAGAATGTGCTAACACGCGCCCCGCTGTGGTCCCTGGCATGACGCGCCCCGCTGGGAGGGTCGTTTTTCGCCCCCCTCCGTATCTCATTCCCCACAAAAGCTAAAGGAAAATTACGGGTGGTGTTCGAAAGCTCTTGACAAGAAGAAGAGATTTTATGTGATATTTTGTCAGGTCAATATTGAGGTCAGCATAGGTTAAAGAAGGTTCCATAGGCTTACAACAGAGCAGTGTACGTTTCTCTCTCTAGATCTGTCCTCAGGGCAGCTAGAGCAAATCGTTATGCATCATTGGATTCCTCTCATCGCGGCAAATCAAATGATGTATAATATGACCTTTCTAGGTCAAACAGTGAAAATGACCTGACCTCGAGCTAGGTCAGGGTCACGGAGTGACCTGGTATGGTCATGTTGCATATCAATCGACTCCCCGTGACAATATAAGCACAATGCAATCAAAATGGGAGCTTTATCTCAATTCAGTGACCAGTTATTGGCAAACAAATCACTCTATGCTCCCGTGACCTGACATGACTTTGAGAGGTCAGATGCTCAAAAACTCTACTTTATGGTCAAGATCGTGGTAAGAATAGACGGTTTGAGGATTTTCAGCTTTATCTATCCAGTATTTCCTAAAAACGAGCCCATTCTATTTTTCACCATAGACTACAATGGGGTGGCCAAAAAATTGACCCCACCTTAGGTCAACAATATCAAAATTCCGAGATAGCAGATTTGTAGACCCTAATGACCTTGTCGTATTGCGGAAGTTTCAAACTGATCGGTTCGCCGATGTTCCCTGGGCGCCCGTTTTAAACTAGTGATTTTAGGTTTTGAGGTCGGGGCACTTGACCTTGAATAGCTCCTTGACCTGACATGACATTAACTAAAAAATTTGGTCAGATGTGTAAAGTTGATCAGGGAACTGCAAGTTTCGTTGTTCTGCTTCCATTCGTTTTTTAGCAATCTGGGGAAAACCAGGAGGGGAGGAGCGAATTCCTCCCCCCCAGCGGGGTGCGTGTTAAAGGTCATGACTATCGAGGGATAAAACTATTTACTGCATGGTCTCTATCCAGCACATCTCTTCCTGAATGACAACACCTTAGAACGGAAACGGTATTAAAAAAGACAGCTTGCAGCCAACTTCAAGACATCGAGGTTCGTGCATTTGAGATGCTGAATAAAACAAATCACCTAGAGCTAGCAAGATCTTACACACTCAGTGACTGACTCCTTTAAACGCGCTAGATGGCAAGACAGTTGAGAAACGCAGCCTTGAATTCACGATGAACCCAGGGTTGTGATCTCCAGCAACAGTAATTTTACGCCGACTTCTACGCGACTCCTTCCCTACAAACTAGCGGCGCCGCGATGCAGCCATACCCTCGCTCAGCTGCGCCCCCGGCATGCCTGTGCCAACACATACATCGCGTGTCATTGCCGAGCACCCACCTCCTCCTCGGAGAGCTCGCCGGCGCGCTTGTTGAGGTCGATGTCGGCCTTCTTGATGATGATGTTGGCGTAGCGCCGACCCACACCCTTCACGGCGGTCAGGGCGTACATCACCTTGGTCTGACCGTCAATGTTGGCGTTCATGATACGCAGAATGTGCTGGAACTCGGGGGATATAACGAGCGACTGAAACAAACACACCAGGCTTGGGTTAGCTCTCGCGGCGCATACGACGAACCGGAGAGGGCGATAAGAAGGATGGAGAGGGACCTTCTGATGCTGCCTCCAGCAATACCACCCTGAGAAAGGGAGGTGCGAATTGTTCCAGCGCCAGCGATGTCGTTGAAATTTTCTGCTGTCACAGAGAACAAGTTATCGGAAATTTAGGAGGCAGAGGACTGTGAACGGTGCACCGCCCCCGCGGCCGTTATCGCATTGTACTGCTGATATTGTAAAATATCAGATTTTGCGTTGAATTATTGTCAATATCAATTATGAATATAATATCATCAATATGTATACCATTAAAACATTACTACCTCATGCTAAAGGTGCCGTTCCCGACTTTGAACCATACCTCGTCCAGTAGCATTTAACCCGGATACATGAGCAGTTTGAGTATGCTCTATTTACGCACCACACGTGAGAATGGACTTATCAGACGTTCTAACTAGGAGTTCCAAGGGCCGACTGCTGGTTACGAGTCGATCAGTCCGTTCCTGAGCTCGGTTCACAAATAGAGGTCTGAAACTGCTCATGCTTCTAGGACCGGTACTGCCTCTACGTGAAACCGCAGGCGCGTCGCCCCACGGACCTTTTTTGCTCGGGGAGAGGGAACTCCAACCCAGCGACAACGAGAGGAAGTGGGAGGCGAAGAAAAAATAAATCAAAAACAGGGGATGCAACAAAATAAGCAATGTTAAGTAATAAGTAGTTATAAGTATAGGGCCCACATATGTTGAACATATTAAACCTTTAAAAAAACATTAGTAAAAGTAACAAAAACAGTAAGTAAGTACAAGCACCCATCAGAGCAGGGACCTATCAAACATTAAATCAAAGCATGTGATCAGTGTGAACAAAAGGAAAACAAAACAGAACGAAAAACAGGCTAAAACACAAGCAAAGCAGTCACATCTAAGAAGGCAAACAAAAAAGGATGCGCTCGGTGAGATCAAATTAAGGTACTAACAGAAACAAACCAAAGACAAAAAAAAACAAAACAAGTAAACAGAAAGGTAGGCTGGCTGAGAGTCCGAAGAGAGCCAGGCAGGGGGCAGTCAGGTGCCTCTATTTGAAAGATATGTCAGTAATTTTGGCATACACAGTTGCAAAACAAATATTGTTGAACACTTTATTGTTTCCAATTATCGTATATAACGTTTTCTTCCCAAAAATATTTATTTTTAACATTCCTGGCTGCACAGAAGGACGTAAACAACAAAATCGTCATTCATTTCTACGCTTTGCTCAGCAATGTTACCATGAATATGTCGCGATATCTCCGGGTAATTTAGTGAGTGTTTTCAAGGATTTGACACTGGTAAGTGTGCTAAATACTTGAAATGTTCCACACTACCCTAAAATGCATTAGAATGTCACAGTTTCGATATAAAATTTTTAACAGCCATGGTCGCCTTTAGCAAAGTGCTCCATTGGCTGATCCAATCTTATCTATTATAAGATCCAGCCTTGCGGAAAGCGACATGTAAAAAAGCATTGTTTTTCAGTGGCCTCATTATTCTATGTAGCAAAAATGAAATGAATATGGACATTTTCAATTTTCAGACCTGTCCCAGGAGCATCACCTATATGCTACAGAGTTGGAACTTTTAACAAACCTTACAACTTATTTGGTAACCAGAAGTTTTCAGACACTTGGCAGAGAGGTGTTTCAGTAAAACGTCACGAGCTTCCCCACAGAGGCCCAAATTTGTACTAACAAAACGTTCAATTTTGACGTCCACACAGGTGTGCTGTCCGCTCTAATTATAGTAGATCTCTATGCTTACTTCGAATCACTGGCCATTATCAAATGTAAGCAACCGATCAAAAGTTCCACTATTAGCTCCTTTCTGGGCCCTACAGCTTGAATAAAAATGAGACAGGACTTTAAGCAATCCATCGCACTTCGAAAAAAGTACGACTAACGCCCAATTAATCTAAAATTAAATTTGTATTTACCATGTTGGCGGATTTGTCGCAACCACGACCGGAAAAGGGCGAACAGCGCCGTCGTTCTGTAAAGAAATTATTTGCATCTAGTGCTACCAAATTCATGCAGGAAATTTCCTTGGCATAATTTTTGGGTCATCTTGTACTTCAAACAGGAAAGTCCCTTGGCATAATTTTTTGGGTAGTATTTTACTACAAAAACTCGCATACGGACATAGAAGTAATTTGTAAAATAATCGTGCACGGGCCATGATAACTTTAATGGGAACATCAGTGGTGGTCTCAGGAGCGTCGCTTCGGGGCACACGAGAAAAAATCGAAGACCATAGCTTTTTTTAGAGAAAATCGGCAAAAAAATTCGCCATTTTGAGGGTGAATGGACCATTGACTCATGGCGAATCCAGGATTGCCGATCGGGGGGTATCTTGGATCGGGGGCACCTTCTGGGGGACCATCCAGACCAGGCACGGCACTTTTGACCTGCAAATCAACCTATCAGGTGGGTGCCAAATCCTATCAGTGGACACGTATTTTCGCATCCTGGGAGGAGGTGGGAAGTGACATTCCAGGGGGCGCCGCCGACCTTTCAGGGGCCCATGACCATTTCAGGGGCGCCGAGGGTCAATGGGGGGGGGCACGTACCCCTTTCCCCTGGATCCGCCTATGCATTGGCTCTCCTCTATCCGCCAGTGGGTGACAAAGGCGCATCCATGGGAAAACGTATTCGCACGTCCATCCCCGATTGACCCTTGGTGCCCTCCGAAATGGTTATGGTGCCCCTGAAAGGTCGATGACGCCCCATGTAATGCCGCTCCTCCTCCTATACCCAAGATGCCAGTATTAACGCTTCCACGATAGGATTTGACATGCCATGATAGGCTTTTTCTGTTCAAAAGTGGAAGCCCCTGACCATGATGTGTCCCCCCTGAGATCCACCTTGTGACTGAGCGGCAAAGGGATCAATCAGCGCAAATATACGCAGATGCGGATCCAGGGGAGGGAAGGCAATCAAGCCACGTCCCCTCAAACCAGAATAGAAGGGAAAAACAGTGGCGAATATAAGTGAAACGTTAGAGGGGGTTAGTCGCAAGGTAAGGCAGCAAAAAGAGGAACAAGTCAGCTGAAAATGGGTAAAAATCTTTCAATTTTGGATCACCATGGTCACATCCCCCTTTGCCTAATTCCTCTTGCCCCTCCTCCCTCAGCAATCTACGTGTTGGTAATTCACGGAGACCTTGTCTGTCAGTACAAGTTTTCTGCTTCGTTCGGAAGACACCATTTCATTTCTGCAAGTTTAATTTTGCCGACTACCGTGGCGTTTTTTCTTTACTCAGTCGTGGATTCAGGGGGCACGCGGACCCCCCCTTGGCTCAGCCCGAGCGCGCCCGGCTGAAAGCCCCAGCGCTGGGGCGCACCACCCCACCCCTCACTAAAATTCTGGGTCCGCGCTTGCTGCTCGCCGACATGGGTTTATCCCCCTCCAAATCAACCGACTGGATTTACCCCTAAATGTGGGCATGAAACTGGAAGCATTTGGAGAGGGCCCCAATCGCAATAGTTCTCTATTAACTGTACGATATATTTACCACTGCCACTTCGCTTTTTGCAGTCAGCAAAGTTAACCCACGCCCCACCGGGGGTCCGGCGCTACCTTCGCCTCACCGGGGGCCATCGATGGCCCCCTCTAACTCCGAAAATATGGGCGTTAGCGCAAATCTGCAAAGTGCAATAGAAAGCTCGCGTGAATTTAGTAAGAAATTACTTCGCATGTTTTAGTGCTCAGGTCAATGGTTTGACCTCCAGAGGTCAAATTAGGTCAAGATCGGCTATTTTCACTCAAATATGCAATGATTAAGCAAACTGGGCATAACTCTTGTCATTAGAGCTATTGAGGCCTGGTAAAGTACATTTGATAGCAAATTGCCAGTACTTTTTCTGCTATGTGGAACGTAAAGACCTCCCGCCAGTGGTTTGACCGCCAGAGGTCACCTCGTGACCTAATATGACCTGAGGTCACGAAAGGTCAAAAAGTGACCTTGCCGTATATCAAATGAAAGCCAGTGACAAGACAAACACGATGGTGTTTGTTTCACCGCTCTAGCTCAATTAGGTCAAAAATTATTGTCAAAATACTGTTTTTGACCTCTGGTGACTTGGATGACCTTGGAAAAGTCAAAGGGCAAATATGACCCCTGGGATCCGTGAAAGGGTGTCCAAAAACGTTGTTCTGAGCAGTCTGAGTATTTGCAATCATTTTTGTGGCTTTTATATCATGAAATAGCTTTTCCCATGCTTTTCCAATGGGAGAGGTCGCCTCGTGACCTGACCTTAGGGCACGAAATCGAAAAATCCCGGATATACACCTTGTAGACCCTGGAGGGGTCATGAAGTGTAGGAAGTTTCAAATCGATTGACTTTGAAATGTAGCTCGTACAGAGCTCTAAAGATGAAGTGAGGTGACCTTGGTTGACCTCGTCTGGTGACCTGACCTTGAGTGACCCGGGGTATAAAATTTCAGGGATGATGGGAAAATGATGCAGTGAGAGGTAGAGCCCTCAACCGCGGTGCTGCGCCTCGTCGTTTTTCTGCTATCCCGGAAAAACCTTAGGGAGGGCCATCGATGGCCCCCGGTGGGGCGAGGGTTAACACGCGCATTGACGGGGTCTGAGCCACCTTCGAAATGACGAGGGGGTGGGTACCCGCCCCTCTAAGATCTCGAGAACCACGGTAGGTAGCAAAAAACGGTAAATGGCGTTGGGTAGCCCATCCGCTTCTCCATCGAAAATATTTGAACTATTTTTTGTCAGGTCACATTTAAGGTCACCAGAGGTCAAAAACATGCCATCACATGCCGTCATAGGGATAACATGTAAATTAAGGTTTTCGGCCATTACATCTGAACAAGTAAAGATAGAGCAAAACGACTTGAACTATATGAATCCTCGCAGCAAGCCAAATCGAATTATGTATAATTTGACCTTGCTAGGTCAAATCAAAGATTTGACCTGACCTGAGGTCAGGTCAGGGTCAAATTATATAAAATGCATATCATTAGAACCGCAAAGCCAAGACGAGACTAATGAAGCTAAAATAAACGCTCTATCACCATCTGTTACTGAGTTATTCAGTAAAAACCATATTTCCCATGTATTACCAATGGAGAGGTCATGCTTCGTACCTGACCTTAGGTCATCGATATCAAAAATACCGGAACATATTTTAGAGAACTCGGTGAGCCCATTATTTGATATGAGTTTCAATTGGATAAGTTCACCCTGCTCCGACTTATGCTATCTTAAACTTTTTTTGATGTCGTGTCACTTGACCTGTACTGGTGACCTGACCTGTGATGACCTTTCCTTAAAATTTTCACAGAAGTTGCAAAAATGATGAGGAAAAGGTATACCAGTACGGCGGCGCTGCGCGCCGCGTTTTTCTGCTGTCTCCGAAAAACCCGAGGGGGGCGGGTATCCGCCCCCGTCAATGCGCGTGTTAAGCCTATTCCCGCAGGAATGAAATGTCAGGCTTCTACTGCCCCTGAAATACCCCTGTGGGCGAATTCTAGAATCCGATAACAATATACTCATAGAAATGCGTTGTCATTTTTGGCACATACTTTGAATGTTATGAGAATATATACATTAACATGCTTAGGTCACCAACTATTATTCTTATTATTGCTACTTTCTAATTATTTTGACCAAATGCATAAGAAATCAGGCAATGCTGTAACTAACCAGTGGGAAAGGTAACAATAGGGCCAAATCAGATGAGCCCTGGTTTCAGAGGCAAGTTTTATTCCGAGCAGCAGCATGACGCTTGGCTGTCCCCTCATATCTTTACTAAAAAAGGCGAAACTTTGTCGCTCAGCAATGGTAGTGGATATTTACGTCCATTTATGTGCTTTGGCACGGTATGAAACGGCCAGGGGCGTAGCCAGGATTTCGCACAGGGAAGGGGGCGCCCCGAAAAGGGCCTCTTCGACAGCGCAAAGGGCCCTGATGGGGAAAAAGGGCCCTACTTTTTACATAATCGTGTCCTCAGGCGGCCCTTTGGGCCCTCGGGGGGGGGCTGTCCCTGCCGCCCCCCCTTGGCTACGCTCCTGGAAACGGTGCATACACATCGGGCAGGAGGCCCACGATATGACTGAGTATAGAACAGAGTTGGAAAATGTGATTGAATACGACTACTCATATATTTTTTATTAACCCTGGCGTCCTGCATTAGCTAGGGTAAAGAAACCAAAACGATATCATCAATCATTTGAGGGTTTAGAGTACGCTGGCAGCTTACGTCATACCTTGCCACCAGAACGATGTCGCTGAGGATCAAAACCAAACTAACATTTTTTAAAGCAAAGAAGTACTAACCAAACAGACAAAAACTCCCGCAAGATTTGGGCCCGAATGCAATGCACTTTCCTCGCGACATAAATTGTGTTCCTAATTGTATTCCAATAGAAAAAAATGTTTGGTAATCATGCAAACAATCCAAACATTTCCTCGACAGAAAATTACACGAAAACAATCACTTCATAATTCCTTGCACTTCCACATCAGTTGAGGACCACTCAGCTAATACCTGCCATAAGCGCAATGACATGTAGATATTCTACCAAACTGATGACTCCATCCCATACTAGTCTCCTCTCCGTCCTACTGCAATACAAACAATGCAACGAGCGTTACCGGCAGAGCCAGGCGGTCCGCCACTGAAGTCCGCTGCTTGCGGACTCTCCAAATGGCAGCGCGGTACCGATAGCCGTGTCTATAGCCCAAAACAGTAGCGGAGTAGCGGATTCGAAAATAGGTCAAAACCGCTACCGCTACATTTAGCCGCCACCCAAAACAAGAATATGGGAAGTGAAGCTAATATTTTCGCATCAGTAAACAAAATAAGATCGAACGCATGTTTTGGTTGCGCGATATCGTTTGCATACCTCACAAAAACTGTGTATTCTGTAATATAAGAAAAAACAGTACTTTTGTTTTTATCTAATTTAAAAGAAGAATGATTTCTTTCAACTAACGCTTTATAATAAAAGTAGCAAAAAGGATTGGCAGATAGCAATTCTGCAATTTCGAAAAAGTAGCGATACTAGCGGTTTCGGCTGGCCAAGGTAGCCGAAGTAGCAATGGCGGGTTCACAAATTTGGTGGCGCCGCCCAAGCCTCTTCCACCCTCGTCACTCCACCAGCACTCTCGCCAGAAGTCCTTCTCCCTCCGAAACTACAAGCTTAATCTTGTTTCCCATTAACGGAGCGGTGAGAATGCGCCGTATCTTTATTCCACATTCGCGTTATTTTCTTCACTCGATGCCGATCGAGGATTTCCTCGGTCACTTCGGGCCATTCCACTGGACACACCAAATCGCGACCACCACAAACGTTTTGACTTTGACACTTTCTTTGGGCTTCCACACGAGATGATATGTGAGAATACTCAATACCCTCACACGCTATAAACTCAGGTCACATGAAAAGTGTATGACACAGAACACGTTTTCAAGGCATATTAAATTACGTTCACTCGCAATTCACCTCCCACAAAATACATGTACAGATTTTCCTATGCGGTCCGTAACCTCAGCTTTTCTGTACACGCCGCGGCACTATTTGCACTCCTTTCTTGAAGCGGCCCGGTTGCCCGTCGAAGCCGCGCACCTTGTTCTTGTTCAGGCGCGGCCGCTTCGTCTTCTTACCCAAGTCTTTGAGCGCGCTCAGGTTGGGCAGCGCCAGTCCGCTCTTCCTCAGCGCCTCCTTCTCCGCCCTCTCCGCCACCTTCCTCTCCTTCGCCTCCGCCATCAGCTGTTTGTAGTTGGTAGCGGTGCGCGGGGGAGGCTTGGCGCCCAGTCTGACCAGTTTCTGCTGCAGCGCGTCCTTCCGTCGCTGTCGGGACATACCCTCCAGACCGAGCTGGAACACCTCGTGCCGCGCCTCCGCCAGGTCTGCCTCCTCCTCCTCTCCCCTGGCCGGCGGCCGGGCGGCGACAGAGGCCGCAGCCGGCTGGCTGGGGGCTGTCGCTGCGTCGCTGGCGACGGCCCGACGGGTGTAGGTCGTGTGAACAGGTGCCGGGGCCGCACCCCTCACCGTCGCCGCCAGAGTCGTCATCGTAGATACAGCCGGAGCTGCAACCAGACCAGAAAGGCTGTTATAGTGGAAGGTTTCCTTTCACCATGTGTTTCTGACTGTTGTACATGGACGTGATGCGCCCTCAGTGGTGCCGCTGTCCCTTAGAAGCGGTTGAAGCACTAAGCACTGAAAATACAAAGGAAAAAAGCTGGTGACGTCTCCGGGTATTGTCGTTGATTATAAAATTGTCATGCAAGCCTTTCCTTAAAGGGAATGCGGCACCTAGGTAGAATCCTGGAATTCAGTGTAATTAGGGGAACTTTTAGCCGAAAATCATGGAGGCGTCCATGATTTCTCTGCAAAATATACAATAAGCTCAATATTTTGATTTTTAAAATGTTCCTCTAGAGAAAGAAATATCTGCCTGTGAATCATGTCATGATCTGGCAACCACTACCCTATTCAAGAAGCTTCAAGGGCTTCGATTGGCTGATACTCACCGTGACGTCAGCATATGTCGTCACACCAACAGCTAACAACTGTGGCCTGCTGCTAGGGGTACATTTGGGGTACATTTCAGGTCGTTTTTAGCTTTTCTCTACGGGAATTTTGAGTTTCAAGACAAATGATATATTGAGTACCGGGTTTTCCGGCATGCTTTACAACGTGGCTATCTCAGTTAAAATCGCGTTATGAACGTGCCACATTCCCTTGAACACGCGCATTGGCGAGGGGCGGGTACCCGCCCCCTCGGGTTTTTCGGAGATAGTAGAAAAACGGCGGCGCGTAGCGCCGCCGTACTTGGCAAACCTTTTCCCTCATCATTTTTACAACTTCTGTGAAAATTTTAAGGTTAGGTCATCTCAGGTCAGGTCACCAGTACAGGTCAAGTGACCTGACCTCAAAAAAGTTTAAGATAACATAAGTCGGAACAGGGTGAACTGATCCGATTGGAACTCCTATCACATAATGGGCCCACCGAGTTCTCTAAAATTTGTTCCGGTATTTTTGATATCAATGACCTAAGGTCAGGTACGAGGCATGACCTCTCCATTGGAAATACATGGGAACATGGTTTTTACTGAATAACTCAGTAATGGATGGTGATAGAGCGTTTATTTTAGCTGCATTAGACTCGCCTTGTCTTCGCAGTTTTAATGGTATGCATTTCATATAATTTGACGTTGGCCTGACCTCAGGTTAGGTCAAATCCTTGATTTCACCTAGCAAGGTCAAATTATAGATCATTCCATTCGGCTCGCTGCGAGGATTCATACAGTTTAAGTCGTTTTGTTTGTTTACTTGTCTTTACTTGTTCAGATGTAATGGCCGAAAACCTTAATTTACATGTTATCCCTATGACAGCATGTTTTGACCTCTCGTGACCTTAAATATGACCTGAAAAAAATTGTCCAGATATTTTCGAGGGAGAAGTGGATGGGCTACCCAACGCCGTTTCCCGTTTTTCGCTATCTACCGTGGTTCTCGAGATCTTAGGGGGGGGCGGGTACCCGCCCCCGTCAAAGCGAAGGTGGCTCAGACCCCCGTCAATGCGCGTGTTAAGCCTGTTTGGTGATAAATTTAAAGTATCCTGTGCTCTCAATCAAGCTCCTAAAATAATTATCGTTATCGTCATCGCGTTATCAAAGTCAACAATTTCATTAAAGGGAATATGACACCTTGGTCGAATCCTGGAATTTAGTGTAATTAGAGAAATGTTTTGGCGAAAATCAAGGTGGCGTCCATGATTTCTCTGAAAAGTGTACAATAAGCTCAATATTTTGATTTTTCAAATGCTCCTCTAGGGAAAGAAATAAATATCTGCCTGTGGATGATGTCATGATTTGGCAACCACTACCATATTATATACGCTTCAAGGGCTTTGATTGGCTAATACTCACCGTGACGTCAGCATACGTGATTTTAACTGAGATAGCCAAGTTGTAAAGCAAGTCGGAAAACCCGGTACTCCATATTTATTTTGTCTTGGAACTCGATATTTCCGCAAAAAAAGCTAAAACCTACCTGACACCAGCCCCCCATCAGCCCAACATCAGCCCGTCGCCGGGCGGCCATTGTTGTGAGCTATTGGTGTGACGACATATGCTGACGTCACGATGAGCATCAGCCAATCGAAGCCCTTGCAGCGTTTCAAGTATGGTATTGGTTACCAGATCGTGACATCATCCACAGGCTGATGTTTATTTCTTTTTCTAGAGGAGTATTTTAAAAAACTATATATTGAGCCTACTGTACATTTTTCTGAGAAATCATGAGTGGTTTCATTATTCTTGGCTAAAAGTACGCCTAATTTCACTAAATTCCAGAATTCGCCCAAGGTGCCACATTTCCTTTAAGGAATCTAGTTATCGCTATCGAATTCGCCGGCCTAGAAAAAATGTTACCGAGTTATTGTTATCGATGTCGGGGTGAAATTAAGTTCAAGACATGTTGAAGCAAACTGCCTACCACTGCTAATGACACTCAACAGACTACATTCTACCAATTAATTTACATCATTTATTGTTCAGATTTTCGTGAACTTTCTGTTTCCGTCCGGACCAGGGTGCGTCTTTTTTAGACGGAAACCTATCAAGGGGCGTCAAATCAAGGTCGACCGGGCGCGGGGAGGGAGCAAGTACCCCTTTACTTCCTCCCCTGGATCCACCTATGACTGAGGGTCACCGTGGGGAGGGGAAGGGGGACTTATCTAACAGTCTGACACAAGTTGCAGCAATGGTTCCTTCCACGGTATGGTATGTTGAGCTGAGGAAATTTGCCCTCCCCTGACGCAAAGTTGTGGCGCCGCCCCTGTTCAAACTGGTCACTGAAGAAGGCTACATGTAATTCAAGTCGCCTGTGCCAAAGTTCCGTTTAGCGCACAGGCTTTAAAAACGTCCAAGCAAAATATATTTGTTCGCACAGCGAGGCTTGAGCATTATATTACGTTCCCAATACCACCTCATACCACGTAATCACCCGAGGAGGAGGGAATCGACAGGCGACGAATTTTTACCTTTTTCTCAGCGCAAGATAGGTTCCGGGTAACATGAAATGTCGACCATGTGGTTTCTCGACATGCTCTACTACACAACTATCTCTGTTTAAATCACATTATGAAGACTGAGACCGACTGAATTCAAAGGCCACAAGTCAAGGTCATTGGCCCCAGTGTTCTGGTCAGATGGTGTTATTTAGTAAGACATATGGTATGCTTTTGACTTCACAGCTAAGGCTACTCAATGTCAAGATCAAAGGTCTTTTTCAACGTCAAACCCTGCTTTTCACACCCAAAGGCTGCTATCGTGCCATTTATATTGTACATTAATGGGAAAATGTCACATTGTTAGGCTAGAGGTCAGTAACCTAGAACGACCTTGACCTCAAACTTTCACAGAACATTGTGTGGGACCTTCTCTCTATATTAGTCTGCTTTTAGCCTAGTACCGGCGTTGCTCTTCATGATCACAAAATTTCAAATAGGTCTCCAGCACGGCCCAACTTTGACCTTGATGTCCTAGTTTGACCTTAACATTATTAATCTAGGTCAATGACACTGGACTATAACGTTGATCTCTATTGCCCCACATAGCCCCAAACCGGGAATTTTCCTAGACACCTTGGTTTTGGATCTCTTGGATCTTGGTGTTTTGGATCTCAGGGGCAACTTTAGGACTTCACCCTACACTGCGCATTGACACCGGACACCTCTCCATTGTGCATGTTATGTCTGCTTTTTCCTGTTCCCTCAAACCTCACAGGTTTTCAGTGTAGCCTCCCTCACACTAGTCCTGCAATCGCACCAGGGTTATAAATTCACACCATTCGCCCCTGTCTTGAGGGGCACTTGCACCAGCAATATCCATCAAAAGTGCCATACCTTGCAGACTGGAGTGCAGGCAAACTTTTGTGACTGAGTGATTCTGGCCATCTCAAAATATAGGCTTAACTTTGAAGCCTGTAAATAAAATACCTTTTATTCCACAAATTTCCATCACCTGACATGAACATGAATTCCTTAAAAATATAGCCAAGGTATGTTTCCCATCTGCATTCAGTTTTTTTAAGCCACCTTGGAAAAAGGTGACTAAAAAATAAAAGCAAGGGGGGAATTAGGACCTGTCTTCAGTGTGTGTGCTAAAGGTTCTGAGGTCTAATACAGTAACAGTAATCTCAACTAATGACATTGCTATAAAACAAATGCTCCACAGATTCACACATCTTATTGCAAAAAAGGCTTAAATACTACCATGAAAACCTTATGACAATGACCTCTTGTGAGTGACCAAGCTGAGAATCTGAGTGCACATCTTCTGAGGTGGTACATCATTTTCTTGCAATAATTTCCCGATAATGTACGAATTCAGCTGGCAAAATCCTACTCAGCAGATCCGAATCAGCACATAGCAAATATCTAGTTATTTCAGCCTGCCTTTATTAGGCATGTCCTGCAGACTGTCAACTTGGTTTGTCCATTTTCTGATAAAAAAATGTTCTAGCTACCTAATTTTCAGATCGGAGGAGGTTTAAACCTCGCCCCCACCAGGGGCATCAATGGCCCCCCTAAGGTTTTTCCGGGATAGCAGAAAAACGAAGAGGCGCAGCACCGCGGTTGAGGGCTCTACCTCTCACTGCATCATTTTCCCACTATCCCTGAAATTTTTGTACTCCGGGTCACCCAAGGTCAGGTCACCAGACGAGGTCAACCAAGGTCACCTCACTTCAACTTTAGAGCTCTGTAAGAGCTACATTTCGAGGTAGATCAATTTGAAACTTCCTACACTTTATGGCCCCTTCAGGGTCTACAAGGTGTATATCCGGGATTTTTCGATTTCGTGCCCTGAGGTCAGGTCACGAGGTGACCTCTCCCATTGAAAAAGCATGGGGAAAAGCTGTCTTATGATCTAAAAGTCACAAAAGCGATTGAAAATGCTCAGCTTGATCAGAAAAACATTCTTGGACACCGTTTCACGGATTCCAGGGGTCATATTTGCCCTTTGACCTCTCCAAGGTCATCCAAGGTCACCAGGGGTCAAAAACAGTATTTTGACAATAACTTTTGACCTAATTAAGCTAGAGCGCTGAAACAAACACCATCGTGTTTGTCTTGTCACTGGCTTTCATTTGATATACGGCAAGGTCACTTTTTGACCTTTCGTGACCTCAGGTCATCTTAGGTCATGAGGTGACCTCTGGAGGTCAAACCAATGGCAGGAGGTCTTTACATTTCACATAGCGGAAAAAGGACTGACAATTTCCTATCAAATGTACTTTACCAGACCTCAATAGCTCTAATGGCATTAGAGTTATGCCCAGTTTGCTTAAGCATTGCATATTTGAGTGAAAATGCCCAATCTTGGCCTAATTTGACCTGTGGAGGTCAAAGCCATTGACCTGAGCACTAAAACATGTGAACTAATTTATTTTTGAATTCATGCAAGCTTTCTATCACACTTTGCAGATTTGCGCCAACGTCCATATTTTCAGAGTTAGAGGGGGGCATCGGTGGCCCCTCCCGGTGGAATGAAGGTGGCGCTGGACCCCTGGTGGGGCATGGGTTAAGAGAAGCTTAGATGAGGTAGGAGGGGGCAATGGAACATGCAGGTCAGAGGAGCTTGGAGGAAGTTGGAAGAGGTATTTGCACTAGTATTTATTTATACAAAAGAGCAACAGGTAAAACCACTTATAGCTTAAGTCAAATAAGTAAAACAAACACATGGTATTCACAATGAAATGATAAAATGATGTCTGTGATGTTACAAGATGGGAAACAAAACTACACGCTCATCCTATGTCTTGATGTAATTATAAAACTCTGTATGACATGACATAAAAACATGACAAAGACATAACACACATGAAAATGACTAAATACTCTAAAATAATAAAAAGGGCATACAAAATGTGTAAATAAAAACACAAAGACAAGATAAAAGGAAAACTCACTTAAAATAAAAGCCACACAAGAATAAAAACAGGTGCTGCTTGGTGAACTCTACTACAATTCCTTTAAAAATATTGCATTTCATGTTAGATGGACTGATTAAGAAGCTGAAAGAGACCTTATAGTTAAACCCAGGCAAAAAACTTCCAATATCAATACATTTAGAAAAATTGTGCAACAGGCTCAGAAAGGCTTCCGCTCAACCTATGGGAGATGAAATCGGGGATAAACAAAGCACAATAGGCATTTTCACCACATATCTTTTTAATACCTGATTTTTTCTTCTTGGCCATGGCCACTCCACCACTTGATTGGAATATCAAAGCAGTGCCTCCAGCTCTTGTAATACCTAATTCTTGCACATCTAACGAACTCCTCATACCAAGGACGGTGCACCAAAATAAATCTTCAATTTTAGACGCGATGGAACAGGAAAGAAACAGCGCCAATTTAAAGTTTACAGCTCCTCCTACCACAGCCGCACATGTAGCATATTACAGTATTTAAACAGCTCTGATATATTACCCCCATTATTCTTCGACGCCGGGCAAGTAGGCAAGGTCGTAGTAAATAAATCATAAGCCTGTGAAGTATATTCACTTGTCTGAAAGGCGCCGTTAATGGAGAAAAACTAGGTGCAGGGTGCTACCATATATAACTTCTTTTTGGTATGGTAAAAGTTTCTGGCCAATACCATCCGGAAAATAAGCTTTTATTTCTTAGAACAAATGCGAACATGTACATTTCTTTACATAGAATGGTTGAATTTATCTAAAAAAATAACCTTCATTCCCACATGGAAGAATTTTCTAAAGCAAAATACCTGACTGACGAAGCTAGCGTTGCTGGTTTCCATAGCAACAGTACCAGCTGTCTTCGAATATTTTGAAGAACACCGGCAAATGAAAACAAAACACCGGAAACCGGGCCGGAAGCGTGTCGAGGAAGCGCTTGGGTGAGTGAGCACATACTTTTTGATATTTCTGGTGTTAAAGCTACTTCTAGGAATTGAGGGTCTCACACTGAAATATATCGTTGTCCGTGGGTAAAATTACGACGTACTCGATCAAAGTTTCATTAATCCCCAGAACCTCATCTCGGGTCATTTATTCATTCAAACTCCTCTGTTACGGCCGGGGCGACGGGTCCCCTTTCGATCGGCCTCAAGTTCTGGTCACCCGTTCAGGGCCGGCAGCAAGCAAGGTATAAGGCAAGCAAAGTATGGCCATGCAAGGTATACATTTTCATAAAAGGTACATACCCATAAAAACATTTCGGCGAGCTAATAAAAGGTAAACACTTTGATCTTTGGGGGTAAACATTGCAAGATCTCCAAACGCCCACAAAACTATGCACTGGCCCTAAAATCCCTGAGGTCCGTTCAACACTTGACTGGATATCCACAAATCCAGGAACTGGCCAAATTTCTGCCCGGATCACTGATTGGGACCACTTCAGATCGCATACAATATTATGGGGTCTGCTTGAATTAAGAGTTTAAGATATTATACCTACTACTTACTCTAAAGTAGGGACGGATGTTGTAGCCACAGAGGGCCTAGATCAAAGGAGTCCCGCAAGCAAGGCGGGGGCCAACTGTAGCCACAATATGTCTGAGATTATCGCGAGGGGCCCGGTCGCGGACACAAAGTCACAAGTGAACCACAGCGACCCCGGAAGCATCTCAGGAGGCCCAGTGACCACAGGAGGTCCGGGTGAACCGCAGGGGATCCAAGCAACAGTTACAGGGGACCCTGGTGGAATACCGAGGACCTGCAACTACAGAGAATAGGGGTTCCGGCTTGGTCAGCAGTGAGCCCCCGAGACGACTGTTAGGGGCCCGGTCACGGGGCTCGTGGGACCTCCGAGGCAGGGGCTCTAGAACAACTCTGGGAGCCTCCGATATTAATTTCAGGGGCCTCTGGGTACATTGCAAGGGGCCTCTAGACCTACGGGTATTATCGCGGTGGATCACATCTCGCGGTTCAAGGATCACATCAGAAGGTCCACAGTTCATATGTCCTACCGCTCAAAATGTCTAACTTAAAAAAGTCAAACATTCAAATTCCAAGAGGCGTGCTCAGATGCATGAGAGTGGGGTGCATGATAACGCAGAGGCGTGCTAAGGCACCTGATAATAGGAGGCTATGAGGGTTAGGTTAGGTTAGGTTAGTTGGGTTGGGTTGGGTTGGGTTGGTTGGTTGGGTTGGTTGGGTTGGTAGGTCGGGTCGGTCAGTCAGGTCAGGTCAGGCCAGGTCAGGCGGTCCCGGCCAGGCAGGTCGTCGGTCGTCAATTGTGTATGCCCTTGTTTATTTCTAGTCTGGGATATCACCCCTCTTTCCTGAATCTGAGTGCACCTCTGGTCTGGGTACCACTTAACACTGCTCAAACTTCCCCTCCCTCCGTCTGTTTCATCTCTAGGATTTTCTGCAGAATTTGGGGATATTTCTATGACATTTCGAAAAGTGGTACCCAGACCAGAGGCGCACTCAGATTCTGGAAAGAGGGTTGATATCCCCAGACTAGGAAATAGGGATTTAGGCATACACACCTGACCTGACCTGACCTAACCTGACCTGAACTGACCGGACCTGACCTGACCTAACCTTACCTTACCGAACCTAACCTAACCTAACCTAACCTAACCTAACCTAACCTAACCTAACCTAACCTAACCTAACCTAACCTAACCTAACCTAACCCTTAGCCTCCTATTATCAGGTGCCTTAGCACGCCTCTGCGTTATCATGCACCCCGCCTCTGTATCTGAGCACGCCTCTTTGACCTTTTGAATGTTTGACTTTTTAAGTTAGACATTTTGAGCGGTAGAACATATGAACTGTGGACCTTCTGATGTGATCCTTTTGAACCGAGAGATTGATCCACCTACTGCGATAATACCGACCTACCGCTGGTGACATTTGGAAGGTAACTTGCGGGACCGGGGTTCAGTCGTAGCCGCCGGGCCTCCCTAAGGGAGCTGGACGGCTGTGGCGGGAGGCGTTTCTTACCAGTGCTTAAGGTCGGCACAAGGGGGATCGCCCCATCGCCCCCCTTGGATCCGCCCCTGCCCCTGTGGCGCCGGACGTCGACGTCGGGCGCTGAATGTGCCCTGGAACTTCAAGTAACGTAGTTGCTCAATTGACTTCAGAATATCCTGGCTAGTGGCGGATGCATGGGGGGGGGGGGTGAGTGCGGGCTAGAGGGCACAAGCCCCTCCGAAATGTCAGAGTGTCTATAGTTAACACATAGTCAGAGTCTGTTCCGAGGCAATGGCGGCGGAGTCTCGAGCCCCCTAGCCCCGCCCCCGAAATATTGTTCTGGACCCACCACTGATCCTGGCAGAGACTTTCTGCCGTCTGGCACATTTCACTGTTTGCAGTGCGTTCACTGGCAGCCGCAGGTTTCCGTTTGGCATATTTGGCCGCCCTCCCTGGACCGCGACGACTCTGGCAAGAAAAAATTGCATCGGGAGAGTGCCTCTCGCACTGCGCAAAATGTCTCTCCAGGTGGTATAGGCCGACGCCCATGGCCACTGGCAGCGGAACTGGGGGGGGGGGGGCACCGGGTACGGTGCCTTCCCTTAATTAAGAAATTTTAACACTAACCCTATAGCGTTGACTGGAAAGAAACGGGATGAAAGCCCATGGTGCCCCCCTTAAATTTGGATGTTCCGCCGTCACTGCCCATGACCTTTTCTCCCTTACCGAAATCCTACATTCTTTACTGGACTGAACCGTATATTTTCCGGGCCGGATTATCGGAGGTGACATATCTTAGTGATGTGGAAGTACATTGTTGAATCACGACTCGATGCTGACTTCCAACTGGGTCATTCCACCATAAATCGACCAAAAATTTCGTAAAATAAAACCCTTCTATTTTTTATTCTCCGAAATTGGTGCAAAGGTGGTTTCAAAGGTGTTGAATCTAACCATGGCGCCAAAAATTATTTGAAAATTTGGTATGGCAGATATAGCCTCCGGGATTTTTCGGGGTCACCATGTAGGCATTGTTTTGAAAGCCTATTGTTCTGCCATTTTTTTTAAATACCAGTTCTGGTATAAAGTTATTCAAACGTTTATTCGTAAAATGTGTGGAATAACACGGCAGCGTAAGTCTGCTCCTGCACGATCTTGTCCAGGATTTTGGCGTTGACCTCCTCGATCTGGTCTGGAAGCACCATGGTGCCCAAATTGGTGAGCAATTCCAGTGCAGCATCCTAGCCCATCGAGCCACCGCACTGAGTGACAGTTGCCCTGGCTTGCCCACCCTGGAACATGTAGGGAGGCCATCCACTGGGCCTTTCTTTCTCTCCGCATCTGTGACTCCAGCCTCATGGCCACCTGTCGGCGCCCCTCGCAGAGGAGTTGATGAGGCCTACCCTGGCCAGGAGGCACCTGGCCTGAGCCCTGACAATGGTGGTGGACATCAGGCGCCGGTACTGTCCAACGGTAGTGCCGAGCAGACTCCCATTTTCCAGGCGGCCAGAGGAGCGAGTGAGGTGTTGCACCCGGGCCTCGGCACAGCTCTGGATGAAGGCGTGTAGGTCGGTGCTTCCTTCGCCCCAGTTGCCTGCAACGTAGCACTGCAGGTTTCCGAAACTTTGCAGTCGTTGCACAAGCCTCCCTGTCTCCCCTGGCTGGGTACCGTAGAATTGCCGGTCCAATCTCTCCAGGGGGTGCCTGTAGGAGCCCGGCAGTTCCCTGGCCCTCCTGTCACCCTGCTTCTTCCTCCTGCAGACAGGGTAACGCGTGGCTCCGGCGGAAATGAACTTAAGTTCGCCCAGGCAGTCACGCGGCCCATCAGCAGTAGGGAGACGGAGTTTAAAATCAGGACATAGGCCGAGGCGCTGGCGGCCACGCTCCAACTCTCCTCCCTCCTCCAGCAGTTTCGTCGGTATCAAGTCCCTGAAGACCCCGAAGACCTCGCAGTCTATCGGGATCCTCGCTTCGTTTGCGATATTAACCATGATAACCTTCAAGGAGTCGTGTCGAGTGCGCCAGGTATCTTGAGGAAGCTGGGCGGTCATCACCTCGTCACCAAACAAGCCAACCACAGCACCCCTGGTACCGACTGCCTGACCGAGAATGGAAGGGCAGGCGGGGCTCGGGAGGCAGAGGTGCTGGGCCATCACTTCCCTGAAGACAGGGGTGGTGAGGCCGGTGGTGGGGCCAGGCAGGGCGAGCTTTCAGGTGGTAGATAGCTTGTCCAGCTGAGGATAGGCAAGCACCGGCCTCCTGCACTGGTGTAAAGTCCACGTCTTCGGCAACCTTTAAAGGGAGTTTACGAAATATCGTCTTTGCGAGTTCGAAGAAAGACCCTACTATGTGGAAACGTGGGGCTATGCGTGAATATTGCGACTAGCTCTTTGTCGAGTGGTCATACGGCCATGGATCAGCCAGGACCGGATCCAGGATTTCCTCAAGAGGGGACAGAGCTGGTTCAAGGATCGTGTCCCCCCGCTCGGAGGCTCCTAGCTTTTTTATATATTAAGCGTAACATCTTTGCAAAGTGAAGATATTTTTGAGGTGCATGTTTTTAACGTGCTTGTAAAGTTTAACAAGTTTAATATTTTAGGGGCCCCGAAACCAACACCGTGGGGCACCCTAGGTCCAACTCTTTGGGGCCCCCTTGACCAACTCTTGGAGCCCCCCTTCCTCGAGACAATTTCTTTGGGGCCGCCGAGATGAGCTTTCGGAGGCCCTGAGACCAACACTTGGGGCATTCCGAGACTAACTCTTGGGGGCTCCCGAGGCCAACACGTGGGGCACCCTGATACCAACTCTTGGGGTCCACCAGGTCAACCTCCGGGGGTCCCCGAGAGCAACTCGTGGCGCCCTCCCGAGATGCACATTCGGATGGTATTAGAGGTCCAAAAATCAGCAAACTTGTGAACAATGTTGGTGACAAAAGTAGATCAAGTCGGTGTCAAAACAGGTCAGATTGTGCACTCCGCAGCGCGGTAAGTTGACGGATACCCTGCCAACACGTTATTTTATATATACAAGGAGTCAGAGGGTCTGGAAAATAGTCCCCTCTTGGTACCAAAGCTCGATACTCTTGGAAACATGGCTTTGGTTTGAAGTTCCGTTGGCGACACTTACACTGTTTCCGACCTCTGGTGTTGGAGATCCGCAAATCAGCCTCTGGAACTCGCGTCAGACATCACTGCAGCCACTCCCGCGGGGCCCTGTGCAGTGCATGAGCTCAGCCCAAGGGAGGGGGCGGTCTCCCCCACCGCCCTAATTGAATCCGCCCCTGTCATGCAGAGCGAATGCCTTTCCCTGTCCCATTAACCCGCGCCCAGGTGGAGGACCCCCGAGCCACTTTCGCCCTGCTGGGAGATTAAACACCGGCCCCTTGAACTCGATCCTTATGCGGGATAGCGGAAACAATGCGAATGCTGGTGGATAGCTCATACAAATTCATGGTACAACTACATCGGTTATTTGGCTCAGGTCAGTATTGACGTCATGATAGGTCAAAGAAGGTTGCATGTTAGGGTATTTTTTTGGGCTCTATCGTCTGACAGAGTTAAGATAGAATCACTTTTTAGGCACCATTTGCTTCCTCTCGTCATGGTGAATCCAATGATATATAATATGACTATGCTAGGTCAAAACAAAAAATGACGTGACCTCAGGTCAGGTCAAGGTCACTCTCCGACCTAGCATAGTCAATATGTCTATCAATCGACTCGCAATAACAATGCAAACGTAATAGTATCAAAATAAAGCTGTATCATAATTTCCTGCAAAGTTATTGATCCAAGTCTGAAGTAACCCCAGATGAGCTTTCAGAGGTCACAGGTAAAAAAGGCCCGGGATACTACGATTCGGTAAATTCGAAGGTATTATCAGCTGTATCTACACAAATACAACCAAATTCCTGTTTTCCCCATGTATTCTCCCTGTTTCCCCATGGAGAGGCCATGATCCATACCTAGCCTTAGGTCATCGATATGAAAAATCGCAGAATATATTTTGTAGCACTCAGTGGGGCCATTATGTGATATAAGTTTCGATCCGATAGAGTTAACCATTTCTTACGCCACCTTAAAATTTTTTGGAGGTGAGGTTACTTGACCTGCACTGGTGACCTGACCTGAGATGACCCAACATTAAAATTTTGAGGAAAGTTGCGGAATTGATCAAGGATAAGGGTTGCCAAGTACAGCGGCGCTTCGCGCTGCCGTTTATCGTGACGCCTGAAAAACCCGAGGGGTGTTCAAACACCCCCGCCCCGGGGGCGAGGGTTAATGTTCATTCTCCGGGATAGGGGAGGTGACTAATGCCCAGGGCCGTGGTCCTTTTCACACCCTTTGGATTTGTTTGCTCTATTTGAGCTGAATTTAGTCGAGTGCCTTCAGTAGGCATCGTTATGTCGGGTGTCGGTCCGCAAAATATTTCCGAGTGGTTGCAGAATTCAGCGGTTTGTTCACCCGCGCCCCACCGGGGGTCCGGCGCCACCTTCGCCCCACGCGGGGCATCGATGGCTCCCTCTAACTCCGAAGATATGGGGGTTAGCGCAAATCTGAAAAGTGCATTAGAAAGCTTACGTGAATTCAGTAAGAAATTACTTCGCATGTTTAAGCGCTCAGGTCAATGGTTTGACTTCTAGGGGTCAAGATAGGTCTTAATAGGCTATTTTCACTCAAATATGCTGTGGTTAAAAAACTGGGCATAACTTTTATGCTATTAGAGCTATTGAGGTCTGGTAGAGTACATTTGATAGGAAAATGCCAGACCTTTTCCGCTCCGTGCAACGTAATTACCTCCCACCGGTGCTTTGACTTCGAGAGGTCGCCTCGTGACCCAATATGACCTGAGGTCACGAAGGGTCAGAAAGTGACCTGCTGTATGTTAAATGAAAGCCAGTGGTGAGACATACACGGTGATGTTTGGTTCAACGCTCTAGCTTAATTAGGTCAAAAGTTATTGCTAAAATACTGTTTTGACCCCCTGGTGACCTTGGATGGCCTCGGAGAGGTCAAAGGGGGAAATATAGCACCTGGGATCCGTTAAAGGGTGTCCAGGAACGCTTTTCTGGGCAAGCTGAGCATTTGTAATAGTTTTTGTGACTTTGAGATCATAAGACAGCTTATCCCCATGCTTTTTCAATGGGAGAGGTCACCTCGTGACCTGACCTCAGGACACGAAATCGAAAAATCCCGGATATACACCTTGTAGACCCTGGAGGGGTCATGACGTGCAGGAAGTTTCAAATTGATCGACTAAGAAATGTAGGTCTTATAGAGCTCAAAAGTTGAAGTGAAGTGACCTTGGTTGACCTGACCTTGGGTGACCCGGAGAAAAAATCAGGGATGGTGGGAAAATGATTGGGTGAGAAATAGAGCCCTCAACTGCGGCGCTGCGCCGCTTCGTTTTTCTGCTATCTGGGAAAAACCTTGGGGGGCCATTGATGCCCCCGCCCGGTGGGGTGAGGGTTAATCCAAAGACCACATATTCGCTACTTAAAATTTGCATTGCATCTCGTGTTGCCTCACCCTATCTTTTGGTATCTTATTGCCGATCAGGCTCAACGTGACAACATTTTCGAGACCGACGTGACGACTTTATTTGCATTTTCTGGTGGGTTGGCGCCAACTATTACCTTAACAATGACATTATAGAATGTACAGAAATATGTCTCAGTATTTACCGTTCGTAGTTCTGAAGTGCTTTGAGGAGCTGGCTGTTTGGTCAGTGAGGTCAAATAAGGTTCAGCCTAATGCCTTAGGTCGGCATTGTCTCAAAGTTGTGCCTGAAGATGTCAGAATGCTTAACCCTCGCCCCACCGGGGGGCAATCGATGGCCCCCCTAAGGTTTTTCCGGGATAGCAGAAAACGACGGGGCGCAGCACCGCGGTTGAGGGCTCTACCTCTCACTGCATCATTTTCCCATCATCCCTGAAATTTTTACCCCGGGTCACCCAAGGTCAGGTCACCATACGAGGTCAACCAAGGTCACCTCACTTCACCTTTAGAGCTCTGCAAGAGCTACATTTCAAAGTCGATCAATTTGAAACTTCCTACACTTCATAACCCCTCCAGGGTCTATAAGGTGTATATCCGGGATTTTTCGATTTCGTGCCCTGAGGTCAGGTCACGAGGCGACCTCTCCCATTGGAAAAGCATGGGGAAAAGTTGTTTCATGATATAAAAGCCACAAAAATGATTGCAAATACTCAGACTGCTCAGAACAACGTTTTCGGACACCCTTTCACGGATCCCAGGGGTCATATTTGCCCTTTGACTTTTCCAAGGTCATCCAAGGTCACCAGGGGTCAAAAACAGTATTTTGACAATAACTTTTGACCTAATTAAGCTAGAGCGGTGAAACAAACACCATCGTGTTTGTCTTGTCACTGGCTTTCATTTGATATACGGCAAGGTCACTTTTTGACCTTTCGTGACCTCAGGTCATATTAGGTCACGAGGTGACCTCTGGAGGTCAAACCACTGGCGGGAGGTCTTTACGTTCCACATAGCGGAAAAAAGTACTGGCAATTTGCTATCAAATGTACTTTACCAGGCCTCAATAGCTCTAATGACATAAGAGTTATGCCCAGTTTGCTTAATCATTGCATATTTGAGTGAAAATAGCCGATCTTGACCTAATTTGACCTCTGGAGGTCAAACCATTGACCTGAGCACTAAAAAATGCGAAGTAATTTCTTACTGAATTCACGCGAGCTTTCTATTGCACTTTGCAGATTTGCGCTAACGCCCATATTTTCGGAGTTAGAGGGGGCCATCGATGGCCCCCGGTGGGGCGAAGGTGGCGCCGGACCCCGGTGGGGCGCGGGTTAATTGTAGTCGTTCCAGCATGAAACAAAGCTGAATGGCCTAACTACTGGAAGTTTTCTGAGCGCGTCGGCTCTGTATAGGGACACGGTTTGTCCGGTGGGGATGCTGAGGGCCCAGCCCTGACCTGAATGTGTTCCATTTCAGCTGGCTAGAGTGGCGCCATGTCCACCGAGGATGGAGGAAAGAAGGACCTGCAGCTCACTGCTGCCATCGGGTTCGAAGGTCAGACCTCAACCATCCGGGGCGCGTGTACAGGTGGACTGAATGTCCCCTGCTGGGGTGTAACCGCGCACTGACTCGTAAAGTCATATTATAGTGTCGCCAACTTTCTGAGCTGCTTCCCTAAACAATGTCGTATTAAATGCGCCTCTTTTGCATTATCCTTGTATTTTCCCTGGCAGTTTTTCTCACCAGTTTATATGTCACCTATACAAAGTCCTGTCAATAACGGCACAGAAGCCTGGCTCTGTACCGGGTGTTGCCGCCTGCCTCAGGCGACGTGCTGGACGGGCTGCACGTCCACCCAGACGGCCAGCACCTGGTGCACGGCCTGGGCACCGACGTGGTGGTGGTGGAGCTGGCCACCGGCAAACAGCGCTTCCTCACCGGCCACAGCCACAACGTCAGCTGCGTCGACGTCAGCCGCTCCGGCAAGTACATCGCCTCCGGCCAGATCAACTTCATGGGATTCAGAGTGAGTGCCGCCGGCCTGCAGAGCGCTGGCTGCTGCCAAGGGCGCTGCAGGCACAGGCGGGTCCAGGATTTCCGGTCAGGGGCGGGACACATGGTCGGAAGGGGGCGCTGTCTGGACAAGGGAAGGAATCCTATAAGGTGGACACCAAAACCTATCGCGGGGGCTCCGATGATACTTGCATCCTGGGGGGAGGGGGAAGGGTGAAGAGATATTTCGCAGGGGCGCCGTGACCATTTCATAGGCCGACTGACGGAGGGTCGATCAAGGGCCCCTCTCCCCCTTGGATCCGCCGGTGACTGCAATAACCGAACATCGCGAATTTTTAGAGTATGTCTACCATTAGGCTAAAATATCAAGCAGGGTCGATATAGACGCGATTTTTCCGCCTAAGAGGCAATATAAAGCAGTGTTCCAAGGGCAGGGAATCGGTGGCAAAAGCGTTGACATGTCGGATGCTTTGTAGTTCAGGGTAAAGAGTCGGCACTTTCAGGGCGAAGTCGACGCAATGGTGTTTCCACTTTCCCAAGAGGCGTACAGGCGGCTCAGCAGTATAATAGAATCACCACGGCTTGACAGCATCGCTTCAGAAGCTTAAAATGCGCACTGACGGGGTCTGAGCCACCTTCGCTTTGACGGGGGCGGGTACCCGCCCCCCTAAGATCTCAAGAACCGCGCCAGGTAGCACAAAACAGTAAACGGCGTCGGATAGCCCATTCACTTCTCCATCGAAAATATTTGAACCATTGTTTTGTCAGGTCACTTTTAAGGTCACTAGAGGTCAAAACATGCCGTCATAGGGATAACATGTAAATAAAGGTTTTCGGTCATTACGTCTGAACAAGTAAAGATAGAGCAAAACAACTTAAACTATATGAATCCTCGCAGCAAGCCGAATCGAATGATATATAATATGACCTTGCTGGGTCAAATCAAGGATTTGACCTCACCTGAGCAAGGTCAAATTAGATAAAATGCATATCATTAGAACTGCAAGGACATTTCGAATCTCTAATGCAGCTAAAATGGACGTTCTATCACCATCCGCTATTAAGTTATTCAGTTAAAACCATTTTCCCATTTATTTCCAATGGAGAGGTCATGGCTCGTACCTGACCTTAGGTCATCAATTTAAAAATCTCAGAACATTTTTAGAGAACTCGTTGGGCCCATTATGTGATATGAGTTTCAATTGGATAAGTTCACCCTGTTCCGAGTTATGCTATCTTAAACTTTTTTTGAGGTCAGGTCACTTGACCTGTACTGGTGACCGGACCTTAAAATTTTGAAGAAAAGTTGTAGAAATGATAAGACAATAGGCATGTCAAGTACGGTGGCGCTATGCGCCGCCGTTTTTATCTTGTCTCCGAAAAAACTCGAGGGGGACGGGTACCTGCCCCCGTCAATGCACGTGTTCAGCCCCCTACTAGCCCCTTGGATTCGCCACTGGTCTGAGCCACCTACGCTGTGATGGGGGGATACCCGCCCCCCGTATGGTGGTGTGGTGTGGTGTGGTGTGCCGCAGGCGGAGGTGATTGTGTGGTGTGGGTGTACCGCAGGCGGAGGTGATTGTGTGGTGTGCCTGTACCGCAGGCGGAGGTGATTGTGTGGTGTGGTGTGCCGCAGGCGGAGGTGATTGTGTGGTGTGGGTGTACCGCAGGCGGAGGTGATTGTGTGGGACTACAGCACCCTGCAGCGGTACGGCTCGCACGGTCTGCACAAGGTGAAGGTAGAAGCGGTGGCCTTCTCCGCCACCGACAAGTACATGGCCTCGCTGGGTGGTCAGGACGACGGCAACGTCATCGTCTACGACATGGAGACCAAGGATCCGCTGTGCGGTAAATATGCGCGCTCTGCACCTATCAGGGACTATAGACCTGCTATCTGGCTGTGGGACCCATATTATGACTTTGAACGTATCCCCGTATACGTTTCACGTATCGCAAATTAAATCCTGGCTGGTATTTCCGGTTGGTGCATGCTATATTGCTCCCATGTCAACTGCTCATCTAAGTTAATGCTTTGCTGTGTCCTGAAGTTCAACTTAGGAAAGAGAACAGTTGTATAACCATGATAAGCTTTTTCAATTCGTCTGACGCGGAAAATCTGAGGAAATACTTTGCAATCTGCCCACGTCAGCGATGTGATCTCAAAATCGACTGCGAATGTGCCTATTTGCATTGAACATGACTGCTGCTTGATTTGAAAATCGCACGGTAAGCACTCAGAAGTGGTGGCCTTTCACCCGTTTGTCTGGGACTGCACCAGTTGCCCTGGCCTCGCCCTGTTACCAGTCACCAGCCGCCCTGCCCGCGGCCCAGGTCTGACGGCGTCGCAGCCGACGCAGGGCATCTCGCTGGTGCTGCGCTTCTGCGCCACCATCGACGACACCTTCGTCACCGGCGGCGACTACACGCTCAGGGTGTGGCACGTCAACAGGAAGCGCCGCTTCATCACCCCCACCAACGTCAGCATCAGCGAGATCAAACGCAAAATACGCTGCGCCACCGTGAGTGATGACAGTACCGAGCTATGGAGGTCCCAGGGCGCGGCTTTCCCGGTTCCGTTGCGTTTGTACCCAGCTCAGGGGTTAGTGTATTACCTCATCCCACTCACCGTTGTGCCTACAGTGGTTTGCGATGTTTAACCGATGCCGAGAGGGCTACAGATCAAGCGCGTTCGATCCATAGTAGCGAGCTCTGGCGGTCCGAGGGTGAGGTTCTCGGTTCCGTTATGTGTGTACCCATCTCGGGTTACCATTTCCACGGGCACGGTGCGGGTACCGTCTCCACATGGTACCCGGGTAACAGCACGAGATGAGCTCTATCTCGGGCTGCCACCACTGTACCCAGGGACATGTTGTATACCCTGTTGCATTCATCTGCTGTTCTGTTATATTCTTTATCAGCCATGCTCTCTATGGTCTTGGAACATTCGCAAACTTGTGTGGGATTGCCCAAAGTGGGGTCGTGGAAGATGACATCATTCTTTTGGAATGAATCATTTATTTTTATACCCAATAATAAGCGGAGCTATATAAAAAAATAGACTTCCTAATACGAGCTCACCTATTTCTATCTCTGTCTGGACATTGTTTGTTTTTCCATAATATCGCAATTTCCATTCGTTTCACACTATCCCTGAGGCCATTTCGGCGACGCCAGCTTGTGGAGGCCGTCGCCGCTGACCAGTGCCCGGCTGTGGAGGCCGCCACTGACCAGTGCCCGGCTGTGGAGGCCGCTCTCGCTGACCAGTGCCCGGCTGTGGAGGCCGCCGCTGACCAGTGCCCGGCTGTGGAGGCCGCCGCTGACCAGTGCCCGGCTGTGGAGGCCGGCCGCCGCCGCTGACCAGTGCCCGGCTGTGGAGGCCGCTCTCGCTGACCAGTGCCCGGCTGTGGAGGCCGCCGCTGACCAGTGCCCGGCTGTGGAGGCCGCCGCTGACCAGTGCCCGGCTGTGGAGGCCGCCGCCGCCGCTGACCAGTGCCCGGCTGTGGAGGCCGCCGCTGACCAGTGCCCGGCTGTGGAGGCCGCCGCTGACCAGTGCCCGGCTGTGGAGGCCGCCGCTGACCAGTGCCCGGCTGTGGAGGCCGCCGCCGCCGCTGACCAGTGCCCGGCTGTGGAGGCCGCCGCCGCCGCTGACCAGTGCCCGGCTGTGGAGGCCGCCGCCGCTGACCAGTGCCCGGCTGTGGAGGCCGCCGCCGCTGACCAGTGCCCGGCTGTGGAGGCCGCCGCCGCTGACCAGTGCCCGGCTGTGGAGGCCGCCGCCGCCGCTGACCAGTGCCCGGCTGTGGAGGCCGCCGCCGCCGCTGACCAGTGCCCGGCTGTGGAGGCCGCCGCCGCTGACCAGTGCCCGGCTGTGGAGGCCGCCGCCGCTGACCAGTGCCCGGCTGTGGAGGCCGCCGCCGCTGACCAGTGCCCGGCTGTGGAGGCCGCCGCCGCCGCTGACCAGTGCCCGGCTGTGGAGGCCGCCGCCGCCGCTGACCAGTGCCCGGCTGTGGAGGCCGCCGCCGCCGCTGACCAGTGCCCGGCTGTGGAGGCCACCGCCGCCGCTGACCAGTGCCCGGCTGTGGAGGCCGCTCTCGCTGACCAGTGCCCGGCTGTGGAGGCCGCCGCCGCTGACCAGTGCCCGGCTGTGGAGGCCGCCGCCGCTGACCAGTGCCCGGCTGTGGAGGCCGCCGCCGCCGCTGACCAGTGCCCGGCTGTGGAGGCCGCCGCCGCCGCTGACCAGTGCCCGGCTGTGGAGGCCGCCGCCGCCGCTGACCAGTGCCCGGCTGTGGAGGCCGCTCTCGCTGACCAGTGCCCGGCTGTGGAGGCCGCCGCTGACCAGTGCCCGGCTGTGGAGGCCGCCGCTGACCAGTGCCCGGCTGTGGAGGCCGCCGCTGACCAGTGCCCGGCTGTGGAGGCCGCCGCCGCCGCTGACCAGTGCCCGGCTGTGGAGGCCACCGCTGACCAGTGCCCGGCTGTGGAGGCCGCCGCCGCCGCTGACCAGTGCCCGGCTGTGGAGGCCGCCGCCGCCGCTGACCAGTGCCCGGCTGTGGAGGCCGCCGCCGCCGCTGACCAGTGCCCGGCTGTGGAGGCCGCCGCCGCCGCTGACCAGTGCCCGGCTGTGGAGGCCACCGCCGCCGCTGACCAGTGCCCGGCTGTGGAGGCCGCCGCTGACCAGTGCCCGGCTGTGGAGGCCGCTGCTGACCAGTGCCCGGCTGTGGAGGCCGCTCTCGCTGACCAGTGCCCGGCTGTGGAGGCCGCCGCTGACCAGTGCCCGGCTGTGGAGGCCGCCGCTGACCAGTGCCCGGCTGTGGAGGCCGCCGCCGCCGCTGACCAGTGCCCGGCTGTGGAGGCCGCCGCTGACCAGTACCCGGCTTTGGAGGCCGCCGCCGCCGCTGACCAGTGCCCGGCTGTGGAGGCCGCCGCTGACCAGTGCCCGGCTGTGGAGGCCGCCGCTGACCAGTGCCCGGCTGTGGAGGCCGCCGCCGCCGCTGACCAGTGCCCGGCTGTGGAGGCCACCGCCGCCGCTGACCAGTGCCCGGCTGTGGAGGCCGCCGCTGACCAGTGCCCGGCTGTGGAGGCCGCCGCCGCCGCTGACCAGTGCCCGGCTGTGGAGGCCGCCGCCGCCGCTGACCAGTGCCCGGCTGTGGAGGCCGCCGCCGCTGACCAGTGCCCGGCTGTGGAGGCCGCCGCCGCCGCTGACCAGTGCCCGCTCCCCCCCCCCCGCCTGACCAGTGCCCGGCTGTGGAGGCCGCCGCCGCTGACCAGTGCCCGGCTGTGGAGGCCGCCGCCGCCGCTGACCAGTGCCCGGCTGTGGAGGCCGCCGCCGCCGCTGACCAGTGCCCGGCTGTGGAGGCCGCCGCCGCTGACCAGTGCCCGGCTGTGGAGGCCGCCGCTGACCAGTGCCCGGCTGTGGAGGCCGCCGCCGCCGCTGACCAGTGCCCGGCTGTGGAGGCCGCCGCCGCCGCTGACCAGTGCCCGGCTGTGGAGGCCGCCGCCGCTGACCAGTGCCCGGCTGTGGAGGCCGCCGCTGACCAGTGCCCGGCTGTGGAGGCCGCCGCCGCTGACCAGTGCCCGGCTGTGGAGGCCGCCGCCGCCGCTGACCAGTGCCCGGCTGTGGAGGCCGCCGCCGCCGCTGACCAGTGCCCGGCTGTGGAGGCCGGCCGCCGCTGACCAGTGCCCGGCTGTGGAGGCCGCCGCCGCCGCTGACCAGTGCCCGGCTGTGGAGGCCGCCGCCGCCGCTGACCAGTGCCCGGCTGTGGAGGCCGCCGCTGACCAGTGCCCGGCTGTGGAGGCCGCCGCTGACCAGTGCCCGGCTGTGGAGGCCGCCGCCGCTGACCAGTGCCCGGCTGTGGAGGCCGCCGCCGCCGCTGACCAGTGCCCGGCTGTGGAGGCCACCGCCGCTGACCAGTGCCCGGCTTGGCGCCCGGCGCCGCTGACCAGTGCCCGGCTGTGGAGGCCGCCGCTGACCAGTGCCCGGCTGTGGAGGCCGCCGCCGCCGCTGACCACTGCCCGGCTGTGGAGGCCGCCGCTGACCAGTGCCCGGCTGTGAAGGCCGCCGCTGACCAGTGCCCGGCTGTGGAGGCCGCCGCCGCTGACCAGTGCCCGGCTGTGGAGGCCGCCGCTGACCAGTGCCCGGCTGTGGAGGCCGCCGCCGCTGACCAGTGCCCGGCTGTGGAGGCCGCCGCCGCTGACCAGTGCCCGGCTGTGGAGGCCGCCGCCGCTGACCAGTGCCCGGCTGTGGAGGCCGCCGCCGCTGACCAGTGCCCGGCTGTGGAGGCCGCCGCCGCTGACCAGTGCCCGGCTGTGGAGGCCGCCGCCGCTGACCAGTGCCCGGCTGTGGAGGCCGCCGCTGACCAGTGCCCGGCTGTGGAGGCCGCCGCCGCCGCTGACCAGTGCCCGGCTGTGGAGGCCGCTCTCGCTGACCAGTGCCCGGCTGTGGAGGCCGCCGCTGACCAGTGCCCGGCTGTGGAGGCCGCCGCTGACCAGTGCCCGGCTGTGGAGGCCGCCGCTGACCAGTGCCCGGCTGTGGAGGCCGCCGCCGCCGCTGACCAGTGCCCGGCTGTGGAGGCCACCGCTGACCAGTGCCCGGCTGTGGAGGCCGCCGCCGCCGCTGACCAGTGCCCGGCTGTGGAGGCCGCCGCTGACCAGTACCCGGCTGCGGAGGCCGCCACCGCTGACCAGTGCCCGGCTGTGGAGGCCGCTCTCGCTGACCAGTGCCCGGCTGTGGAGGCCGCCGCCGCCGCTGACCAGTGCCCGGCTGTGGAGGCCGCCGCTGACCAGTGCCCGGCTGTGGAGGCCGCCGCCGCCGCTGACCAGTGCCCGGCTGTGGAGGCCGCCGCCGCCGCTGACCAGTGCCCGGCTGTGGAGGCCGCCGCTGACCAGTGCCCGGCTGTGGAGGCCACCGCTGACCAGTGCCCGGCTGTGGAGGCCGCCGCCGCCGCTGACCAGTGCCCGGCTGTGGAGGCCGCCGCTGACCAGTGCCCGGCTGTGGAGGCCGCCGCCGCCGCTGACCAGTGCCCGGCTGTGGAGGCCGCCGCTGACCAGTGCCCGGCTGTGGAGGCCGCCGCTGACCAGTGCCCGGCTTGGAGGCCGCCGCTGACCAGTGCCCGGCTGTGGAGGCCGCCGCTGACCAGTGCCCGGCTGTGGAGGCCGCCGCTGACCAGTGCCCGGCTGCGGAGGCCGCCGCCGCTGACCAGTGCCCGGCTGTGGAGGCCGCTCTCGCTGACCAGTGCCCGGCTGTGGAGGCCGCCGCTGACCAGTGCCCGGCTGTGGAGGCCGCCGCTGACCAGTGCCCGGCTTGGAGGCCGCCGCTGACCAGTGCCCGGCCGTGGAGGCCGCCGCCGCTGATCAGTGCCCGGCGGCCCCGGCAGATGGACGAGCGGGACGAGTACGTGTACTGCGGCACCACCTCCGGAGACGTGCTGAAGGTGCGGCTGGCCCACCACCAGGGCCAGACGCCCGCCCTGGTCGCCTGTCTGGCGCGCACCCCCGCGAAACGAGACAAACTCACCCGTGAGGGCGAATCCTACAGCCAGGGTGAGTCGCACTGCCAGTGTTAGGGTCAGGGTGAGTCGCACTGCGAGTGCTAAGCCCGGGGTGAGAACTAGAGACGTGGTAAAGGAGATTTGAGATCTGCAAACTTTAAGTTAGGGTGGGGAGTTGCATGGTGAAGTGAGCATTTTTGGGCGGGAACTGATCTCGCAGTGTTAGACGGCCCTCCAGCGTTTCCGCTCTGGGAGTTATCCTGGGATAACAGGTGTAGTGCATTGCTCACTAAAAGCCAATTATATTGCTAGGGCCATATTTGACTGTAACAGCTGGTTTGTTGAAGTTCTAACCTTGTCGCGCATGCTCCCCATGTGCCAGCTGGGATTCCTTACTGGCATTGCTGTGCTCGCAGGGGTGTGGTCGATTCTGATGCTACCCAACAACGAGCTGATGGTGGGCACGGGCACGGGGCGAATCGCGCGTCTGAAGCCATCTGAACAGATGCCGCGCACCACCATCAAACTGATGAGGCGCATCACCGACCGACTCATGGACGAGGTGAGTGAGTGAGTGAGTGAGTGAGTGAGTGAGTGAGTGAGTGAGTGAGTGAGTGAGTGAGTGAGTGAGTGAGTGAGTGAGTGAGTGAGTGAGTGAGTGAGTGAGTCATTAGGTGAGTGAGTGAGTGAATGAATGAATGAATGCATGAATGAATGAATGAATGAATGAATGAATGAATGAATGAGTGTGTGAGTGAGTGAGTGAGTGAGTGAGTAAGTAAGTGAATGAATGAGTGGTGAGTGAGTGAGTGGTGAGTGAGTGAGTGAGTGGTGAGTGAGTGAGTGAGTGAGTGGTGAGTGAGTGAGTGAGTCATTAGGTGAGTGAGTGAGTGAATGAATGAATGAATGCATGAATGAATGAATGAGTGTGTGAGTGAGTGAGTGAGTGAGTGAGTGAGTGAGTGAGTGAGTGAGTGAGTGAGTGAGTGAGTGAGTGAGTGTGTGAGTGAGTGAGTGTGTGAGTGAGTGAGTGAGTGAGTGAGTGAGTGAGTGAGTGAGTGAGTGAGTGAGTGAGTGAGTGAGTGAGTGAGTGAGTGGGAGAGCGGGAGCCGTTCGGACTCCCCGAGCGTATGAGTAGCCTGTACTGGCCGTTACTCCCAGCAGCCCGTTACGGCCGAGTGACCGCCTGCGTTCGCGCCGGTTCAGGTGCAGCGCAACGACGTGATGGGTCGCGTGACGACGCTGACCACCGACCGCTCGGGCCGCGTGTACGTGGGCACGGCCGCCTCGCACGTCTACACCGCCTGTCCCACCTCCGTCCAGGTCCAGCTGGTCCGGACCGGCCACCCCACCGAGGTCAAGGCCATCACCTTCCCCAGGTGCGCAGCTCAGCCGGCCGTCGGCTACAGGGTGGGTCGGATATTCCAGAAGAAGAGACTTCCCTGACAGCGCTAAGTAATCTTATTTGCATCGGTGAAATTTGGTATGCCGCCGTTTTATACAGATGTATAATTGTCGTCTTCATGAATATGATGTAGACACAGAGAGCACCGGTAGCAATAAGTGTTCTCTGCGTGTGGTGGCACTGTTCGGTTGAGGTGGGTATTCGCCGTTTAGGACGGGTAGGCGCTGCTGGCAGGGAGTGCTCGGAGCTGTTTGTCACCTGCGCTCATGAGGACGCGCGCATCTGGCACGCAGCCACCGGCCAGGAGCTGCTGCGGTTCACCGTCGCCAACATGACCTGCCAGTGTCTGCAGGTGGCCGCCGACGGCTCCACCATCTTCACAGGTGCGTGACACCGGCTCCACCATCCTCACAGGTGCGTTATACTAGCTCCACCATCTTCACAGGTGCGTTATACTAGCTCCACCATCTTCACAGGTGCGTCACACCGGCTCCACCATCTTCACAGGTGCGTTATACTAGCTCCACCATCTTCACAGGTGCGTTATACTAGCTCCACCATCTTCACAGGTGCGTTATACTAGCTCCACCATCTTCACAGGTGCGTTATACTAGCTCCACCATCTTCACAGGTGCGTTATACTAGCTCCACCATCTTCACAGGTGCGTTATACTAGCTCCACCATCTTCACAGGTGCGTTATACTAGCTCCACCATCTTCACAGGTGCGTTATACTAGCTCCACCATCTTCACAGGTGCGTTATACTAGCTCCACCATCTTCACAGGTGCGTTATACTAGCTCCACCATCTTCACAGGTGCGTTATACTAGCTCCACCATCTTCACAGGTGCGTTATACTAGCTCCACCATCTTCACAGGTGCGTTATACTAGCTCCACCATCTTCACAGGTGCGTGACACCGGCTCCACCATCTTCACAGGTGCGTGACACCGGCTCCACCATCTTCACGAGGGGGATGGGTGGCTTAGTGTATAACACCAAAGTCTCCTAAGTCACCGGTCCCAGCAGAACCTCTGAATAAGTAGATCTGATCCGCCAATCCCTCCCAAACGGTGAGAGTTGTTGATGTCGTATAGCCTCGGCACTGTTGGTGCGTCGGTAAACCCCAGCACTGATTACAATTGCTTTGTTTACGTGTGACTTACCATGTTTACGTGACTTGCTAAAGGTTAAGCTACGAATCAGTCAGTCGGATTTTTTCACCCAGGGAGATGTATCTAGTCATAATCAGTTACGTTCACAGGTGAGGTCTATTGCGAAAGTAGTGCTCGGAAGAACGATCAGCTGAGGGCGTGTCGAAGCATTTGCAGATTCCTGCTGGCAGCTCCTCGATTCTCAGAGCTAAAGATTGACCGAGAAGTTGACTTGCCATGAGACACCACATCGATAGCTGCTTAAGTATCGCCGGCTGTCTAGAAGAGACACCATTGTAATGGAATCGTCCTGGTTTTAATAATCCTTAAGTCCCTAATCGCTGTGGAGACGCGCCCATGATTCTGTCCTAACGTCGTCAAACTCTACTCGTTCTGTCGACGGACCGTCACGTTTTCCTATTGCCGTGTGTGGCTCGTACGATACCGACAGCGTAGCGAGTGACTGCCCTGAGATGGCTGGTCCCGCTGGCAACCCTGCCCCTGCGATGATGGTGCATCTACTGAGTACCACGGATTTATCTAGTGCTATGCCGTGCTTCACGCCTTGTTTCTCGTCCTCGACCGTCACCACCTCCCCTGTCCAGGCTGGAGTGACGGCATCGTCCGCGCCTACCACCCCGAGTCCGGCAAGCTCAAATACGCCATCCGCGACGCGCACAACCGCGGCGTGACATCACTCATGCCGTTCTCCTCCGGGAAGATACTGATGACCGGCGGCGGGGAGGGACAGGTAAGGAAGGGCCGAGCCGCCGCTGACCAGGCAGGGTCTCATTTCACTGGAGTGACTATGGAGTAGACGTACGCAGGCAGTGTTCTGTTTGTGTGGTTGCGTGGTATTTCCGGGCGTGTGAGCCCCAGTGAGCCGTGCTGGCGTGCCGGGCCAGCGCCAGTGACCTGAACCCGTGATTGGGCTCAGGTGCGCGCCTGGGACCTGGGCAGGAGCACGCAGACGCTGAGGTCGGCGCTGAAGGAACACAGGGGCTCCGTCACCTGCCTGCGTCTGACGCGCGACGACAGCGAGTGTGTCAGCGCCAGCACCGACGGCTCCTGCATCATCTGGGACGTCAGGTCAGACCGGGTATCCTCTGGGAGGTCAGATGAGACCGCCCTGGTGTCATCTGGGGCGTCAGGTCAGAACGCGGTGGACACAAGCAGATTTACAAACGGGACCATTTTAGATCACCAGCCTCGCCCAGTGGTACCCAGCCCTTTGTATTTCCACCGCTTTACTGGGAACCAGTGCCCTTCTAGTCCTGAATGACTGGGGGCCTGTTCCCCATTCGGCGAGAGCTATAGTGCTTTTTGCTGAAGCTCGTTTTGATCTCCTAGTTAGGTTTCTTTTGCAAAGCAGAAAACAAAAAGGCGTATCGGATGAAGAAAACTAATGGCATTTCTGCATCTGCAGTGTCCCTTTGCATCATCGTTGGACCCTGTCCTTTCTTTGGTCCCGTGTAAATTTTGAGAAGAATGCACTTCCGGCAGGCGGTTTGCGCGTAAGACGGTGCTGTTCGCTAACACCCTGTTCATGGGCGTGTGCTACCACCCCTCCGAGGCGCAGCTCATCACCTGCGGCACCGACCGCAAACTCGCCTACTGGGAGGTCAGTGCAGCCACAAACTCGCCTACTGGGAGGTCAGTTAAGCCACAGACTTGCCTACTTGGAGGTCAGTGCAGCCACAAACCCGCCTACTGGGAGGTCAGTGCAGCCACAAACTCGCCTACTGGGAGGTCAGTGCAGCCACAAACTCGCCTACTGGGAGGTCAGTGCAGGCAAAAACTCGCCTACTGGGAGGTCAGTGCAGCCACAGACTCGCCTACTGGGAGGTCAGTGCAGCCACAAACTCGCCTACTGGGAGGTCAATGCAGCCACAGACTCGCCTACTGGGAGGTCAGTTAAGCCACAGACTCGCCTACTGGAAGGTCAGTGCAGCCACAGACTCGCCTACCGGGAGGTAATCACTCACTAGGTGAGTGCAGCCACAAACCCGCCTACTGGGAGGTCAGTGCAGCCACAAACTCGCCTACTGGGAGGTCAGTGCAGCCACAGACTCGCCTACTGGGAGGTCAGTTAAGCCACGGACTCGCCTACTGGAAGGTCAGTGCAGCCACAAACTCGCCTACCGAGAGGTAATCACTCACTAGGTGAGTGCAGCCACAAACTCGCCTACTGGGAGGTCAGTGCAGCCACAAACTCGCCTACTGGGAGGTCAGTGCAGCCACAAACTCGCCTACTGGGAGGTCAATGCAGCCACAGACTCGCCTACTGGGAGGTCAGTTAAGCCACAGACTCGCCTACTGGAAGGTCAGTGCAGCCACAGACTCGCCTACCGGGAGGTATACTCACTAGGTGAGTGCAGCCACAAACCCGCCTACTGGGAGGTCAGTGCAGCCACAAACTCGCCTACTGGGAGGTCAGTGCAGCCACAGACTCGCCTACTGGGAGGTCAGTTAAGCCACAGACTCGCCTACTGGAAGGTCAGTGCAGCCACAAACTCGCCTACCGGGAGGTAATCACTCACTAGGTGAGTGCAGCCACAAACTCGCCTACTGGGAGGTCAGTGCAGCCACAAACTCGCCTACCGGGAGGTAATCACTCACTAGGTGAGTGCAGCCACAAACTCGCCTACTGGGAGGTCAGTGCAGCCACAGACTCGCCTACTGGGAGGTCAGTTAAGCCACAGACTCGCCTACTGGAAGGTCAGTGCAGCCACAGACTCGCCTACCGGGAGGTAATCACTCACTAGGTGAATGCAGCCACAAACTCGTCTACTGGAAGGTCAGTGCAGCCACAAACTCGCCTACCGGGAGGTCAGTGCAGCCACAAACTCGTCTACTGGAAGGTCAGTGCAGCCACAAACTCGCCTACCGGGAGGTAATCACTCACTAGGTGAGTGCAGCCACAAACTCGCCTACCGGGAGGTAATCACTCACTAGGTGAGTGCAGCCACAAACTCGCCTACTGGAAGGTCAGTGCAGCCACAAACTCGCCTACCGGGAGGTCAGTGCAGCCACAGACTCGCCTACTGGGAGGTCAGTTAAGCCACAGACTCGCCTACTGGAAGGTCAGTGCAGCCACAGACTCGCCTACCGGGAGGTAATCACTAGGTGAGTGCAGCCACAAACTCGTCTACTGGAAGGTCAGTGCAGCCACAAACTCGCCTACCGGGAGGTAATCACTCACTAGGTGAGTGCAGCCACAAACTCGCCTACTGGGAGGTCAGTGCAGCCACAGACTCGCCTACTGGGAGGTAAGTTAAGCCACAGACTCACCTACTGGAAGGTCAGTGCAGCCACAAACTCGCCTACCGGGAGGTAATCACTCACTAGGTGAGTGCAGCCACAAACTCGCCTACTGGGAGGTCAGTGCAGCCACAGACTCGCCTACTGGGAGGTCAGTTAAGTCACAAACTCGCCTACTGGAAGGTCAGTGCAGCCACATACTCGCCTACCGGGAGGTAATCACTCACTAGGTTAGTGCAGCCACAGGCCTACTGGCAGGTCAGTGCAGTTACAACCTCGCCTACTGGGAAGTGAATGGAGCCGTGAACTCACTGAGAGGTCAGTGAAGGCGTGAACCCAACAACCTGAAGGTCAGTAAAACCGTTTACCCGACTAATGGGAGTTGGATGTAGCCACATGCCCGCTTCTTGGAGGTCAGTGTAACCACAAACTCGCCTCCTGGGAGGGCAGTTCAGCCGCAAACCCGCGTACTGGGAGGCCAGTGCAGCCACAGTCTCGCCTACTGGGAGGTGGAGGCAGTCACAAAGTGTAGCCGCAAACTCACCTACTGGGGGGGGCTGTGCAGCTACAACCTCGCCTTCTGGAAACCGGTTCTAAAGGCGTGCCGATAAAGATATTCTTCTCCGGTTGCCGAGTGTTACAACACACTGTCACGACACAACACGCTGCCGCTGCCACCACCACTACCATCACGGCCACGCGGTACCGGCCGGCCGCCAGCCCCGTGTCCGATCCTGGGCGTCCCACCCAGCCCACTGGATGGATATATATATATATATATATATATATATATATATATAATTATAATTATATACATATATGTATATGTATATATGGGGACGGGGTATCGGGGTATATATGGGGAGAATAAACAATGCCATGCTGTAGACTCCAACATTGACCAGGCCTTTTAATGGTTTGTATAATTTCTTTTCGTCTCGTGAAAAGCTCTCGAATGCCGCCCGTAATTTTTCTTTAGTGTTTCTTGGAAATTGGATACGGGTGGAGGGACGAAATCTGCCGTGCAAAGGAAGAAAAGGGTAACTCAAAATATCGATTTTTGGTTTTTCATATCATTCGAAAGCCCTTCTCACGACGCATCCGATGATACCAATATCACAATTGTAAACCACATAAAAATTATATATTTTAGAATACATTTTGGCAAAACGGGGTAACTTGCACTTTTGCTCTGAAGTGGTAGAGTTTGCAATGGAAGAAAAGGGTAACTAGTTACGGCTTTTTTCCTTTGTGGATTTGGCCGAGAGCCTCGGAGATTGCAAAGGAAAAAAGGGTAACTCACCATGTTGGATGGAATTTATTTTTCGCGAACGACGATGGGAGCTTTTATGTTGGCTTTAAGAAACTTATTTCATGTTTTGTACACTTATTTAGGATTTCTGTGTTATTAACTATAACAATGCTGGGATGAATCGCTGTCAGGTCAACGCGAAATTAAAGAGCCGCCAACTTGAGGGTTAACTATTCTGTCTGAACGCATTTTGTTAAAGCCGTGTAAAAGGAGTACCCTGGGGTAGGGTACGGGTGTTATGAGGGGATGGAAGGGTATGTTGCTGGCTAATATGGGTACAATGATGGCTGATAGGGGTGCGTTGTCGGCTGGTACGGGTGCAATGTTGGCGCTTGGGGTGCATTTTTGGTGGGTACGGGTGCAATGTCGGCTGCTTGGGGTGCACTTTCGGTGGGTACGGGTGCCTGCTAAGGGTGCGTTGTCGGTGGGTACGGGTGCAATGTCGGCTGCTAGGGGTGCTTTGTCGGTGGGTACGGGTGCAATATCGGCTGGTAGGGGTGCGTAGGTGGTGGGTACGTGTGCAATGCCGGCTGGTAGGGATGTGTTGTCGGTGGGTACCGGTGCAATGATGGCTGGTAGGGATGTGTTGTCGGTGGGTACGGGTGCAATGTCGGCTGGTAGGGGTGATTTGTCAGTGGGTAGGGATGTAATGTCGGCTGGTAGGGGTGTGTTGTCGGTGGGTACGGGTGCAATATCGGCTGGTAGGGGTGCGTAGGTGGTGGGTCGTGTGCAATGTCGGCTGGTAGGGATGTGTTGTCGGTGGGTACCGGTGCAATGATGGCTGGTAGGGATGTGTTGTCGGTGGGTACGGGTGCAATGTCGGCTGGTAGGGGTGTGTTGTCGGTGGGTACGGGTGCAATGTCGGCTGGTAGGGGTGATTTGTCAGTGGTTAGGGATGTAATGTCGGCTGGTAGGGGTGTGTTGTCGGTGGGTACGGGTGCAATGATGGCTGGTAGGGGTGTGTTGTCGGTGGGCACGGGTGCAATGATGGCTGGTAGGGCTGCGTAGGTGGTGGGTACGTGTGCAATGTCGGCTGGTAGGGATGTGTTGTCGGTGGGTACCGGTGCAATGATGGCTGGTAGGGATGTGTTGTCGGTGGGTACGGGTGCAATGTCGGCTGGTAGGGGTGTGTTGTCGGTGGGTACGGGTGCAATGTCGGCTGGTAGGGGTGATTTGTCAGTGGGTAGGGATGTAATGTCGGCTGGTAGGGGTGTGTTGTCGGTGGGTACGGGTGCAATGATGGCTGGTAGGGGTGTGTTGTCGGTGGGCACGGGTGCATTGATGGCTGGTAGGGCTGCGTAGGTGGTGGGTACGTGTGCAATGTCGGCTGGTAGGGTGTGTTGTCGGTGGGTACGGGTGCAATGATGGCTGGTCGGGGTGTGTTGTCAGTGGGTACGGGTGCAATGATGGCTGATAGGGCTGCGTAGGTGGTGGGCACGGGTGCAGTGTCGGCTGGTAGGGGTGTGTTGTCGGTGGGTACGGGTGCAATGTCGGCTGGTAGGGGTGTGTTGTCGGTGGGTACGGGTGCAATGATGGCTGGTAGGGCTGCTTAGGTGGTGGGTACGAGTGCAATGTCGGCTGCTAAGGGTGCGTTGTCGGTGGGTACGGGTGCAATGATGTCTGGTAAGGGTGCGTTGTCGGTGGGTATGGGTGCAATGATGGCTGGTAGGGCTGCGTAGGTGGTGGGTACGGGTGCAATGTCGGCTGCAAGGGGTGCGTGGTTGGTGGGCACGAGTGCGTGGAAGGTAAGCACGGGTGCGATGTCGGCTCATCGGAGTGTAATGATGACTGGTAGAAGTGCAATGGTGACTGGTAGGGGTGCATTGTCGGTTTGTAGGGGTGCGATGACGGATAATAGGGGTGCAATGACGTCTGGTAGGGATGCACTACGGCTAAAGACAGGCGGCGAAGGCAGCTGGTAGGATGTCGTGCGTGTGGGTTCCCAGCTGCAACGCTGTCAGCTGTCCCGTCCTCAGCTGTACCGCACCCGTACCAACCAACATTGACCCGTACCCACCGACAACGCATCCCTACCAACCGACATTGCATCCGTATATACCCGCAAGACACCCAAACAGCTGCCTTAGTCCCTGTCCTAAGCCGCAACGCGCCCGTAACAGCCGCAATTACACCCACATTATCCGTCATCGCACCCTTAGCAACCGACGTAGCCCCCTCCCCCTACCAGTCGACATAGCACCGTTACCGTAATCATCGTACCCGTGGCCAACAACGACGCACCCATACCATCCGTCATTGCACCCACACCCACCCGCAGGGCACGCCTCCCAGCCGACACTGCACCCATATCCGCCGGCAACGCACCTCTAGCAGCCGACATTGCACCCGTACCCACCGACAACGCACCCTTAGCAGCCTACATTGCATCCGTACCCAACGAAAACGCACCCCTACCAGCCGACAGTGTACCCGTACCCACCGACAACGCACTCCTAGCGGCCGACATTGCACCCGTACCCACCGAAAATGCACCCCAAGCAGCCAACATTGTACCCGTACCAGCTGACAACGCACCCTTAGCAGCCTACATTGCACTGGTTCCCACCGAAAACTCACCCTAGCAGCCGACATTGCACCCGTACCCACGGACACCGCACCCTTACCAGCCAAAATTGCACCTCTACCCACCGACAACGCACCCTATCAGCCATCATTGTACCCATATTAGCCAGCAACGTACCCTTCCATCCTCATAACACCCGTACCCTACCCCAGGGTACTCCTTTTACACGGCTTTAACAAAATGCGTTCAGACAGAATAGTTAACCCTCAAGTTGGCGGCTCTTTAATTTCGCGTTGACCTGACAGCGATTCATCCCAGCATTGTTATAGTTAATAACACAGAAATCCTAAATAAGTGTACAAAACATGAAATAAGTTTCTTAAAGCCAACATAAAAGCTCCCATCGTCGTTCACGAAAATAAATTCCATCCAACATGATGAGTTACCCTTTTTTCCTTTGCAATCTCCGAGGCTCTCGGCCAAATCCACAAAGGAAAAAAGCCGTAACTAGTTACCCTTTTCTTCCATTGCATTTTCTGTGGATTGAGCCAAGGTTTGCAAAGGCAAAAGAGGGCATCGGTATTAGCTCAAATTAGGTTAAATAAATGAAAATAAAATGCATATCATCGGAAAGAGGATGTTCTAAGGATTCCAACGATATACATATTTAGGTCAATACACCTACCAATGCAACTAAAACACTTTGCAAAGGTCGGAAACGGTTTTTTAGCTCTCCTGAAAAGTGGACTTTCGGAGTTACCCTTTTTTCCTTTGCACGGCAGAAATACGCCCCCCGAGGGGCGCGTCATATCTGGAACCACAGCGGAGTGCGGGTTAAGGTTACGCTAATCCAGGAAATGTTTTTGAAGGGCACATTTTCCCCGCCCCTGTTGCAAAGCTTTGGAGGGATGCCATTGTCGCGGGTGCTTCATCGATTTTTTATTTGCTGTGACTGGTTGAATTCATGTGAAGGATTTTTCGACCCTGACCCCTGTGAAAAATTACAGCAGTGTCACAGGTCGAGCTGAACGTGCGGGCTGCGGCCGATTTTGGGACGTGCGACGGTACTGTGGCAGGCATTTGTCTTGGGTAGCGCTGCGGCAGATATTTGGGGCCCATGAGCACTGCGGCAGATATTTGACGCATATGGGCACCGCGGCAGATATTTGACGCATATGGGCACCGCGGCAGATATTTGACGCATATGGGTACCGCGGCAGATATTTGACGCATATGGGCACCGCGGCAGCTATTTGACGCATGTGGGCACTGCGGCAGATATTTGACGCATATGGGCACCGCGGCAGATATTTGACGCATATGGGCACCGCGGCTGATATTTGACGCGTATGGGCACCGCGGCAGATATTTGACGCATATGGGCACCGCGGCAGATATTTGACGCACATGGGCACCGCGGCAGATATTTGACGCATATGGGCACCGCGGCAGATATTTGACGCCTATTGGCACCGCGGCAGATATTTGACGCATATTGGCACCGCGGCAGATATTTGACGCATATGGGCACTGCGGCAGATATTTGACGCATATGGGCACCGCGGCAGATATTTGACGCATATGGGCACCGCGGCAGATATTTGACGCATATGGGCACCGCGGCAGATATTTGACGCATATGGGCACCGCGGCAGATATTTGACGCATATGGGCACCGCGGCAGATATTTGACGGCTCGCTGATCCGGGAGCTGGAGGCGGCGGAGGACGGCGGGTTGAATGCCGTCGACATCACGCCGGATGGCAAGTACATCGTCACTGGCGGCGACGACAAGCTGGTGAAGGTGGGTGGCTCCGCCCGGCTGCCGGCCAGCCGTACAACGTCCTGGCCACAGCCCCATGGCCCTGAGGCGCGTCTGATTGACTGGTTTAGTTCGATTCACAAATGCCAACGTTTGATGACCGGGGATGAGGGTGGATAATATTTATATTTAGTATCCCATCTGGAAGTCCGAGCACGACGATTTTTTCCCCAACTATCGACAGGAAAGGCTCCCAATCTCATATCGCATAGCATAAATGAATGGGAATAACAAGTATTGCTTTGTGAGGCTGTGGTGCCTGAGGTCTTCGCACGGCGGGGGCCCAGCAGCCGCTGTGCGGCCGTGCGGCGTGATGAGAGTAATCAGCGGCTCGGCGCGGCGGCACTGTCCCGGCCGCCGCGTTTCCTGTGGCCCGGCGGCGGCCGTACCTGTACCTTACTCTGTGATGTGATGTGTGTTGTGTTCTGCCCTGGCTGCTTCTGGCTGAGGTAGCCGCCAGGCCGCTGTCCCGCAGCTGCACTGGGTCCAGGTGGGTAGAGGCACGCAGTCGCAGGCGGGATCCGGCGAGGCGCCGACGACGCGGGAGGCTGTGCTCCGACGCGTTCTTCTAGCGGCACACGGCGCAGAGCGCTGCCGGCCACCTCTTGTCGGTGCATTGCGCACATGATGGCGCCGGATGCTGTCCGATTCTGAGGGGGTGTGGGCGAAAAGCACTTGACTGCCACGCCGTTGGCCGGGGCTCAAATTCTGTAGAGGTATTGAAGGGCTCGGCCCTAAGTTGGTGGACATTTATTGCCGCATTTCTGTCTTCGTCAGCGACAGGGGGAGGAGGGGGAGAGCTTATTTCCCATGATTCGTTTGCACAGGCCGCTCAGACAGCCCCCAGGCCACTTTCGGGTGGTCTCGCGGGTGACTGGCTTCGCGGGTGCGGTTGTGTCTACTGGCATGTCTGACTGAGGCAGTCCGCAGGCCTCTGCCAGCGTGGCGTCCCTTTCGTTTCTGGGCAGGTCATAAAGGGCCGGGACTCACTGGAGGTGTATGTCTTGGCCTCGGCTTGAGATGGGGAAGAGGGGAAGCCAGACATCCACAGCCAGCGACGACATCTGCGACGCGGCTCCCCGGTGAGCAGGGATAGAGCCGCCTGAGAGGCGGTGCAACCCACCAGTGGGGCTGTAGTTGGATCGCCTTCTAGGTGGTAGGAGTATTCTGGAGCAGCATTCAGGGCGCGGAGCTCCCGGGAACAGAGAACCCCAGCTGCCGCGCGCCTCGCCGGTCCCGCCGGACGGGAGAGCTGCAGCTCCGTGCTCGTCGGCAGGTGTACCGGTACAGCGAAGGCGACTGCGTGTACACGGGCGTCGGCCACAGCACCGCCATCTCCAGTCTGAAGATAGCGCCCGACATGAAGACGGTGGTGTCTGTCGGCACCGACGGAGCCATCCTGTGCTGGCGGATGCCCTCCGACGCATGAACACGCACCGAGCGCCTCAGGGGAGCGTCGGAGCTGGGCCGGGCGAGGAGCGGCCGAAGCACGGGCTCACCGTGAGCCTGCGTCCTCAGCTGGTGTCATGGGTAGTATGTGACGCGATTTCCGATGGTGTTTTTGTCGCCATCTCGTGTGGAACACTGGCTGGCAATGCGCTGCTGAAATTGTGTTCTTCCTTTATTCTCGGTGCGCCCAAGGAGGTTGACAGCTTTCGTTGAAGCGCCTTTATCATTCTGTGCCGCCTCAACAGAGCGGGACCACCACACAGCAGCCGCCAGAATTCGGTGGTCGAAATTTCCGGCATGGACACGGGTACAATACCGACAGCCAGATGTTTGTCTCCAGACCACATTGGATAGTCTTGTGTGGACGGAGAACGCGCTGGACTGCGATATAGCCGCCGAAGTGACGTTTTGTCACGGCCGAGGTAACGATTCAGTGCGCCCGAAATCGAATCGAAGTGCTTGCTTCTGCGCATGATACGAGGGTGAGCTACAGCAGCCCCTGCACTGAAAACCTCACGTAAGTTTGAACCCTGAGAAACGGTATGCAATGCTTGAGGCATGGTTTTCCTCTCGTCTATCACTGGGAACAATCTGTTCTTATCCGCTGCAAATGCTTGAGTGATCACGACCTTAGTCTCCCGTCGCACGAAGTCTGAGTGGCATTTCGTTTTGATCTCATGATGTCTGTGTGCTGCACCATGGCGAACGCCTTATAGATTTCTGCCTGGTATGTGGTAACGACTGATCCCGTTTCCAGCGTCCGAACAGCTCGCTGGTAGCTGTTTAGTCTTCGTCGGAAATTCAGGCAGCGTCACAGCAATAAATTGTCGGTACTCTCGGGTGGCGTTTAGCACATGAGTTGAATGTCTGCCGAGGGTTGATTGGCGGGTAATTGACTATTCGTGCCAGGCTGGGTCATTTATCTTCTCTGGAGAAAAGCAATGTACCGTACCAAGCTGGACTTGTGCGGCGTTTGCGCCAAGGGCCGTGGTAGAAGTCGTATTTTCTTCCTAAACAATACGGTTGTTTCTGATGCGCCGGGATGCTGCTCGAAAGTTGTGGGTTTCCACCAGCTGTTGAAAACGGCACATGTCTTAATGAATCAAAATTCAGCTGGCGTGATCTGTCAAGTGGAAAGGCCCAACCAACAACCTGAAGCCGCCTTCACTATGTTAACCCCACGGTTTCATGTTAAGATTGATCAATTTGAAACCTCTGACAGGTGCAGTATGCTGTAGAGGGATTAAGTTTTTTCATCATAATTTTGCATTCAATCCCATAGCAAAATCTGTCCTCTCATGAGGATCTAATTCCAATAAATTAGAAACACGTGCGTCTAAAGCTGACTTTGCAACATCTATAAAGAATGTGCCTTATATTTGCCATATATCGCTATGTGACGTCGCCCTGGGGACGGAATTCCTTTAACGGGCCTCTTTCAATTCCTCGCCCCATCTGGGGGCCATCGATTTCGACCTCCCTAAGGATTTTCGGAATAACAGAAAAACAACGAGATGCAGCACCGCGGTTGAGGGCTCTACCTCTCACCCCATTATTTTCCCACCATCCCCTGAAATTTTTACCCCGCGCTGCACAAGGTCAGGTCACCAGGCCAGGTCAACCAAGAGCACCTCACTTCAACTTTTGAGCTCTACCATAGCTACATTTCTAAGCCGATCGATTTGAAATTTCCCAAACTTCATGACCCCTCCGGGGTCTACAAAATGTATAAACGGGACTTTTCGATTTCGTGACCGGAGGTTAGGTCACGAGGTGACCTAACTTATTGCAAATGCGCAGATTGTTCAGAAAAGCATTCTTGGGCACCCTTTTGCGGATTTCAGGGGCAATATTTGCCCTTTGACCTATCTGAGTTCATCACAGGTCACCAGGGAACAAAAACAGTATTTTGACAATAACTTTTGACCTAATCAAGCTAGAGCGCTGAATCAACCATCACCGTGTATGTCTCGCCACTGGTTTTCATTTCATACACATCAAAGTCACTGCACTTTCTGACTTTTCGTGACATCAGGTCATATTTGGTCACGAGGTGACCTCTGGAGGTCAAACCACCGGCGGGAAGTCATTGTTTTCGACATAGAGGAATTTTTTTGGAATTTTCCTATCAAATGTACTTTACCAAATATCAATAGCTCTAATGGTATGAGAGCTATGCCCAGTTTTCTTAAGCATTGCTTATTTTAGTGGAAATAGCCTCTCGTGACCTAACCTAAACTCTGGAGGTCAAACCATTGACCTGAGTGCTTAAACATGCGGAATAAAATCTTCCTGAATTCACACGAAAATTCTAATGCACTTTGCAGATTTGGGCTAATCCCCATACTTTTAGAGTTAGAGGGGGTGGCGTCATCGATGGCCCCCGGTGGGGCGAAGGTGGTGCCGGACCCCCGGTGGGGCGCGGGTTAATGAGCCAACCTTATGTACAAGATATTGAGTTGCGCGTCCACTTGCTTTTCATAGCTTTCATCGAAAACACGGTATCGTGAGGGGGCGTTCTATTTACAATCAATGATCTTCACTGGCACACACGGTTGTGTTCACATACACTGTGCGAAGATAATACATTTTCTCAATTTCGGCTTGGTTGTGTTGCTTTGTTCTTACGGTCCAGCCCTTGAGTTTCCAGCGGTTTTGTATTCGTGCCACAGGTACCCCAATGCCCTGCGCTGCGTGTTCAAAAGTACAAGACCATACGTTTTTCGTTAAAAAATGATTGATTTTTATTTTCTTTTCGGAGCATATTATTTCTCAATTTTTCGAAACATGGTCCCTTCAATCTCCATTAACATATAAGATACTCACAGACTAAAAGGGAGCACCTCGACTAAGTCTTCCAAAACCGCCCTGGCCGCCGCCTAGGTGTGATCCCGCGGGGCCCCTGCCCTGTTGTGCAGCAAACCCACCCCCAGGACCACCGAAACCGGCTCGGCCTAAACCGTCCTGAAACGCGCCAGGTCCTCCGAAGCTACCCTGAAATTCACCGAAGCCACCTTGAGCGCCACCAAAACCTCCCTGGAATCCATCGAAACCACCCTGGCTGCCACCAAAGCCTCCCTGAAGTCCATCTAAGCCGCCCTGAAATCTATTGAAAGCGTTCTGGCCACCGCCGAAACCTCCCTGAAGTCCATTGAAAGTGCCCTGGCCACCGCCGAAACCTCCCTGAAGTCCATCGAATCCACCTTGAAGGCCTTGAAGTCCAGCGAAGCCACCACCGGGACCCCGGGGACCTGCAAATTGCTGCTGTCCAAATCTCGATCTTCTGCCTAATCCCAAAGGACCGGCTCCTCCAGTCAATCCCAAATCACCGGCTCCTCCACCCAGTCCTATAGCACCGGCTCCTCCACCCAGTCCCAAAGCACTGGCTCCTCCACCTGGTCCAAAGGCTCCGGCTCCACCCAGTCCCAAAGCACCGGCTCCTCCACCCCGTCCAAAGGCTCCGGCTCCTCCACCCGGTCCAAAGGCTCCGGCTCCTCCTCCCAGTCCCAAAGCACCGGCTCCTCCACCCGGTCCGAACGCACCCGCTCCTCCACCCGGTCCGAACGCACCCGCTCCTCCACCCGGTCCGAAGGCACCTGCTCCTCCACCCAGTCCTAAACTACCGGCTCCACTGAATCCAAGCCCGCCGGCTCCTCCGCTCAGTCCAGCCTGCGCTCCGAAGTCTTGTCCGCCGAAACCTTGGCCCCTTCCTCGGAACGCTGACTGGCCTGCGGGACCAGCTCGCCTGCCTGGCGAGCCGAACACTTGAGAACCGCCGGCGCCAGAGATGCTGCTGGAGCCGCCGACGGCGGTCCGGCGCGGCCCCGCCTGTCCCGCATCCCTGTGTGACTCGGGCAGGATACTGAACGGCTTTGACTTGCCGAAGTTGAAGCTGGAGACGAGGTTGACGCCGTCCAGCTGGGGGCCAGCTCCGGAGTGTTCTCCGCCGCCCGAACTGGCGGGAGACTGCGCCACAGCTGCCGCCGCCAGGGCGACCACCAGAACCACCACCTGCGCCAACGCAGGGCTCGACGTTAGCAGAGACCGGCGGCTCTGTCGTCCTCAGAATCTGCAGATCTACACACAAAAACTCGGGCACCAAAATGTCCCTGATCTGACACAAGGTGCCCAGGCCAGGGTTAGCTCTAGCCCCTCTGTGGAGTGAGAAGCGAAGGACCAGTTTCGGAAAATAATTTGTGTTTCGCCCCATGCTGCAGCGTAAAATCTAAGCTGGCCAGCCGATAATGCTACAGTGGGTGAGCAAGACCTGAAAGTCCCGTTCATATTTCAGCGGGGCAAAGGCGCGATGAATGACCTAACGCGCTCTGATAACGCTTGAAAACATCTCGGAGCGACGTAACTCCGCATTATGTTATCCAGGCCAAAACTACGTCTGCAGAGCAAAAAAGCACTCAAGTACTAGTCCAGCAAAGTAGTCCAGTCCACTTTGATATTTTCGTCGCAAAAATTATGCGAAAGGATTGCTTATACCCCGTCCCTCACTAACATATCCCAAATGAATACGTTTAAACTCTTGTGCGATGTTCTGTCATTCCAACTTGGACTAGATTTATTTGAAAAATTGTTTTTAATTGTTGAATATTTCGACGAAACAATGCAGAGTCACCGTTGCAGAATAAATTCATTACTGTGCCTAATTTTTAGAAATTGACAAATCACGTAACGAAATGTGAAACATCGTCCATTTGATTTGAACCGCACCACACATCTTCATCTTATTACGAGTAAAACTCCTTTTACTCGTAGGCGGGGGGGGGGCGAAAGCCGAATAGGTGCCTGATATTGCAAATTGGAGTGCAAGTCCTAATGAAGGAATATTTTACGCGGTGGACCCATTATAGCGTGACTGCTCTTCAGCGTGACACTAGCAATGCTGGTCCCCAGCCCCACCCACTGGTCCCCGGCCCCACCCACTGGTCCCCAGCCCCACCCACTGGTCCCCAGCCCCACCCACTGGTCCCCAGCCCCACCCACTGGTCCCCAGCCCCACCCACTGGTCCCCAGTCCCGCCCACTGGTCCCCAGCCCCGCCCACTGGTCCCCAGCCCCACCCACTGGTCCCCGGCCCCACCCACTGGTCCCCGGCCCCACCCACTGGTCCCCAGCCCCACCCACTGGTCCCCGGCCCCACCCACTGGTCCCCAGCCCCACCCACTGGTCCCCAGCCCTTCCGAATTTTCTCCTCTGGGGACCGATAACCTTCTAGCACCAGCAGGGCGCCGCCACGGAATTTTCTCAGGGGGGACGGACCGGGGCTGGTGCTGACCGAGGGAGGCGAATTTTGAGCATATTCGGTGCCTGTCAGCATTAATGACGATTGACCCAAACATTTTGGGGGAGGGACGTCCCCCCTGGTTGGCCAACAGGGGGGGACGCGTCACCCCCGTCCCCCCGCTTTCGGCGCCCATGAGCACCAGAACCTGAAGGTATGCTCCTCGTTCGACAAAGGTCTTTGTGCTCCTCGCAAAAGAACATTATGACCCTCCAACAACGTTAAGAGTACGGAGTAGTAAAATGGCGTGGCCACTTAAAAAAATAAGGGTGCCCTGACGGATGTCGAGATGTGCCCTTTTAAGCTCTAAGTGTCTTTGGTCCCCAGTAAAAATTTGAGCAAAAGAGCACTAGTTCCGTAGGCCTTAAAGGGAATGTGGCACCTTGGTCGAATCCTGGAATTTAGTGTAATTAGGGGTACTTTTAGCCGAAAATCATGGAATCGTCCATGATTTCCCCGAAAAATGTACAATAAGCTCAATATTTTTATTTTTAAAATGCGCCTGTAAGGAAAAAATAATTATCTGCCTGTGGATGATTTCATGGTCTGGCAACCACTACCATATTCAATACGATTCAAGGGCTTCGATTGGCTGATACCGTGACGTCAGCATATGTCGTCACACCAAAAGCCTGACTCCTGTGGCCTGCTGCTTGAGGTACATGAGGGGCACATTTCAGGTAGCTTTTTAGGTTTTCTCTGCGGAAATTTTGAGTTTCAAGACAAATGATATATGGAGTGCCGGGTTTTCCGGCATGCTTTATAACTTGGTCAGTTAAAATCACGTTCACGTCACAACGTGATTTTAACTGAGATAGCCAAGTTGTAAAGCAGGTCGGAAAACCCGGTACTCCATATTTCATTTGTCTTAGAACTCGATATTTCCGTAGAAAAAGCTACAACCTACCTGACACCAGCCCCCCTCAGCCCCCGTCGCCGGCGGCCATTGTTGTGAGCTGCTGGTGTGACGACATATGCTGACGTCACGATGAGCATCAGCCAATCGAATCCCTTGAGGCGTTTCAAGTAAGGTAGTGGTTGCCAGATCGTGACATCATCCACAGGCTGATATTTATTTCTTTTTCTAGAGGAGTATTTTTAAAAACCAAATATTGAGCCCATTGTACATTTTTCAGAGAAATCGTGAGTGGTTTCATTATTTTTGACTAAAAGTACGCCTAATAACACTAAATCCCAGGATTCGACCAAGGTGCCACATTCCCTTTAAACGCTAAATTTCTAATGAAATCTTCGCCTAGCTTATGGTTTTGAAACGTTATTGTACATAAAAACATGGCTATATTTTCCACTTAAGCTTCTGACATTTTGAATAGCGTATTTTCTAAGGAGCGAATGCTATATAATACAAAACGTTTATTGATGAAATTTTTCGGGCGCCGTGATTTTTTTGCTTACGTTTTGAGGCTCTGGGAAAAAGTGGCTAGGTATTAATAAAAGGGTCCGCAATGACCGTGACAAATTCATCAATTATACTTCGACTTCTTATGGCCCTTGGTTTGTATATTAATGCCGAAATAGTGCCGAATTAGTGCCATCAATATGCATATCAATAGACTCGCAATAGTAACCCAAACGTAATATCAAAATAAAGGCTTTATCGTCATTTCCTGCAACGTTAATGACCCAGGTCTGAAATCTGCTTAAGTAGCCCCAGATGACCTCTCAAAGGTCACAGGTCAACATGAACCTGGAAAGGGGCCCCGAATACCACGACATGGAGAATATGAAGGTATTCGCAGCTTTATCTAGACAAATACGGTCCAATTCTTGTTTTCCCCATGCATTTCCATAGCGAAAATAGTGCCGAAATAGTGGGGCTCATGACTTTTTTAATATCGTACCCTAGTGGCACAGCAACACAATGTTGTGACAATGTCGTTCATGTATTGTGGCGAAATTATCCCACAATGTTGTCACAACTTTGTGGGGAATGTCGCAACATTTTGTGTTGTATTATTATACAATATGTTGTATATTGTGAATCGTGCTGTGGCAATGTTATCTTGATATCGTTAAAACCATGGTGTTACAACATTATCGTAGCCTTGCTGCAATGCAGATGTTTTGGATCATAGAGATCAACTACTACTACGACTACAACTAATTATACGAGTAATTCAATCAACCAATCAATCAACTAATTATACGACTATGAACTTTTTCCAGACAATTTAATGTACGAGTTACTTGAATGTAAGTTTTGCACAGATAAAAATGAATCCAACTGTCATGTTCATGCAAGAATTATCCAAAAGATTAAGTTCACGAGCGATCATGGCACATTTTTCTGACTCGAAAAAAACAGATTTCAGCTTCAAGTGGTCACAACATTTGAATAGGCAGTTCCTCTCTAGTAGTAATAGTTAATCTCTATGTTTTAGATATGTTGTGTTAACACGCGCATTGGGGTGGGGGGATACCCGCCCCTCGATTTTTTTGAAGGTAGGCCAGGTACGGCAGCGGTTAGCGCCGCCGTACTTGGCCTACCTTTTACCTGATCATTTTTACAACTTGTGTCAAAATTTTAAGGTTAGGTCATCTCAGGTCAGGTTACTAGTACAGGTCAAGTGACCTGACCTCAAAAAATTTTAAGATAGCATAAGTCGGAGCATGGTGAACTTATCCAATTGAAACTCATAAAACATAATGGGCTCACCGAGTTGTCTAAAATATGTTCCACTATTTTTGATATCGATGACCAAAGGTCAGGTACGAGCCATGACCTCTCTATTAGAAATACATGGGAAAAGTGGTTTTAACTAAATCACTTGGTAATGGATGGTGATAAAGTGTTTATTCTAGCTTCATTAGATTTGTCTTGTCTGTTGAGGGTTCAAAAACCTCCTCCGACTTCGGCTTCTATGCGGGAAGTACAAAAGGTGGCAGACAGCCCATCAGAAATGATGACGGGACTATATCGGTAACTTTTTGACTCAGGCCCATGTTGAGGTCAAATAATGTGAGAGGTTGGATGTTTTTTATTCTAGCGGCGGCCTGGTTAGGTCATAGTCGATTTTCTTGGCATTGTCCGATTCCTCTCATTGCGGCGAACCGAATGATGTATAGCATGAGATAGACTAAAGAGTTATTTAACCTTCACCTGAAAATTAAAAATGTTAAAAAGAGAGGACTGATTTTTTTATCAGGCCAAATTTCGTCTTTGAAGCTTCGTGAGACTATGTACATACATAAAACAGCACGAAAGCACTGAGTATGCATGTATCCAATTTCAATTGTGTGGTTGTGTGTTTTCGTGAGAATCTGGCCAATTTAGTTTTAGAAAAGGTCAGAAAGTGTCAAAAACCTATCGTCAACACCTTTGGAGATATCCCGGAAAGCATGAGGGGTGGGTGGAATTCGGCCCACGACAGGAACGGTCTGATTCCCGCCAGTTCGGTGTCGACTGGCGGCGCTAGCGGGAGCAAGACTGCTGCTTTTGTACGGAGCTCACCTGCACAGTCATGGTGGCAGACTGCGGAGTGCTCTGGTCCTCGGATCACAATGCGCCCACCTGTCATTCCCATGGCGATTTTATACATTGACGCAGTCCCCCGCACACGATTCTGCACCTTTTTTCGCACTGCGTCGTCGGCTGTGGGGAAAACGGTCGCTGACAGAGTATCACACTTTAAAACTGCAACCTGGCCGGCTGGTTTATTTGATAAGGTGACGGGGGTCTGGTTACCGCCTACTATCAGTGATCTTTGGCATTCTGAGTGATCGCAACGGTTGTGACGGAGCCGCTGTTTCTTTTCACCTCCTCACAGGCAGGGTACGGTATGCTCGCGGTCCCAGCATATCTGGAATGCTGCAGGCGCAGCGTGCTCAGTCTTTGTCCCTGCGCTCTGCACGGTTAGGCGTCGCCGACGTCCGGTTTTCTCGCCACACTTCCTGGTGTCCGGCACGCACAGCTGCGCACTGGGCTTGTTGCCGCGCCTCCTCCAACCTCCGCAAGGCCCCTCAAAGTCGTAGAAAACCACGGAAATCTCCTTTCCAACCAGAAGTGTAAGTAGAGAACTCTCATCTTTTGGGAGGAGCTTGTCGGAGGACGGAAGAGGCGCTGGAGGAAGGCAGTGGTCTCACTGGCCGTGTTACCCTCTGAAGAGTGGGTAACACGGCCGTGTTCTCTCCGGGTCGCAGCCTCCAACTGTTTAGAGACAAGCAGGCTTCACTGTGGACAGCTGGAGATAATCCTCAGAAAGGTCAGCAATCGAACTGGATTGGGGCCCAGGAGGTCCTCACTTCTCCGAGGTGGCCAGATAACCGCACAGAGCTGAAACACGGGACGTGCTGATGTTTGAGGGAATTGAGGGGTGTCAATTGGTGGAATAATTAGACAATCTGTAGATAATTTTGTTAATTTATAGCTTCTCAGTTTATGGCTAATGTTTTGGATCGCTGCAATGGCGCTGTCGCACCCGTTCACACGCATTAAAGAGTACGTTCTGCTGCTCTGTTGCTTTTTTGGCGTCAGAACATCTTATCCAAGAGTGGAAAAGGCCAAAACAAGCCATATTTATACAAGGGACAAACCAAAAATAGCATAGGCGCCACCTGCTAGAAAAAGGCCAAAAAGGCCAGATTCCAAGAAAGGGCCAAACGAAAAAATTGCAGGGCCAAACACGACAAAAAGGCCAAATTCAAGACATTTGGCCAAAAGTGGCCAACCTGGCAGCCCTGGAGACAATGTAAACGAATTATCATCTGAGATCTTATTCTCAATATTCAAGATATTCTAACGGCTCTAAATATCACAGGCGGGTCCAAAATTGCCGATGGGGGACATCCGGACCAGGGGCGCCAATATTGGACGGCAAAACCTACCCCAGGTGGGCGCTAAATCCTATCGTGGGGGCGCCGATACTGGCATCGGGGGAGCGACATTTCAGGGGGGTCATTGATCTTTCAGGAAGCGCCGAGGGTCAATCGGGAGGGGACAAGTGCCCCTTGTGCTTCCTTTGCTCCCCGATTCCGTCTGTGTTTAATATTATTACCGACGGCTTTGTCGCACGAGGAACGTGCCGTACGCGGTAATGCTCGGTTTTTTAATAGACCCTTCCTAAATAGCGAGCCACGGCGATGGCCTGGGTGTAGGTTTTACCTTGAAATTCCACGAAAGCTGCCTAGTATCCAATTTAGTTTTAGAAAAAGTCAGTTTCAAAAGCCTATCACGAACCGTTTTGGAGATATCCCGAACGTGAAGGGTGGGCAGAATCTGCCACCTCCCCTGACAGGAGTAGGGCTAAATCATCGGAACAGGTAGCATTTGTAGGAAAGAGATCCCGGAAATGCACGGACAGTGATAAAATCACACATATGCACGGATTTGTGTCGTTTCACTTCCGGATAGACCTCTGTTGCGCCGATGTGCGCCGACAGAGGTAGATTTTGTCCGATAATCACTGCTAGAAAAAGTAACATAAAACAATGCATGCGCGCCAAGATAGGAAGCCCGGGACCGTTTTCCGCCAACATAACGAGGCGTTGCAGCCTATAATGGAGTGCCCTGGTATGTTCCACCGGGTACAATGCTTGCTGCCAGTGGCGGATCCAGGGGAGGAGCAAAACGGCATTTGCACCTCAAAACGAAAACAACTCGAAAAACTGCCCCCTTCAAAGTTGTCGACCTTCTTTTTGCCCTGGCTCTTTTTTAGTTTATAAGCAAGGTTTTGGTGCTTCAACTGAACCAGTCAACTCCAAACAGAACCTGTCAACTTCAGTGTAAATATTGGAACTTGGTCCTATTGATATTTGAAATCGCTTTAGAGTGGATGATCCTTCCATAGCAAGAGCAAGCATCTTGTGGCCACATCTTTCACCCGGTGACGTTTTTTGAACATTGGTTTGCTCCCCCAAACCCACCGCCTAGATCCGCCAGTTTTCAGCGGGTGATTAACAGGTGCGCAGATGCGGGATCCGGCCGCCTCCGCAGGTACGGCGATTAAAGGATACCCCCTTCTCAAAGATCTCAGAAACCATGCCAGGTAACGGAAAGCGGCGTAAGATAGCCGTCTTGGTCGCTGTGAAAAGTTTAAATACTAGCTTTTGGTCGGGCCAGTTCTAAGGCCACAAGATGTTAAAGTGTTCTTATAGCGGTACAGTGGAGGCTCAAGTTTTCTGCCATAACAGCTGATGTATCATTGCTGTAGAAAATACACAAGCGCCATCGAAATTGTCTCCTGAAACCTGATTGAATGATAGACTATTTGACCTTGCCAGTCGAACCCCAAGAATTGACCCGACCTAGTGTCAGATCAAGGTCAGCGTGGGCATACTGAGGATCATTCGAACCGCAGCAGTAGCAATACAGACACAATATAGTCAAGATAAAGGCTCATCTCTCATAATAATATGATTTGGAGCTTATCGACGCACCAACTTCCAGGGTAATATGGCGTCGCCAACTCTTCCCCCTTTTGAAAGGGTTTCTCGGGAGCCAGATTGCTCCTTGGGTATCCACCAGGTCTTAAACCCGGGTCGGCTGCGTGGAAAGCGGGCGCGCTCTTGCGACCCTGACTTTATGCATGGGCAGATTCCGGGCTCCTATTTGTAACAGGGACAGATTTCTACATTTAACACGCACAGTGGAGAGGAGTCTCTCGTCAACGCGCAGTGTAGGGGTAAGTGCCCCTCCCCCCGAGATCTCGGAAACCAAAAGGGTTAGACAGATTCCCGTTTGGTGGTGGTGGTGTGTGTTTGTCGGGGGAGGGTGGGGGGCGATAGTGATTTACATTACAGTAAAGTTTGAATGACCTTGGTCAATACCTTCAAGGTCAAGCGACGTCGTAAAGGTCAAATCTGGGCCGTACTGGAGACGTATTGGGAACTGCCCTGATTTTGCGGGAAAAGTCAAGA